>CM053515.1:94536675-94592551 GCA_028627145.1 Eidolon dupreanum
ACAACTAAATGATGCTGGATTAGACTCCAGACCAGAGGGTGGAGATGAGATGTTAGGAAACATAGTAATAAAGAATATTATCGGGATGAATGGTGAAATTTGATTATAAATTGTGGGTTAGATGAAATTTCTCAAATACTCTTGGTTCAAGTCACCTTCAATTTCTCAATATCTTTTTCGTGGTGTTCCTTGGCAAGAGGAAATATCTAGGTCCAAACAACTTATTTATATCCTAACAATTTAGTTGTTATTTGAAAAAATAATGCCTATAAGTTGAAAGAAAAATATTTTTTTATTTCATTCTTAACCACAATTACTTACTAATGGGATTTGTGCACCTATTGGGCACTGCACAGCTTCTCAAACCTTGGAATCAGATTGGATCAGATTACCTTCATTTCCTGTTCCGCACTGATTTTTCCACTGTACTGGCTTTTTATCACAGCCACCGAAAAAACTCAGCTTCCCAAATATATGACATGTTCAAGGAATATGGCACCATCTACTGCTGAAATTGTAAACAACTTCAAACAAGTAGTTTTGTATAGTCTTAGATTGCTTCTGTTTGCCTTGAGAATTTAAAATGTAAAATACCCCCACAGATATCTCACTATGAATTCAATGGGAGGCTGTGGGTTACCTCAATGCAGTCTGTGAACCACAGGATTAGGTAATATTGCTGTATCTATGTTACATTTCCTGATTTTGATACACTGTTGTTGAATAAGAGAAAGTCCTTGTCCTTAGGAAATACACACTGAAGTATTTATGGGTAAAGAAACACATCTGCTAATTACTCTCAAATGATTCAGAAAAAAAATGTGTATATATAGATAGCAAGCACAAGTGATATAGTAAATGAGGCAAAATGCTAACAATCAATGCATCTGGATAAAGGGTATATAAGATTTTTTTTCTACTATTCTTGAAACTTTTCACAATGAAATTATTTCAAAATAAAGATTCCTATAAGATACAGCACAATGCTACATTTTAAGGTGTATATAGTACATAAGTACTATAAAAATTTTAAATGCCTAGAAGTTAAAAGCACAAATTCGGATAGTTGCAACCTTTTGTAGAGAGGGAGGAGGGCTGTGTTGGGAAAGAGTACATGCAGTATCAGTGATGTTCTATTTCTTAAGCTATGTGGTAGATTCACAGGTAGTCATGTTATTCTTTATATCTTTTAGAATGCCCAATATATTTCCTAATGTACTTTTAAAACGCAGGTTTAAAATAAGTAGAATCTTTTTTAATACATACAAATAAAAAAAAAAACATGACCATCTGAAAGCATATAACTACTGTTTGTTAGGGGGGGTTACCATGTACTTCATGGGCATTATCTCCTGCAGTTTTTACCAGCACCGCATGCCCATGTCACGCCAACAGAGAGTATAACAGAGCTGACTCCAGAGCTCATTCTCCTAACCCATACACCGATCCTCTAGCTTCACACTACACAGCTAACTCATGCTACTCTTTCTCCTTTCTATATCAAAGACTGGAAAAGAAAGCTACTTTCTTGCTTTTTCAATTTCGAGCCAATTTAATACACTCAGTAGAAAATATGGCTATACATGTTAAAACCTTAAAAACAGCAAAATGAAAAGATAATATATTTTAATCTTTGGCATATTTTACTGTTCTTATGCTGAAGCATATCATATCTAATCAGTCTTTGATATTTGAAGACTTGACGTTTTGCAATTATTCTACCATAATACCAGTTCTACTACAGGGTCAAAGCTGAACTATTAAAGCAACAGATGTTTATTGGTTTTATTACATTATACTGAGAAATCAGCATCTGGAGAATCAGTATAAATCCAATTCTTTTAAGCTCTACACTATCAAAATTCTAACTATGACTCATATTTTATATTTGCAAAGCATTTTAGAAGATTGCACTGTTATATTACTTGAATGTGAAAACAATCTAGAATAAGCTTTTTTTCTTAAAAAGCATTTAACATTTAAAATTAAATTTTAAATTGAAATATTTGAAATCTAACTGCAAATAACTATCACAAAAGTTTGAGCCTTTATTCACTGTCTTCCTGCAATGTATTAAGATGTTCAAAGCTGTGTGAGAACACTAGCAACGCTATCTTTATCATTGTAGTTTACTGGGAAATTGGCAGCCATTCTTTTTAAGGGAACTAAATAATCATTTGGTAAGTTCTATTTATCTTCCATAACTGAAGATATTGATTAAAAAATTTACAGTTCCTCTAAGACTGATTTTAATCAAGCAGATACTTTTCTTATTCTTTGGAATGAGAGAATGAAAAAGTGGTTATCTTAGAAATATCATTCTACCCTCATATTGTCGACTAAAAAAAAAAGATGAGAACAGAAGATGGGGTTAAATTTAGATGTGAGTGACAGGAAGAGGAGGAAAATGAAGGAGCTTATAGCTACAATGACACACACATCTTGATAGAGGTTTAAGAGTGTAAGAAAAGCCTGGTATTTCTTCCTACATATTAGAACTCCATAATAGAAGAACAACGACTAAACTTAGACCTGTCTTGGTTCCAAATGAACAATCTATTTTTTTTTTTTAATGATTGTATAGGATCCAGATCTTGCCTAAGGCCTGTTGACTCAGAGAAAGAACCTACCTGCCGAAAAGGACTCCTTATGGTTAACTGGACCCCCAAACTCACAATACAGAGTCTAGCAGCCATTGTTTACAGAGGTCTCTCTCTGTCTCTCTGTCTCTGTCTCTCTCTGTCTGTCTCTGTCTCTGTCTCTCTGTCTCTCTCTCTGTCTCTCTCTCTCTCTCTGTCTCTCTCTCTCTCTCACGCGCGCGCGCGCACACACACACACACATACACACACACACACTGCACATCAGGGAAACCGCTGCAGACAGGGCTGAGTAGAACATTATAAAGGAGTTCTTGAAATCCTATTTCAACCAATAGGCTGTCCAATTGGAGCTGAGCAGCTACATCCTTATTTGCATCCTATCAACCTATTAGAGCAGGTCCTAACAACCAATCAGAACGCACATTTCTGACCAATTGGGACAGGGCGACCTAGCTCAATCAAATTCTGAAAATTTAGATTGCTTATGTGCATAAAAATAGACCAATCAGGGACCAGGGCAAGCACTTTATATAATCGCCTTCCCATTTCCCTGGAGGGAGCACACTTTTAATTTCTGTTAAAGGCTAGGTTTCCCCAGTTTGCAGACTATTTATCTGACTAGTCTCCTTTTCCTGTACCCCAGACTATGGACTCATGTTGGCACTGTATTCGGGGTGGCAACCTTTTGTTGACAAGCCCGTCTTCCAGAACCAGGGCATCGTTTTCTCCATTTCCCTAGACCTCTTTGGAAGCCAGAGCAGGGGAAACAGATTAAAAGGGGAAGGGTGAGTGAATGGAGCCCATAGGACTGATGAATCTTGAAAAAACACCTCAAAATGGGCCCTGGTCTATTTCAAAATTTCAGCTTGCTTAAAGTCGTAATTCCAGTTACTCCCAAACTGAGAATCTGCCCTGAACAGCCAATAAATTTCTACTACTCGGCTGTGACTATAACAAGGGTCTATGTCCTGGAGCCTGTGGACACAATGCCGCGCACTCCGTTAAAAGTAAACCCAGCCATCCTCTGTGTCGCCTGCCTAGTGAGGCGCACAGACTCCTTAGATGCCAGGAATCAGGTAACCACGGTCTCTGCTCTAGGGCCTAGGGATGACGTCACGCCGCCCCTTTCTAGCATCGCGAGACTCTTTTTTCCCTCCCCTAGCTCCCTGCGCTACTAACCGGTCGCGCCCGCTGCCAGGCAGCGGCAGGGATGGCGAGCCGCGGAGCTGGGGCGGTGACAATAACAGCGGTTTCGCTATTGGATGAGGAGACCTGAGGGACGGGCTAGCTTGGTGAACAAGGAGAGACCGAGGCGGGTGGCCCCGAGAGAGCGAGGGCAATGGAGGCCAACATGCCGAAGCGGAAGGAGCCTGGCAAGTCCCTGCGCATCAAAGTCATCTCCATGGGCAACGCCGAAGTGGGAAAAGTGAGTACCTCGCCGGGAGGGGCGGGACTTCAGCACGGCAGAGCTACTACATGCCGATTGGCTGGGAGGGCGGCCACTCAGCAGCCTGCGGCCCAGCCTCCTTCCCGCCCCTGAGCAGGCCCGGTCTCCTCCTGGGGGATGTGGCTCTTCGAGAAAAACTCTACTGACCTTTTTGACATTAAGGTTGTCCCCTCCTCCACCGACCTCACGCTCCCTAAGAAGATGTCTTCTGTGACCCTTAACCCTTGAATGTACTCCAAAGAGAGTAAGGAGGCCTCGGTCCTACTGGCAGATCATCCGCTTAGATACCGTATCTGCGTTCTACCTGACACATCCAGGACTGAGAGGTGGAGAATAAAAGTTTAGTTACCCCAAGCAGTGCTTGGGAACCAAAGGGAATTTATGGGGTGCGTAAGAGGGTTGGGGGTTTGTAAAATGTTGCTCTGCAGACATGGAGCCCAGAATCTACCAATTTAGTTGTACGAGAGCATAACTGATGCTGACATGTTTCGCGTGGGAGGTGCGATGGATGTCAAGGAGCCTGCGTTACTTTGTATGTTTTGTTTTTATTTCTGACACTGTCACCACACATCCATTCTTCAAAGAAACCTTAGTTCCACTGCCTTTTTTCTTTGTTCCGTCTACTGGGTATCATCTATAAGCCCTCCCGTTATAGGTTGGTGAGGGATGGACAGCGAAAGGTAACTGAAGGTCTTTTCCCACATGAATTCTAAGACTGCCTCCTCTTCACCCAAGTTGTCTCTCCTTTTGGGTAACTGAACGCTATTGGTTAAGAACCTCCGAAGGTCATCAAATTAGTGGCAGAGACAGAATTAGAACTCTTCACACTCCCGTTGCAGTTCTCTTTCCATGATTGCATGCTGTCAAAATCAACTCCAAGTAGGATTTAGATGCCAAAAGAGCTGTTAAGGAGAAGGGTTAGGCCAGCTGCTCTGCACATAGGTGATGCACAGTAAAAGTTTTTTAGTGTCTTTTCTTTCCATTTAGCATTATCCTTTACTATTTATCTCCGTGTGTACATATGTATTAACATAGCATTCAGTGAAAGTCAACGTTTATCAAACAGCAACTATGTGCCAGGCATTAAAAAGAAAAAAAAAATAAAAAGCCTCTAGGTTATGTACTAAACTGGAAAAGTGAGCATGCGACACTTTTGTAATTTTACTATGCTTAATGGTGCAACATTAGAAATAGCCCCAAATGCCCAGTATGACCACATTTATTTAACTTTATTCTAGATTTATTAGCCAATGCAATTATATGAGGGCAAGAAATAAAATATGAAGTACTGGAAAAGAGAAGGCAAAATTATTATTATTTGTTAATGATATTATTGTTTGTCTGCAAACTCAAAGAGAATTAACGGGAAAGCTATTAGAAACCATAAGAAAATTCAATAAGGAAAAACTAATATACAAAAGTTAATAGCTTTACTATATCAAATTATAATGATTTGGAACATATAATTGAAAAACTTTTAATTTACAATAAAAAGCAGAATAAAGTGCCTAGGTTAAATTTAAGAAGAAATGAGTAAGACCTATATGAAGAAAAATTTCAAACTCTACAAAGGGTTGTAAAATTACTTAGGCAAATGGAAAGATATTTCTTCTTAATTAGGATCATTCAATATTGTAGAAATGTCAATTATTTAAAATAATTTACAAATGTAATTCAATTCTAATTAAATTACCAATGGATTTTTTCTTCAGAGCATAATAAAAGGTACTAAAATCCTTATGAGAAATTAAATGTGAAAATAACCAAGAAAATTGTGAAAAAAGATGAGAGATTAATTCTATCAGATATTAAAACACATTTTAAAGTTACCAAGCTTTTCCTATTGATACCAGAAAGGTAATATACAGACATCAATGGAACAGAATGAAGTCCAGAAATAAACCCAAACATATAAGGAAATTCACTTTACAACAAATGTAATTAAATTATGTGAGAAAGTAGGAATCATTTAATAAGTACTTTTGGAACAACTACCTACTGTTTGGGAGTGGAGTGGATTCCTATCGCATTCTTGTTTCAAAAATAAATTTTAGGTGGATAAAAGATTTAAATATAACCTAAAAAAATTTTCTCTTAGTTGTAAAGGTAGCACATCCTCATTTTAAAGAATTTGAAAAATATAGAAAGGTATACAGATAAACAAATTTAAGTTAAAAATTAAGAAATGCCCTAGTAAATAATCCTTGGATCAAAAGGCACATCAAAACAAATGACAAAATAACCAGGAAGCAATGAAAAGGATAGAATCTATACCAAAACCTTCAAGACAAAATTAAAGTTGTAGTCAAAAGAGAATGAATTATTTTATTCATTTCTAAAGAAGAGAGATAAAAACTAAAGGAATTTAATGGTTGCATAATTTTGTGAGTATGCTAAAAATTATGGATTGTACACCTTAAAAGTGTGAATTTTATGGTATGGTATATCTCAGTTAAAAATACTGCTTAAGATGTCAAGTATTAAGTAACTTAATACTTAAGACATTAGAAAAAGGACACAAAATAAACCAAAAAAAAAAATTTTTCTGGAAAGATTAATGAAAAAGTAAAGTGTCTAAAATTCTGTTTAAGAAAAATAGAGAAAGCAAAAAATTACAAGATTTGTACTGAAAAGGAGAATAATCACATATCGGAAGAAATTAAAAGATTAATTAGTGAATACTATCTACAGTTCTATAGGAACACATTTGAAAATGTCAAGGAAAGGGAAGATTTTTAGCAAAATATAAATTACCAAAATTGACCCAAAAAGAAGTAGAAAATCCAATTGATCATTATTTCAGAAGAAATTACAAAAGTAATTAAGAGTATACGGCCATGCCACCCTGAAAATGCTCAATCTCGTCTGATCTCAGAAGCTAAGCAGAGTCGGGCCTGGTTAGTACTTGGATGGGAGACCACCTAGGATTACCAGGTGCTATCGACTTTAAAAAAAAAAAAAAAGAGGTTTACCATCTAAAGACGTATCAGGATCAGATGGCTTCATGAATAAGATTTATTTAAACTTTAAATAACACATACTTTCAGTTACTTAAGTTATTCCAAGGTAAAGAAAAATATGAACAGGACATCAATTTGTTATATATGAAGTCATGGTAACTTAAATAGCAAAACTTGATATAGTATCAAAAAAGAAGTATATACCAATTTCACATATACATAGAGATGCATAATTTCTAAATAGCAACAGATACAATTCAGCAATATATGAAAAATAATTAACTATTAGAAAATATGGTTTATCACATGCGTGCAAACATGGTTCAATATCAAGATGTTAATCAACTTGTTATAATTTGTTATATCAACTGATTGCTGGAGTAAATATTTTCAGTATTAACAACACATTTGATAAAACCAAGTAGTTAATTCTAATAAACAATTTAAGATCAGGATAAAAGGAAATGACTTAAATATGATAAAACAGTATTTACTACCTACTAACAGTAAACACACCAAATGGTTAAGTGCTAAGGCCATTTCCATTAAAATTAGGTACAAGAAAGGATACTCGCTATTTTCCTTTATTATTCAGCATTGTTTTAGAAATTCTAGAGATGCAGTGAGGAAAAGGTGCTTCCTAAGGGCTTAATCTCCTTTGTAGGGTAACCCTGAAGTTTCTCTGTGGTCTTTGTCTATATCCAGTTCAACTCTCTGCCTCTGCAGTCAACCTGCTCCCAAAGCCCCGGCCCAGTTCTCAGGGGTCCTCTAGGATCTGAAGTTTCTTAATGAGATTACCACTGAATCTTTATATCAACCAACTTTGAAGCTTGCCCTAATTCTAGATATCTAGTTATATTAAATATTTTGTTGTTAAATTAATATTGTAGTATGTTCTTCTCTGGAGTTTGCCTTCCTCTCCTAACAGTAGATAACGGCAATTCCTCCAAGTTATCTGACATAGCTCTATTCACTCTTCTTCATAGTTGCACAATAGTCCATGATATGTACGTATTCCCTCTACTAATGAGAATTCACTTTGTTTCCAGCTTTTTTTCTTTATTACAAACAATACTGTAATAAATGCCCTTGTATGTGCACTTGCATGTGCGCACATAGACATACCTTGTTTTATTGCGCTTCACAGATACTGCGTTTTTTACAAATTGAAGGTAAGACCATCAGCAAAAAGATGGTCAGCATTTTTTAGCAATAAAATTTTTTAAGGTATGTACATTGGTTTTTTTTTAAAGACAAAATACTATTGCACACTTAATAGACTACAGTATAAATATAAATGTAACTTTTATATGCACTGGGGTAACCAAAAAATTCATGTGACTTGCTTTATTGTAGTAGTCCAGAACCAAACCTGCAATATCTGTGATGTATGCCTATATGTATATCCTTAAATACTGGTACTGTAATTTCTATGGACTAGATTCCCGGGGATAACACTGCTTGCTGATTGAAGAGCACATTCTTAAATTTTAGTAGGTATTGCCAGTTGCTCTTTAAAAAGGTATATTTCTAACAGCAGTAGGCAAGTACCCTTTTCTCAAAATCCCTACCAACACAGGTGTTGTCATTCTTTTAATTACTACTACCAATCTGGTTAATAAGAAATAATTTCATTGTTACTTTAATTTGCATTTCACTGACTACAGATAAAGTTGAGTATCTTTTCATATGCTTATTGGATTTTGAATGTGCTATTATGTGTATTGCCCAATATATACTCTATACCTATTTTTCTGTTGGTTGATGTGTCTTATCAATTTTTATGGTTTAGAGACATTAGAGATATTAACTTTTTACCAGTCATATTAGTTACAAATATTTGCCCAAATATGTTTTTCTTTTAATATTTTTACAGATATTTTGTCATACAACTGCTTTTATTATTATTTATATCTATATCTATATCTATATATATATACAATTATGTCTGTCTTTTTTTTATGTTTTCTGGCTTTTCCTTTCTTGATTGAAAGGAGTCTCTAAGGTTATACACGTGTTGCACATTTTCTTGTGAAATTTTTATTTTATTTTTAGATACTTAAATCATAAATTCATCTGTAATTATTTATTTTTTTAGTATATGTGCTGCTAAAGTGAGCACTGTAGTTTATTTTGTATATAGGGAGGTTATGGGCCTTAATTTTTTTCCAGGCGGGTATTCAATTGTGCCATTAGCATTTTACCAAATAAATCGTTCTTTTCTCATTGATTTAAATATCACTTTTCTCACTTTTTAAATTTCCTTACATAATGGGATGTATTCTGGGCTCTCTGTTCTGTTCTGCTGACTTATCTGTCTACTCTTATACCAGTATAATGTTGTCTTAATTAGTTTCAGATTATATTTTAACATCTGTCAAGGCAAATTTCCTCCTCTTTCTACTGCCCTTCTCCATTATTCTTTTAACTACTTTGATTAGTTCTTCTCAGATAGTTGTTCTTTCATATGAATTTTAGGATAATTCTGTTGTTTTTTTTTTAAAGACTCAAACCTGTTATTATTGTAATTGTAATTTCATTAAAAGAGAAGTGCCTAAAAATTATTTAAGAAAAATAGTGAAAACAAAAATATTCTATTTTATTTAAGTAGCTTGTGAAATACTATGGACCAAGAACTCTGTCTCTTTGAGTTATAGGAAGTGGTTATTTACACTACTATTTAAATGTGTATCTCTTTAAACACTTAGGACTAGTGTTTAAATAGCATACTAGAGTTAAAGGACTTCCAGGCCCCTTACTCCCATGAATAATTTAGAAAAAGGCTGTATTTTTATAGGATATTGTGAGAGAAAACATTTGTGAAGTGTTTTCAAACTATAAAGTTCTTTAAAAGTATAGTCTCTTAGTAGTAGTAGTCACTTCAAAGAAGTTTCTTCCTTTAGTTCACAATGAGCTTATTAAGTATTTTTCATAGTAACTGTCTTATTTCATTTAGATTGAAGTTCATCAGAAAAGAATTTTAGTGGAATAAACTCTGTTACCAGCACTTCAAGTAAATTGTAAGTTTCATGAGTGCTTTTTTTGTTGTTGGCACTGAGCTAATTGCTGCAAAAGATATAAAGAAGTAAAATACTGGTACTTGCTCTCAAGTAATTTACTGTATAGTTGAAGCAATAAAGTAAATATATACATATGAAAAGGTAGTTAATACAAAGCAGTGTATGACTGATGGCAAAGATACAGTCTGTGTATACATGATAGTATATATGAAAAGTGCTAGAGGAATTTGTATGTAGACAAGATCACTTAAAAATCTCAGAGCTTTAGCTGGGCCTTAATGGGTAAGTAAGATTTGGAAAGAAGGGAGAAAAAAGCTTATCCGAAGTAGAAGGAAAAGTAATGATAAGTCAGGAAGCCAGGTCCTGGGAGTTGTGCAGAAATGGAGAGTTTATATGGAAGTGTTTAGACAGAGAAGACAGATTAGGGCAAGATTATGGAAAACCTGGAATAACAGACAAAGGAATTTAGATTTTGAATTCTTGGCAATGAGAAGCCACTGAAGATTTTTGAGTTGAAATAATGTTGGTGGTGTTCAGTATTGACTAAAGTGGGGAGGAAAAGGAGGCAGAAAGTTCTATAAAGAATTTCCTACTGTTGTCTAGGAGTAGATGATAACCTAAACCAAAATGGCGTTAATGGGAATTGGAATAAAGAAGACAATGGGAGAAACATTCAAAAGAAGATTTAGAAAGTCTCAGAATCCTTGGAAACCAGCACCGTGGCATCTGGCTGCAAGATTAGCTCATCTATCCTCAACAGCATCTTGGCCAATTTAAGGGCCAAGTGCCTCCAAATGCTGGACCCTGAGGCCAATTATCTGCACCTGGATGTAATGGGCAGGCATTTTGTTCCCAGCATAACTTTGGTCCCCTTGGGACAAAGCCTCCAAAAGCAGCAAGGCCAGGACCCTTTCTTTGATGTGTACATTTTGGTGTTGAGGCTGGAACAATGGGTAAAGCCAATGGCCGTAGCAGGTGCCAATCAGTACACCTTTCATTTCCATGCTACTGAGAACCCAGGGGCTTTGATTACAGATGTTCAGGAGAATGGGATGAAGTTTGGCCTTGCCATCCAACCAGGAACTACAGTTAAGTCTTTGGCACCATGGGCTCATCAGATAGATATGGCCTTGGTTATGGTGGTGGAACCTGGGCTTGGAGGGCAGAAACTCATGGAAGATATGATGCCAAAATGTTCACTGGCTGAGGACCCAGTTCCCATCTCTGGACATAGAGGTTGATGGTGGAGTAGGTCCTGAAATCGTCCATAAATGCACAGAGGCAAGAGTAGCATGATTGTCTCTCACGGTACCATTATGAGGAGTGAAGACCCTAGATCTGTGTTAAACCCATAAAGAAATATTTTCTGAGAAGCTGCTCAGAAATACTCCCTTGATTGGTAAAAGCACAAGGAGTCCTATGTTTCTGCTTGTGACATCTTTGTACTGGAAAACAAGAATATTGACTACCAAATCCTATCAATTGAGGCAGTACCACTTTTCTAAGCAATTTGTCATTTCAGTGACTAACATCTATTGTGCATAATGTTCCAAGAGGTTAGAAATTGGTGTGTATTACTACTTTTTTAGTGATGGAATTTAAAGATTAGTGTGGTAAAATACCATTTCTACTGGGAGGCTTGATTTTTATGAGTAAAAATATAGCTGTATTAAGATTTTAAACAGAAATGTGTTTAAATGTCTTAATCCCCATTATGAAAAAAATGTCTCTCTATCTCAAAAGGATTTTCTGTTGTTTCTCTGTTTTTCTAAAGCAAAGGACGTCCTTATGCTTTTCTGTTTGATGTCATTTTTGATTGGCACATATGTGTGATAATATGATGAACTTATGAAAAATCTAAGTTTGAATCTGGCTGAGATGGCATACCATATTCATCTTGCTCCTAAAACATCTATTTTTCACTTTGCACTTTATATTTGATATATGTAAAACTATAAAAACAATGTTTGATGTCCAGGGATTTTCAGGTGGTCTATTCTAAAACACAAGCATATATTTTGTCAGGGTGTCTTCTTTGCTGCAGGGGCGGGTTATTTAGCGATTCCTCCCACCTCACCCTTTTCTTAATCACATCCCACCATTCTTAAGGACATGAAAGAATATCGTGCTAGCTCTGAGCATAAAGGGAAGAAAAGCTTCTACTTGGAGGTAAAATTGAGATCTTAGCAAATCAAATCAACCAAACTCTTTGAGCTTCTATTAACTGATTTATACACTGAATATAATTATAGCTGCATAGAGTTATAGTGAGGATTAAAAGAGAGACAATTATATATGTAAAGCTTCCATTGCTATTCCTAGAATTGTAGGGTAGTAGAAATGAGGATGCTCAGTACAAAGTAGCTATCGTTATAAAGTTTATGTTTTGTAGGTAATAAAGTATTTTGATATAATCTCATTAAATCACTCCTATCAGTGGTATGACAGGTACTTTTGTCCTTTTTAAAAAATGAAGATACTAAAGCTCAGCAATAGGCTGATAGCACAGAAAGGATTTGGGAGGGCATAGGATTTCTGGTCTGTACTCTTTTTACAAAAGGAGGACTTGGGAGTTGGATTAGGCAAAGGAAGCTTCTCTACTTAACATTGTCTTACTTACAGTCTCACTTTATCTTGTAGCAGAACTAGGTGGCTGAGATTATTCTGAAACTATAAGAATATATATTTTATTAATCCAAGAAAGACCAGGTAGGCTGAGATGACGAGGTACAGAGTTAATCCATAAGTTAAATATCTATAATTGTGTCCCAAATTGTACTTTGACAACAAATATGTGTCTGCCACTTCATTATTGTAAATACTATGTAGTACATATAGCAAGAAATAAGACCAGTGTCATTAAACTTTATTAGGCTACCATGAATTTTAGGAAATTAGATTTGAAAAATAAGAACATTAACACTTAAGCATGGAATAGAGCTTGCTTGTTTTTTTCTATGTTACAAAGTAAAAATTTGTTTCTTAATGTCTGTGTTTATTTTGGCTTAGGAAAGTTTTGTGCCATAAATAGGTGGTGGTTAATCAAATCAGACAACATAAGGCATATAGAAATAACTTTAATTAAGTAACTTACATAGTAGATTATAATATCAGACATGATAGAAAGATTTGGGTTTATTTGCCTGGACAACTTGGGTTTGGCTTTTGTTTTCATTTTTAAAAAATTATAGTAAAATTATAAGCAAATATTTGTCAGTATTTAATTTGAATTTTTTTCTTCTTTAAAGTGACTAGCATAATTTCTAATCCCTAATGAAACCTAGTGTCACTCTTAGGCTAGGCGAGATGGCCAGGATTGTCAGTTATATGGGTACCAGAATTTGAATAACCTTTTTACATGAGAAAAAGTAATTCATATAAATTGTCTTCAATTTATACATAGAAAAAATGATACAATAGCTTCAAAAGGAATGTTCCTTAATGTACACTCCAGTATCCAATATTGAAGCATCATCCTTTGAAAAGTTTTAATTCTCATTCTAAGATACAATAAGAATAAATGCTTATTTGAATAGAATAAGCTATGGTAAGAAATGACCAAATTAACTGGAAACAGAACAATATTTTTTATACTGACAAGACTTTCCTGTGGCTCCTTTTGAATTTGTGTCTTCTCTTCAAGAGATACATAAAATAAAGTAGATAAAAACTCAAGTTGAGTTTCAAAAGTTGTGATAGTTTGAAAAAACACCAATATTTAACTCTACTTAGCTTGTCTTATTCTGTTAGAAGTGCATAGAAAATAACCTATGTTTAGTCCAACAGATATCAGTGATTTCAAATAAAGAGATATTGTGTTAAAAAGAAAGGCTCAGAATCAAACATAACTTTAATATTTTGGTCCTCCGTGATTGGGAAAATGGTAGTATTAATAGAACTAGGATGTCAGCAAGATGAGCTGTTTTCATGTACAGAATTAGTTTGTTTTTGGACTTGTTGAATTTGAGGTAAGAGCAAGACATCTAAGTAGAAATTCGTAGATATTTGTAGTGTGGATCCGGTCTTGGGCGGGAGGTCTAGGCTAGACATAGATACTTGGATGATATTGTTGAAAGTATTAACAGAAGAGGTCTTCAAAGAAAAGAGTATAACTATTGAGAACTAAATCGAAAACATACCCATATTTGATGTTAAGGAAAGATTTTTAAAGTATTTTTCTTTAAAATCTTTGCTTTTAGCATTTGTTTGTTATTTTGTTTCGACTTAAAAATGCTTTCTCTCTCATAGTGATGAAGAAACCACAATGAAGAAATGTGCTTAGGTTGTATATGTTCCCAGAGTATATTTACTAAAAGCATGTATTTTCACCTTTTTAGAGCTGTATTATAAAGCGATACTGTGAGAAAAGATTTGTGTCCAAATACCTTGCAACAATTGGAATCGACTATGGAGTCACAAAGTAAGTATTTTATTTCTTTAGACTTGTAAATTACATAGTAGTTCAGAACGCTTCCAGAATTATCTTGAAATAGAGATTCTGAAGATAAATTGGAAAAGAATAGTAATAAGAGATCCTTACAGATATGTAGAGATCATGTCATTCATTCATCACCGAGCACGTTCTTTCCACCAGGCCTTGTGTTTGGTCTGCAATGATGAGCATGTCAACACAAAGCCTAACTGGCAGGTGTCTCTTTTCAGGAAATGTTTCTATAGAATGAGGTCCTATTAGCAGATGTGTTTTTGGAACATTTTGAAATATTCTCTCTAAAAAGTTTAAATATTACATGGAAAATTTTCTATCAGAGGACTTTATTAGTTTATGATATTTATAGCCTATTGGATTCTAGCAAAAATGATCTTGGAAAAGTGAAATTGAATATAATTAGGGATTTATTTGGAGATATATCAAGGATGGGTTGAGCTTGGGGAGATAGGGGTTACATTACAGGAAATAATACTGCCAAAGAGTAGAACAGAGGTAGACAGCACACTCCCTAAAGGCGAATCTCAGGTGCTCACTCTTCTGGCCCAGTCTGCCTCTCCCTTTCTCTCTTGTTACATTCTTTTTACACACTTTGCTCTCCATCCACACTGAACTGCCATCATACTTTCCTATCTCTGTGCCATTATTCATTCTATCCACCTGACATGGCCTTTTCCCTCACTCTTCATCCATCAATCTCTTCAAACTGTAAAATGCTGCTGCCCCCACAAGCCTTCTGAACACTTCCTTTATCAGTCAGGACTCTGGTTGCAAATGAAAGATACATTGAAATTCCCTGCTACTTGTAGTACTTATCATAAATTACCTTGTTATTTTTATTTTTATTATTTGTATATATTTAATGTCTCTTGCTAGATTATAAACTCCATGAAGAAGGGCCTATTGATATAAATTATTTCAAGTGCCCGGCATGGTGTGTGTATATAGTAGATACTCAATAAATATTTATTGTTAGGTAAGATAAATATATCTAAAAAGGAAGTCTGCAAGATTAGAATATGAGAGCAACATTCAAGAAGGTTGACAATAGTGGTGGGGTACATCTGTACTTCAGGTCACACAATGTCATCAGTGATATGGTAGAATATTCTTATGGCAGTTTTGTTTTGAATCACATAAATAGCTAGTTTATTCATCTAAGAAATGAGAATCATCATCATATTATGCCATAGAACTGTGATTTGTTTTTTCAACAGCCTATTTCTGTTTCTGGCTGAAATTTTTTTTGGAAAAGATGGTTGTCCCATGATGAATCTGGAGGATATAACTGACAGAAACCCAACTCAAACCGATTCAAGCGAAAAAAAAAAAGTAGGGGCATTAATCAATTCACATAATCCAATTACGAAGATGTAGCTGAGCCTCAGAGATGGCTTGAACTAGGGACAGAATATAGCCAGATCATTTCACTATATCTCTCTCTCTACTTTTTGGCTTTCTCTACACAGCTGCCAGCAGCTCTCAGGCTCACATTTTAAATTTTACTTCCAGAGAGAGACCACAATTAGTATTTCAAGTTTAAAATTCTCAGAGAAGGTTTCGATTGTCAGGTGCAGACAGGCGCCTTTCTCCAACTCAGTTAGTTAGCTGTGGCCAGCAGAGTGGAATCACTAACAAGATGGCAGAGCCCATTTGAACCACAACTGGGAGAAGAAAGAGGCGGTACTCCTTTGGCCCATCAAAACAATAGCTGCCCATTCCATCCTTCCTGTTTTCAATATGGTAAAGCTCAAATTTCAGTACGCTTAAGAATTACTTGTAGTTTGTGAAAATGCAGATTCCTAAGACCCACCCCCTTTGATTCTGACTTGCTTGTCTGAGGTGGGGCCCTGGAATCTGCATTTCTAACAGTCCCCCTCCCCATTACGCAGGTGGTCTTCAGGCTGCAGCTCAGGAAAGCACTGCCTCGAGGAGATGAATTGTCATTTTTCTTGATGTAATTTTCTCTGTCTGGCTTCTGAATTAAATGGACCTCTTTTTGAGTTTCAATGTGTGAGCACATTTGTGTTACTTCCTGACTTCATAGTCTTCAGTTCCATCCCTTAGATGCTATCTCTTTAAGGTAAAATTTTCTAGTACAAATTATTATGTCAGATCTTCTCTAGATGCTCTCAAACTCTGTTATTATTTTGTTTTGTTTTGCTGTTTCTCACAGTCTTTTATAAGGTGGATCCTGATTCCACAGATGTGCTTCTTAGACATGATGAAATATGGTAGAGAATTTAGCAGTGAAGAAATCATGATAAGAATATTAGTGGTGGTTAGTTTGATTTAAATATACAAGTAATATAAAGCAACTGTGAGAATTATGGTTTCAGAACTGAAAATGGATGTTATAAATTTGGACAGAGAATAACAATAATAAATAAACCAGAAGATAGCATAGGGACAATGAGAGTGAGTGCTGATGTCCTCATATTCCACAGGAGGGAGTCCTATCAATGCTGTCTAAAACTGAAATGTTACTTAAAAAAAAAAAAGACTAGTTAATATATAGTTAATAATCTCAATTCTTTAACCTTAAAGGAACATTTTAGGAAATGACATTTCTGTAGTAAGCACACATTTATATCTAAAGCTCAATAATTTCTCCCAGTTCATTTCAGTGTCTTCTTTGTTGTTAAATTCAATAAAATGTAAATTTTATGCTTTTATGCTTTTATTTTAAAATAGGATAATCCCATTTTGATTAAAATACTTCTTTATTAGTCTTAATCTATGCATAGAAGAAAGTCTGCAGTGATGTTCGTCTATATTAATGAAAGTTTTTCTGGGTGATAGGATTTGGGATACCTTTTAAACTTTCATCTTTGTATTTTTCTTTTATGTTTGATTTATTTATAATATTTTATTCATTCATTTTTCAGAAGTGATTTTTCATTAAAAAAAGACTAGAAACAAATATGCTATGGTGCTAACAGTAGTTAATTCTAATAAGAATGGTTATTATTTTTTTTGTTTTTTCATTTTCAAATTTCTGAAAACAAATTGACTAATGCTTTTGCTCAAATGAAGATCACAAGAAAATTAAACAGACATTGTTAATAATATGTATCTTTGTTGTTCTACATGATAACCAAGCATAACTAGTAATAATTAAAATGTCTTACTAAGGGAAATAAAACATTGTTTTCTTTCATCTCACTCCTACTTGTCTCAAATCAGTTTTTCTTAGTACCATAGTAATAGCCACCATTTGTTCATTAAAGGGTGTAGACTGAGCATGTTAAGGTAAATTGAAGGTAAATGAACGTGCTTATTCCAAGTGGATTCAGTGTTGTTAAGTAGGCAGGATTCTCTGCCAGGTTTCTGGCTTCTGTTGTAAAGATTATCTGGAATCAAGAAGTGGCACTAAGAAACCTCTTTTGAATTTCATACACATACCCTTTCAATATTTGTAAGTGACATAAATGATATTAATGTGAATATAGAAACCATGACCTTTGGGATTTTTTTCCATTCGAACACTTCAGGGTACAAGTCAGAGACAGAGAAATCAAAGTTAACATCTTTGATATGGCTGGACATCCCTTCTTCTATGAGGTAAGAAAGCCTTTTTTGAGAAAACCTATATCTAGTATTGTCAGTGGTTTAGGGAAATCCTGAATTATCTGAAACAACCAATATTCAAAACATATGTAAAAATAAGTAAATGTATTTTTGGTTATTGTACTTTTCAGTAATTTGTTTTTCTAAAATTTCCACTCAGCCTTTGCTTGAATGGGTAGGGGTGGAAAGACAGAGTTTTTTTGAGGTGTCTGGCCGGAGTAGAGTGGTTATTGTCTCGTGAGGGTGTCCCTCTCCTGGTCCTTTGTCTAAAGAGAATAAGCTGCTGTTCAGCTTTTATTTGTCTGCACACCTGGGCATTTCCAAGTTGTACTTCCTCAGCTCTGAGTCTTGTACATATGAGGTGAAAGAAAGCCCAGGAAACTTACCTGGTGTCTGTCGTTCCTCAGGTTCTGAGGTTCCTAGCTTGTCTATCTTCTCTCCACCTTCCAGAGTCATCTTATATATGTTTTATATATAATGTGCAGAATTTTACTTGTACTTAGCAGGAAAAATAGGGAAAGTACATCAGTTTCATCTTCCCAGAGGGAACATGGCTTCCAGTGGCTGTGTAATCTTCCATCTTGTGAATATACCCAAATATTTAGGTAAAATAAATTTCTTTTAAATGTGAAGGCTTACGGTGAGTTAAACGAACTTCACAAGTATAGAATATGGTTGGTGAAAAAAACATGGAGGTTCTAGGTAACCACAAGTTTGACATACATTCTAACTATCAGAAATGCTAACATAAATCTTAGATTATGCCAAATCATGTAAATGGAGAGTTAGAAGATGCCTGAGAATTAATGTGGTCTAGACCCCTGCCCATTTTAGGATTTCTTTCTGCAGCATTCTTGACTGATGGCCATCATTCATTCACCAGATGCCAGTATGCCTGTTTCTATACTGGACACTTGAAATACAGAGATCCTGTTCTCATGAGACATAAATATGTCAGAGAAGACACATGTTAAACAAATGACAGAATGCTTGGGAGTACTTACGACCCAGACCTAGCTTATCTGAGAGGTTAGGAAGTGCTAAGGAAGGAAGCAACATTTAAACTGAGTGTTGATGGATAAGCAAGAGTTATGTAGGTTTGTGGGAATAGGAACAATATAATACACAAGACAGTTTTTAAGTAGTGCAGACTGTAAGCGTTTGGAGAATGTGAATATATCTAATGATGGGGTCTCACTGCTTCACAAGTCAGTACTTTACAGAGTTAAAAACTCTAGATTAACAACTTCTCCCTTACGAAGGCTGCCTTCCTGTGACTTTTGCCACTGATTTCGCTTTGTTTTTGATGCAACAGAGACTGAATCTGTTCTTCTACAAGAGATCCTTCCTGATATTTGTTAATCTGCTCCTTTCCAGGTAAAACATTTTTTATCCCTGCCACAGCTAGACTGTCAGCATCCATTGCAGATAAGCTCTAGTTAGGTGATGGGGAGCTGAGAACTGAACATGACTTTCCAGAGATTGTCTAACTAGTGAAAAACACTGAGTGTTCTGTTACTTTCCATCATTAGACACTAGACTCTTATTAGTGCAACCTGAAATTGCAATAGCTTTTTTTTCCCAGCAGCTCATAAAAAATAGAAGTATAATTAATAGAAGCTCCTTGAAATCATTACTTCTGAAGTACCTTTTTTCTGAAATAGCTTTGATCTCTCCTTTTTTTTTTTTTTGTCAAATATTTGCTGTCTGTAGCTCAAACCTTTCTTTTGACAAGACCAAGCTGTTGCGTTGTCATCTTTCTAAGCTCCCAAACTGACCAAGTGTATCCCTTTGCTCGGCACAGACCTTGTGAAGCACACACAGCCATTCTCACGATCCCTGGCTTCCTCAAATTCTTGTTCCCTGCCCTGCATCGAAACTTACACTGTCACCAGTCCTCGTGACAGCTTTATTCAAAGGACCTGCTGAGAAAGGACAGTCTGCGTAGTATATGAGACAGCAGTCTCAGAGGGAAGTGCCAGAGAGAGGACTGCTGAGGGAATGGTGGAGCCTGTCTCTTACCACCGGCCTCTCTCCACTGGTGCACATCTGGGGTGTATTGGTATGTGTTAGAGGGTCTATAGAAACTCTCTGAGCCCTGAATGATAGCAAACTAACCATTTTTTCTAACCTACAGGCTAGAAGGTTTGCCATCTCTCTTTAAGAATTAAATAATCCCAGTTCCCTTAGCATCCTATTTAATTAAACTTTGGATGAAGCAAGTCTTCTAACATTAGAAAGCTGTTTGGGGAGACAAAATAATAGAGGTGTAGGTGATTATTGAGACATCTACTTTCATTTTACAGATGAGGGAACTAAGGCTTAAGCTAATAAAATCACTTACTCAAGATTACATATATAACCTGTTGCTGAGTCTAGACTTGAACTTGAGTCCTTTGAAAGAGAAATCCATTGAGCTTGCTTAAGTCTTTTTTTCTACATGCGAATATCCCTCTGGATAACATGATCTGTGTTTTGAAATTCTTTTCCCCATTTGGCTTCTATTTCTGTTCTCTACCATAGCACATTTAGCCATTTGATTAAACAAATATGTCTTAGATGTTTATACCTTCTAGGCCCGGTGGGTGACACAAAGATGGGTACATCAAAATGCATGCCTTCCCATTGCTTACGGTCTAGTGGAGAAGACAGCTGGATGTGCTGCCAACTACAAAACTAGATGGGAAGTGATATTAGCTCTATTAGAAGTACAAAATGCTGTGGTATTCAGAGGATGTAGAGATTACATTCTGTTTGTCAGGGGTAGGGAGTTAGATGATGAGGAACAGGGCAGAAAAAAACTACATGAAAGATACAGTGTTACAGCTAGACCTTGAGAGATTGAAGATAAAGGTCTCTGTTTCTAAATGGAGTTAGGAAAGCATAGGGCAGGTTTGGGGAATAAGAGATTATCCAGTTTGAAGTACAGGGGGAAAGAGGAAGATAAGACTAAAGTTGGTGGAGGACTGATCAAAAACTTTTAATATCAATTTAAAGAGTTTGAACTTTGGGAAGTTGTCAGTGGGGAAACAATAAAGACTTTTGAACTGGGGCTTTACAAAGATAAATATGCAGAGTGTATGATGTTGCTAGGGAGATAGAAGACTTGCAGTAGTTAAGTCAAGACAATGTTAGCAATGAAAATGGAAAGGAAGTGACAGGTGCAAGAAATATGATAGAGGTGGCTTCCACAAGCAAAGGGAGAAGAGAGCAGCAAAGGTTAACACCAGACTTTCAACCCAAATGACTGAGACTGGTGTGCTGCTTTCATCACTAGAAGTTTAAGAGAAGGAAGAGTTTAGGAAGGAATAAGAGAGTTTCCTGTTGCACGTGTTGAACTTGAGATTCTAATGGGACATTCAGCTAGAAGAGTCTAGAGCTAATTGGAAATACAGGTCTGGAAGTGGAGATGAAAGGGTTGGTTGATTTTGATCAGTCGGGGGGAAGGAAAGAAGAGTGCCCAGACACGATCTGGGGGATCATGGTGGCAGGCTGGTGTGGGAGCAGTGGAGAGGAGAGGAGGAGATGGTGGAAGAGAGATCAATTAAGAACCTGCGGTATGTGTGTATGGGAGCCAGAGCAGTAAGAGTTTCATGAAAGAAGAGAGAGCCCCATTTTTACTACTGTAGGAGGGCTAACAACCATGAACACTGAGGGGTAGAAGACTCCTGGTCTTCAATTAAAATTCTGATTTTGTTGGTTTTAGTTTTAGGGGATAGCTTCTTATGTTTCTGCAAAATAACAGATCCTTACATTCTTGGTCCAGGTATTTATGCTTAGAAAACTATAGACACTTTATACCTGATGTGTATAAGATGTCTTTAATTTAATACACATCCAGCATGAGTCTGAATACATACTGGAATTCTTTGAAAATAATGTATAATACATGGCCTCTGTTACCGAAACCCCAAATCTGTCAATGATGCTTCCTACCCATTCACCCTTAGTGTGCTCTGTACTTCATGCTGCTTCTTCCCAGAATTGCAGATATGCCCCAGAGGTGAGTTGCCATTTCTAATGAAAACATCAAAGAAGGACAAGCAGAATGAATGCAAGGAAGGAAGGGAGAAGGTGCTAATACATTGTTTTCCAGGTGCCACATAGGTGCTTTGCCTTCATTCTCTCATTTCATCTTCACAATAACCCTGTGGAGTGTTACCCCCATTTTACAGATGAGGAAACAGACACAGAGAGGTTAAGTGACTTGCCCAAGATCACACAGCTAGTGAGTGTAAACCAGATCTAACTCCAGAGCCTGTGCTCTTTTCTACTACGCTACAATGAGGCTTTGAATTTGGAGTTCTGAAGTTGGTGCACAGACCCGAGAGTTACAGGGAAGCTCTCCCTAGCATCCTGGGGAAAGTCAGCTTTGGAATATGATCTATAAATTGCTATACCTATTGCTGATATTTGTGTCATTTTCACCTTAAGTTCTTTTTAATTGTTCACTCACTGTCGAAGTTCATCCTATGAAGAACTTTATATAATTTGTGTTCTTTTAAGATCTACTAACAACAATTAAAGATTGATTGCCTCCGGGGAGCGGAACTGGAGGTGAGGAAGGGGCAGGAAGCTGTTGATTCCATTATGTCTTTCAATATCAACACATTTTTTTTGTCATGTTACTTTGATTTTATAAAAAGTCCCCCCAAAACCACCAGATATTGAGATACAACAGCAAATACTGTGAAAACACAAAAGTTTGCTAAGTTAATGACTGTGAGATATATTGTTACAAGATTACAAAACTCCCCAGCTTGCTATTTCAGATTTTGTGCCTCTGTTCTTTCATGCAAAGGTTCGTAATGAGTTTTACAAGGACACACAAGGTGTGATACTGGTCTATGATGTAGGGCAGAAAGACTCCTTTGATGCCCTTGATGCATGGCTGGCAGAAATGAAGCAAGATCTTGGACCTCACGGAAACATGGAAAATATTGTATTTGTAGTGTGTGCCAACAAGGTAACTGCTTTGGAAATGGTATGCTCAACTTTCTAGATTATTATGGGAAGAGTGTGGCTCTGAGTTTGTGGGAACAAATAAAAAGAAAAATTCCTTGTTCAGTAATATCGGAATCAACAACTTTTAAAATCATATTTTCCTAAGAAAATAAAACTTGATATATCAGGATTTTTATCCATTTTCATTTCTGGTGCCATACTTGGGGAATAGTATTGCTGACCAAACAGGAGAGGAGAATCCTAATTATCATACTCTGACCTGATTGGAGGAGGGGCAATTATTAGGTGAAATGTCTGCTTTAGAAAGATATGAAAAGCAGACCATAGCCCCTTGAGGGTGGCAGATATTCATTGTGAAACCAACTTTGTCACAGAGGTGAATAGTAGCAGTTTTCTCAAGGGATGAAGTAGAATGTGGTAATAGGCACTTGTCGCCACAGAAAATGAATCCACATTCAATTATTAGTAAATCTTTGTCCTTTTGGTCCTGATAATTTTATGTACTAGTGGTGGGGTTCATTTGAAAATAGTATTTGCATAAGTAAAAGATTGACGAAGAATTCCTTGGGACATGGTTGGAATCTTCTCTGCCCCTCAATTTACTATTTCAGATTGATTGTACCAAGCACCGCTGTGTCGATGAAAGTGAAGGGCGTCTTTGGGCCGAAAGCAAAGGGTTCCTATACTTTGAAACTTCAGCACAAACTGGAGAAGGAATTAATGAAATGTTCCAGGTAACCTAGCATTTTGTTGTTTTAGAGTTTGTGTCAAGGCTGCCTATGCCAAATTTTAGTTTAAAATACAAAAAGCTGAAAAGTAATAGGAATTTCTCAGTAGAATAAGATCTTTCTTTTCAGAAGCTGGTGAGAAAGAAGGAGAAAGATGTGAATATGAGTGTGTGTGTATGTGTGGTACCTGTCTGCTGTCTGTTTTAGACAAGACCTGGCCAATCATCAGAATTACCTGGAGAAATTCTTCAAAATACAGATTGTTGGGTTCCAAACCTACTGGAAGCTTAATGTTGTGATGGAGCCAGGAATCTATATTTTGAAAAAACTCTCTAGGTGATTCCAATGATTATCAAGTTTAACAATGGTTATTATACACTTATTTATAAGTAGGACAAAGATTTTCTTCAAAACTATCCTTGATTACATTTGTATGCATAATCAAATGGAAGCATTGCTTTTGCAGAATTGCCTTGCTATAGCTAGTATAATCCTATATTGTAGCCCTGCTATAGCTAGTATAATCCTATATTGTAGCCCATGGGGGTACAATTAGAGAATAGGAAACTATCACTGCAGAATCTAACCACACATAAAAATTAGGCCTTACCAATTTAGTAGGCAATAGAAGGATGTACTCACATTGCAACATGAATAGATGGTCACTTTTTAGAACTTAACTAATCTTGAATAATTTTGAGGAGAGGAAGCTATTTAAACAATAAGTTATAAAGTCAAGTCAAATCTTAATTATAGGTACATTTGGAAGTAAGGAGTGGCATGAATAATGTATTTTTCTTATAAATATATCAGATATTTTGGGAATTTTAGCATTTCAAATAATGTAGCTATACTATAAAGAGTTGTTCTTAATTATTGAGTGGGATTTTATTGAATCTTTTATGCTGAATTTCCTTCTCACAAGCTGTCACCCCACCTGTTAGAAGACAGGCTTCATCCTTGGCTGACAGGCTAAGTTGGGCATCAGTAGCTTCTATTTCAAGACCAAATAAGGTTGATATTGGTTTGCCATGTATAATTCTTTTGAGTACATAGACCTATGTGAGTTTGTACCTGTATATGTGCAATAATAATACTTAACCATTTGAATGGTATATTACAATTCTGGAGGAGTTTATCTCATTTGAGACTCTTAATATGTGGCAGGCATTATTCTCATTTCAGATACCTAAGAGTAGTAGTGATTTATTCAAGAGTTGTAAATAATAACTGTTACAGGTTAAATCAGCACTTTAAAGATGTTAGTCCATTCGCCTTTGGCCTCTTATTGCATCTGTGATGAGATGTTAGCTTCATTCTTACTCTCATTCCTTTGTATATAATGTGTCTTTTTTTTTCCTCCAGCTACTTTCAAGAGTTTATCTTTCTTTGATTTCCAGCGATTGTACTATGTCCCTAGATGTGGTTCTCTTTATATTTATCCTACTTAGGGTTTGTTGAGTTTCTCAGATTGGTAGGCATGTGTTTTTCATCAAATTTGGGGAGTATTTTTTTTTTTTTTTTTTACATATATATGCCTATTGTCACTCTTTTCTTTCTGGGACTCCAGCTACTATTAGACCATTTGATTTTGTCCTACCATCCTTGAGGCTATGTTTATTTTTATTTCATTTTTTTCTGTTTTTCAGATTGCATAGTCTCTATTGCTCTGACTTCAATCTTCTGTTAAATCCACTGAGTAAATTTTTTAATTCAGTACTTTTCAGTTGTAGAATTTGCATTTGTTTATTTTGTTCTCAGCTCTCTGTTGCGTTCTCTGTTACTCATTGAGAGTATGTTTTCTTTTAATTCTTTGATCATATTTTTCTTTACCTCTTTGAAATAATTGCTTTTTTTTTAAATGAATTTTAAGAGTTATTGGATGACATTGAAATTCTTTAAGTTGATGCTTGAAAGGAATTTATATTTTCACAAAATCAGTTCTATTCTGGGATGTGTTTTCTTTTTGCAGACCTTTTACTCGTCCGTAGTTGATTTATGTGAAAATGGTGGGAAACGTCCTATCACAAATAGCAGTGCTAGTTTCACCAAAGAACAAGCAGACACCATTCGCAGAATTCGAAATAGTAAAGACAGTTGGGACATGTTGGGAGTCAAACCTGGGGCCTCAAGGTAAGCAGTGCTCTAGGATGTTAGTGCTGAGTTCTATTATAGAGGAAGACTCAATGGTCAAAATTATAGGTGCAATATATCTTATAATTGGCTAGAAGCATGAAAATGTGTGGAAATAGATTAGATTACTTAACAATGCTCTTTCACTGATCTTTGGTGTTTAGTTAATATCAGTCGCCTGATATGGGAACTATGTGGTGTACATACATGAAAACTTTCTGAAATGATGTGCTCTGCTTTTGTTGAATAAGAGTCCTGAAGCTAATGTAACCTTAAAAAATACAGAAGAGAATTCTTAGATCATAGAAGTTTAGAGGAGGAAAGAATGTTAGTAATCAACTTGTTCAATTTTATAGGTGGGAAAACTGGGACTCAGTGAAACTAAACACATTTAGTAACCTCAGGAGTTAGTAGTAGAATTGGTTCTTGACCCCAATTCTACTACTATCTGCCTGTTTCTCTGTCTTTATGTCTCTCTCAAAAATCCTGTTAGTTCTTCATCTGTGTGTACTTAACGTTAAATTATTTTATTTTAGCCAAAAGAATTATTTGGGAGAAAAAGAAATGCAGTCACTACTCTTTATTGCTTGTGCAAGAATAAATCATTGCTCAGTATGGTTAGATACCTTTTATTACAGTTTTATTGAAATATAATTGACATACAGCTCTGTATAAGTTTAAGGTGTACAACCTAATGTTTTGATTTATATACATTGTGAAACAGTTACCACAGATTTAGTTTTGCCTTTATGACCTTTAACTTACTGACTCCTGCTCCATGGCCAAATTTGTTTCTTTGTACTTCCCAGCGGTTTCCTAGTGGAACTACACGCCACCTCCGTGCTCTGTCTGTTCCTAGCCTCTGCTAGTTCTCTCCCAGTCGCTCTCTATTTCCCCACACCTGTGTTAATCCCCAAGCCCCACCTTTCATAACCCTACTCCAGAGGCCTTCTCTGATCCCCCCATATCCTCACTGCTTCCGTCAGCAAAGGTTTGCTGAGAGTCTGCAAGGTGCCAAGTACTGTCTCTATTCACCAGATCATTCTTTTACCAAGTGTTTTTAGTATTTATATACTCATTTGCATAGTATTTTTTCTACTCGTAAGTTACATATTATTTATTTGTTTATTGTTTGTTTCCTAGTCCCGCAGTCTCACCCTTGGAAAGGGTAGTAATTATTTGGGATACGCTTACTGCGAGAGCTGTTACCTTATCCAAACAGCTAAATGCAGTGCGCATGCGCGGGGCTGGCCCTGTTACTGACGTGGAGCTTTGCTGCTTTTCGTAGGGATGAAGTCAACAAAGCGTATCGGAAACTCGCGGTGCTGCTTCACCCTGACAAATGTGTAGCACCGGGTAGTGAAGATGCCTTCAAAGCAGTTGTGAATGCCCGGACAGCCCTCCTGAAGAACATCAAGTAGAAAATAGAAAAAGACAAGCGTGGGCCTCAAGTACAAACAGACTTTCCCTAGAGGTAAAATAGACAACATAGATTTTTTTCCTCCACAAAATTATTGCTTTTTTCATTCACGCGTTGTTATTTGGAAATCGGTAATTCAGGTGCCTGTTACCATTTCGTAGAGAGATGAAGTGAAGAGAACCAAGCATCACTTATACATTATAGTTCATTTCATATTTCCAAATTGAATTTTTTTTCTGATTCATTCGTAAGCTCCTTTAGGCACTTCATTCAGGGAAGTCCATTAGATTTCTAGAGGGAGGAAGGACAAGAAGCCTCTTTCACTTTGTCTTTTCTTCCTTTTTTTTTTTTTTAATTTATCATCAGAAAAGAAAATAACAAAAACAGAGGCAGACACAGCAAAACCCCTGAAAGTTTGGTGTGACCTCACAAGCAAATTGCTCCTTTTAGAATGAGTTCTGTATGTGGTATTTTAACCATCAGTCTCGAATTAATGAACTCTTAGTAGCCCTTTGGAAGTTTGTGCTGCAAGGCAATACAATTCTGAAATAAGCAGCCCTTGTATGACATTCACTCTGTTGGCCTTCTCCAACCACCAGGGGGAGGGACGAGCCAGTGCTAAGAGAGTAAAGGCAATGGCAGCCACAACTTCTGGGTACACTGGCTGCGGTGAGTCCTGCCCCTGGATCTAAGGCCTTTCTCTTGCTGTGGAAATGGTATACTGGTTGCTGTAGGGAGCATCATCGCCTAGGAATCAAGAATCAGACCCAAGAAACAGTGGTGGCAGGTCACGCTAGATTGTGCACACATCCCCAGTTACGCATGGCCAGCCTGGCTGAGGCACGTTTGATGCCCTAGGAGAGCCCCCATATGAGACTTATGCATTTTCTTGTTTCTTCATCATTTACCACAGACAGATGGGAAAGACGGGGGTGCTTTTCCAACAAGCCAGGCCACCTCTTTGCTCTCTCATCAATGTTGCTTCCCTCTTTTTTCTCTCTTCTTCTCTCCCTTCTTGTTTTTATTTTTTATACACCACATCTGCATCATTTCTCTCTTCTTGAAACCCTGGTTTCCAGCCACTGCCTTCTCAGTCCTCCCTTATAAGCCTTGACTTGGCTGACCAGAAACAAGAAAGGATCCTTGGGGTAGTGATGGAGGGAGAGGTCTTACGACCTGTGTGGGAGGAATCTCCGTAATTTCGCTTGTGTTTTCAACTTCTAAATAGTAATATTTTTAAGCTACATTTTATGAAAATTAATTTCATATAAAAAAATACATCCTCTTGCCATAGTCTCCTCCTCAAGCTCCAGGGGATGGATGAAGAACAAATGTTAGGACTGGCCTTTCTTTCAGAGCTTGTAGAACTATTCTTACTGCGTGATTCATTACATCATCACTTGTTATGGCACCCATAGTTTTCACTGTGACCACTCTGCACCAACGAGGGCTTCAAAGTACATAAAAGGTTACTGTCTGTGAGTTTTAAACAGCTGTCCCACATTGATCGCCTATTAGCATACCTTATCACCTAAGAAGAAAAGCTACTTTTGTTTAATTTAAGCCCACTGCAGTCTTTTGGGTTCTCATCCTTTCCAAAGCAGCTTCACTTTGTGTGGCTGCCCTTGGGCTGCATTGAGCCCATTGTCAGGAAACCAGAGCATTGTTTTCTAATATGAGTTTTCATCTTAGTGATACTGAAAACCGTTCTTTTTTATGAATTGAGATCTGAGATACGATTTCTTACGGGATTTTCTTCTGGCCTTTTCATTTTAACTAGCTCCTGGGACTGCAGAACTCCAACCCAAAGTTTTTCTGTATCTAAATTTTGCTTAAGGCATTTATCATGTCTATAGTGATTAACTTGTTCTTGCAACAGAATTTAGGAGTCATGTGAATGAGGGATCGTGCAAATTGACATGACAGCTCACTGAGTATGTGGCCCTGTATAAAAAGCTGGTGCCAGTTTTCATCACTGTTATTAAACACAAGGTTGGTCACCTCATCAGCTACATTGTGCATATGAACAAGTATAGCAAAGATAGTACTTTAGTTTTTTCATTCATATCTTTACATAATCAGTGACTTATGAAAGTTAAGCCTGATCTTGATTCTTAGGTCTGGGGACTCCGTTCCCAGCACCTTCATTATTAATATTAAGGATGGCCATTTGTGCTACTTCACTTATATAAAAGAAAGAAAAGACGAAAGTTAAGCTTCAGAGTCCTAGAATTTTCTGATTTCCATAAATCCTTGAGTAGAATCAAAAGATAATGAACAATGACCTGCAATGAAAGTTTTTTAGTACTAACTTCATATAAAACTTTACAGACTTCTGCCCATTAATTTATTGGTGCAAATATGTACTTTGTAGTTCAACCTCATTAAAATTAGTCAGCCAGTTAGTATTTCGAAATATATCAGTGAGAGTAACTAGCAGAATAATTTCGATGGCTAAAAAAAATTTGTAGAGAATCTTGTATTTCAAAAAAGAAAAAAAATGTTTGAACTGCTATTATTCAAGAAAAGCCATTTCTTCCACATCTGAGTCATCAAGAATGAACACTCTTAAAATTTGTTAGAAATCCCTGGAGGCATTTAAAATTAATCGTCCAACCTACCTAAGTACTTTAAAATACACCCTCCTTTTGTTCCTGTCCTCTCCCCCCTCTTCCTTTTTAGTTGATATTCTCAACATTTCTTTTACTTGAACATTGTCATTTTATTTCTTTACATAAATATGTCCTTGGTTTTGTTTACCTGTTAACTTAAAAGTCCAGATTCGGGGGTATTGTGCTGCTACTCAAGATAAATTGCTCTAATTCTATAGATTGCACACTGTTCTCATGTTTACCTGAAGAAACTTACTCTAATATATTCTCTGGTAACTATTTCTTTATATCCATAAATTAGTACCTAATTCGCCATTAGTTAAATGAGCCATAGGTAAGGCAGCTAAATTTCTGAAAGCCAGAGTAAGTTTGCAGCATCAGTAAAGATGTAGCTGTTCCTCACACAATCTAGAGCGGGAGAGAGGTATTTCGGTTTCAGGTTAGAAAGGGAGGAGCCATATGTACATTGCCCTTGACAGTGATGGTGCCTTTCTTAGAAGTAATTTCAGTAGGCACTGGAATGTCACTCCCTTCTCCACTGCACTCCATCTAAATGACTCTGCCAATGTTTTTGTAAAACTTTTGAAAATAAATTTGGCTGCAAAATACAGCTTAACCACCTTCCTTTGCAAGTTTTGCAAAGTGAAGAAAGGTTTATACTTCCCGTGATTGGTATTTAGCACAATTCTAAGGCAGTTAATACTGTTTGTACATTGGTTTTTCCATTAAACATCTCTAGAGAAAACAAAAGCTTAAACCTGTGACGTGGATACATCAGATTGTGTCTAACAAGTGGTGCAATATTAAGCGGTGCAATAAAAAGGCCCTGTTGGTGAAATGGCTTGTTGGAAAGCTGGACAATTTGGGTTTGCTTCCTGCATTGACTGCTCACAGGGGCGTTAGTCCTTCCAACTGTGAATGTAGTCTCTAAAGAAACTCTTTGCTCTTACGAGGTAATTCATGTGTTTGCTTTCTGTTGAAATAACTGAAAATGTTAAATCTAACAGTTGTTTATGTCTTGTATAGAGAGTGTAATATGTATTTAAGTTGTGTATTTTTATAAAGTAAAGCCAAATATTAAACACTAGTCTGTGGGTTGTGCTTCCTTGTTGAGACACTGGTCTGTAATGTAAAACACATTAGTCTAGAAGCCAGTCTAGTTCCTCACCAACTGAGACCTTAGATAAAACATCTGGCTTTAGTTTCCAGTTGGTAAAACGGAGGAAATTTTTATTCATCAGTTCATCAGGCTAGTCTAACCTTATAAAGTTGTGATGAAAGTGTTTTGATCTCTTAAAGGAAGATACTAATATTATGTTTGCCTTTTTAATTCAGATGAAACCGTTATCTCATTTTAATAATACAGATCTTAATAATTTAGTTAACCAGCCTTTGGACAACAAGAATCCTTAAGTAACAGATGGTTGTGAACCCAGAATTTGCAAGATCAAGCCTTGTAGGGCCAGCCCACAGAAAGCAGTCTATCTCCACAGGCTTCAAACAGGAGCTTTAGTTTGCATTATGAATGACATTTGTTCTCATGCGAGAATGTCTATTTTGAAGAGCTGATCTACCTTCTTCATACTGCTAATATGTTCTAAAGGGAAGCTGCCAAATCCTCCCTTGATCCACCCTTCCTCCCTGGCCATAGCTTGGTCCATGAAATGGGAATGTCACCCAAGCTGAACCAGTTGGCGTTCCTCCCTGAGATCTTTCCATCTGAATCTGTAAAAACAAAATTCCTCTCAGTAGAGGGAGATAGGAGTAGTCTGCTGATGCTGGCAACCTTGATTACAACCTTATGGAAAAAAAATTGAGAGAAAGAAGCAGACGTTCAGAAAGAGAGTCCTGATGGCTAAGACATTTTTCCTAGTCCCTGAGGTCCCCTGAACGGGTGGTTCTTCAAGCCCATCAGCACCCAGACTCCTTCCAGTAGATCTCCACTCCGTTTCCTGCTTAAGTTGGTTGGAGTTTGTTTTCTGTTACAGCTAAAAGAATATGAGAAAATAATAGACACCAAGGATTGTAAGCAGGGATGAGAAAGCTGTGGTCTGTAGACTGGTATAATATTTAATAGGTATATTGTAAGTTTTTATATTTTCAAATATGCCACATACTTGCTGTTTCTCAACTAGAGTCTGGCTATGTTTTAAAACAATAATAACCACTTGTAAACTAAAAAGAAATATTAAATTTATTCTTTTTTTAGGGTCAATTCAAAATGCAAAATTTTATCCAGCTTTTTAGTTTCCATTTGATCCATTGCCTATCAGGGGAACTTCTAATTTCTTAAATTTCTAATCAATTTTTTTTGTTAAAACAGTAATCTTATATTTATTGAGCACCTGCTATGTGTTAGACCCTGTTCTAGGCACTTGGGGATATAGCAGAGCACAGAACCAACAAAAATTCCCACTGTGCAAAGCTCATATTCTAGTGTCATTATTATTATTTTTTAATTTGTGAAGTTATAATGTTCTTTTTTTTTTTTACTGTAGGTTTATTCCCTCTATGTTTCTGTCTGAAGAGGCACATTTGTATTTTTGACTACTCTTCAAGATATGCAATTTTACAATTAATACTGATTGCTGCTATATACAGAAGATCAAGTAGGCTGTTAAAATGCTGTATTATTTTTTTTTTTGAGAACTTATACAAATCTGTTTTTCATGTTGACTTGAAGGATATAGTTCTAGACTTTAGGCATTTATTTATATGTTTTAAAAATTTATAATTAAAATATTCTTCCAAAGCAGTTAAGATTATATTTATTTAGAGGGAAAATATCTAGAATCTAAGTCATCGTTTTAGTTAAATGAGTATTGTGTACCCGTGATACCACCCAGTTAAAAGTCTGATCAGTTGACTGTTCTAAAGGATGCTATGACTTTAGGAAAATTATCCAAAACAGTTAGTTGTTGGTGATAATTATAAAATCAGCAGATACAGCCCATGAAAGCATTTGTACTAGGAAAGAGAAAGTAAAAGCCTGCTATAATTGAGAAAAATTAATATGAGAATGCCTGCATGCCTCATATCAGTATGTGAACATTCTGCTGGTTTCAGAGTATGAGAGAAAACAAAAAGGTTAGTAAAATCAATACTGAAGAGAGAGCAGACATCTTAGTGATTCAACAGGAAAGTAAAAGAAAACAAGAAACTGACTCTGTTCTGACTAGAAAGGAGCAAACAGAAAAGCCACAAGTATGTGGTTGTCACATGTTTTCTACTGACAGAATCCTACCTTTCTAGTGAACTCCAACCAACATGGAATCCCATTATTTAAAAAAAAAAATTTGTCAGGATAAATTTGTAAGTTCACACTTTTAACATCCTCTGTATAAAAGCAACCTATAAGGCAGTTTTTCCCCTTAAAGGAGATGCAGCATTTATATCAGAACATGACACATCCCCACGCTACTCCCTCCTGACACAGATGCTGGTGAGGAGAGCACATTGTGAGAGAAAGTGATCAGTCAGGTTCAAGGAAAGGAGAGGTTTCTACCAGGCACTCTGTACTGATTGATGGCAGTGCTGGACAGAGACACTGTTTCATGAAGTGTCCTAATGAAATTTTAGATACAAGGTAAAAGTACTATGGCTTTGTATAGTGAGGCAAAGATCTGAGCTCCTCGTCATAAGAAATGAACAAGACTTCCAGAGGTTGGAGGTGCCTAAAAGAACAAGAAGAGAGACTTAATAACATAGGGCAGAAGCCTGGGGTATTGAGAAGAATAATTGGAAAGATATTAGATGTTAGAAATTACTAGATATTATGTAATATTAGAAAGAAAGCCAAAGAGAAGTTCCCAGTAATGGAAAGAACCAAAGGACTTTTAAGAAGACAGATGTCTTTTATAATGTTATAACCATTTTACAGAAAACAGGCTTAGAGAAGTTAAGTGACTTACTCAAGGCCACACTGGAAGCTATTCAAAGCCAAACTTACCCAATTTTAGAACCCAGGTTCTCAGTCTACTCTTATCAGCTTAAGGATCCAAATTTTAAAATATTCTGCTTCACACTCTTAAGTACTATTGTATCTGCTTATTCTATGTTGCTTACATGGACATAAATAGGCCTGTATTGTTTAAAAGACCACAGAGATATAATTTTTCTCATTAATGACACAAGTTCAAATCCTACATGTGTACATAGGAATGAAAGTTCTTTCTGGGTGTGCCCAAGCCAAGGGAATTAATATGACAAGTTAATGTGTTCAATTATGGAATATAATACATTTGCATATATTAATGGCTTTTTTTAGTGAAATTTTGAATAGACTCTTGCAGAACCTCTTATGCTTCCAGAACAGCTTGAAAATCATGTCTTAAGGGACATCCACTCAAGCCAGCAACTGAAAGTTAAATAAGCCTGAGAACTGAGAAATAATGAATGGTGTTGGGGGAGGAGGAACAGACAGAAAATCAATAAGGAAACATCAGCCTTAATGAACACATTAGACTATGTGAACTTAATACATATGTATAAAACATTCTGTCCAAAAGCAGCAGTATACACATTCTTCTCAAGTGCACATGGAACATCCTCCAGGGCAGATCATATGTTAAGCCACAGAAAAGTCTCGACAAATTCAAGAAGATTGAAATCATATCAAGCATCTTTTCCGATCACAGTGGTATGAAACTAGAAATCAATTACAAGAAAAATGAAAAAAAAAAACACAAAAATGGGGAGCTTAAATAATATGCTATTGAACAATCAATGAGTCATCTAAGAAGTCAAAGAGAACTTAAAAAAATACTTGGAGACAAATGAAAACGAACATGACATACCAAAATGGATGGGATGCAGCAAAAGTGGTGCTAAGAGGGAAGTTCAGAGTATTACTAAAGGAAGTAGAAAAAGAACAAATGAAGCCCAAAGTAAGTAGAAGGAAAGAAATAATAAAGATCAACAGAAATAGAGACTAAAAAAGCAGTAGAAAAGATCAATGAAATTAAGAGCTAGCTGTTTGAAAAAATAAACAAAACTGACAAACCTTTAGCTAGACTAACAAAAAAAGAGAGAGGACCCCAAATAAAGAGAAATTAAAGAGAAGTTACCACTGATACCCCAGAAATACAAAGGATGAGAGACTATTATCAACCAATTGGGCAACTTAAAAGAAAGAAATTTCCATAAACATGTGGTCTTCCAAAACTAAATCTGAAGAAATAGAAAATCTGAATAGACTGATTACTAGTAATGAAATTGAATCAATTGAAAAACTCCCAACAAATAAAAATTCATGACTAGATGGCTAACTGGTGAATTCTTCTAAAGATTTAATACCAATTTTTCTCAAATTCTTCAAAAACGTTGAAGAGGAAGGAACACTTTCACATACTCAAATACATTTTACAAGGCAAGCATTTCCCTGATAGCAAAACCAGACAATGGACACCACCAAAAAAACAAAACAAAAACAAAAACAAAAAACGAGAGAAAGTAACATGTAATATCCTTGATGGACATAGATGCAAAAATCCTCAACAAAATATTAGCAAATTCAACAACACATTAAAAGGATCGTTAAAAGGATCATATACCACAGTCAAATGGGATTTATTCTAGGGATGTAAGGATAGTTCAACATCTGCAAATCAATGCAATATACCACATTAACAAAATGAAAGATAAAAATCATATGATCATCTAAATAGACACACAAAAGAATAGATTCAACATCTATTTGTGATAAAAACTCTCAAAGTGAGTATAGAGGGAATGCACTTTAACATAATAAAGGCCAGATATGACAAACCCACAGCTAACATGATCATACTTAATGGTGAAAAGCTGAAAGCTTTTCTTCTAAAGTCAGGAACAAGACAAAGATGCTCTTGCCACTCTAGTGAGAATTGTATTGAAAGTCATAGCCACAACTATTAGGCAAAAAAAAAAAAGGAGGAGGAGGAGGAAGAAGGAAGAAGAAGAAGAAGGAAGAAGGAAGAAGGAAGAAGGAAGAAGGAAGAAGAAGAAGAAGAAGAAGAAGAAGAAGAAGAAGAAGAAGAAGAAGAAGAAGAAGAAGAAGAAGAAGAAGGAAGAAGGAAGAAGGAAGAAGGAAGAAGGAAGAAGGAAGAAGAAGAAAAGACATCCAAATAGGAATGAAAGTAGTAAAACTTTCACTATTTGAAAATGACATGTGCTATATATAGAAAACCTTAATGACCACTAAGAAAATTGTTAGTATTAATGAATTCAGTAAAGACACAGGATACAAAATCGATGTACTTAAATCTGTGGCATTTCTATATACTAATGACAGACTATCACAGAAATTAAGAAAAGCCCATTTAAAAAGATTATATACCACAATCAAGTGGGCTTCATCCCAAGGGCACAGGGATGGTTCAACATACACAAATCGATTAACGTGATACACCACAGAAACATTAAAAAATAAGAATCATATGATCATATCAGTAGATGCAGAAAAAGCCTTTGACAAGATACAGCATCCATTTATGACCAAAACACTTAACAAAATCAGTATAGAAGGAAAGTACTTAAACATAATAAAGGCCATATGTGACAAGCCCTCAGCCAACATTATACTTCATGGTGAAAAACTAAAAACCTTCCCTCTAAGATCAGGAACAAGACAAGGCTGTCCACTATCGCCACTCTTATTCAGTATAACATTGGAGGTCCTAGCAAGAGCAATCAGGCAAGAGAAAGATATAAAAGGCATCCAAATAGGAAACAAAGAAGGCAAACTCACTATATGCGGATGACGTGATTCTCTGTATGGAAAACCCTAAAGACTCCACAAGAACACTACTAGAAACAATAAGTAAATACAGTAAAGTCTCTGGATACAAAATCAACGTTTGAAGATCCTATACTCTAATAATGAAGCATCAGAAAAAGAAGTGGAAAAAAATTCCTTTATTGCAACGAAAAGAATAAAATACTAGAAATAAACTTAACAAAACATGTGAAGGACTTATATAATGAAAACTGTAAGACCCTATTAAAAGAAATCAAAGAAGATACAAAGAAATGGGAAGATATTCTGTGTTCTTGGATTGGAAGAATCAACATAGTTAAAATGACCTTATTACCTAAAGCATTATACAGATTTAATGCAATCTCCATCAAAATCTCATTGGCATTTTTTAAAGAAATAGAACAAAAAATCATCAGATTTGTATGGAAACACAAAAGACTCTGGATTTCCAAAGCCATTCTGAGAAAATGAGGCTGGAGACATCACTTTACCTGACTTCAAATTATACTACAAAGCAACAATAATCAAAATGGGATGGTATTGGCAGCACAACAGACACATGGACCAGTGAAATAGAATTGAGAGTCCAGAAGTAAACCCATAATTATATGGGCAAATAATTTTCGACAAAAAAAAACAAAAATATACAGTGGAGAAAAGAAAGACTCTGCAATAAATGGTGCTGGGAAAATTGGAAGGCTACCTGCAAAAGAATGAAACTAAACTTTTGTCTATCACCACACACCAAAATTAACTCAAAATGGATTAAGGATCTCAATATAAGACCATAATCAATAAAATGCATAGAAGAAAACATAGGAACTAAACTCAAGGACCTTGGACTTAAAGAGGATTTTATGAATTTGACCTCAAAGGCAAGGGAAATAAGAGCAAAATTAAATGAATGGTACTACATCAAACTAAAAAGCTTCTGCTCAGCAAAAGAAATTGTCAATAAAGTAAAGAGACAACCATCTAAACAGGAAAATATATTTGCAAGTAATGCCTCCGATAAGGGCCTAATATCCAAAATACACAACGAACTCATACAACTCAATAACAACAAAAAAAAACAAATGATCCAATCAAAAAATGGGCAGAGGACCTGAATAGACACTTCTCCCTAGAGGACATACAAATGGCCAACAAATATATGAAAAAATGCTCAACATCACTAGCTATTAGGGAAATGCAAATCAAAACCACAATGAGATACCATCTCACACCTGCTAGAAGATGCTAGAATCAACAGAACAAGTAATAATAAATGTTGGAGAGGATACAGAGAAAAAGGAATCCTCATACACTGCTGGTGGGACTGCAAATTGTTATGGCCACTATGGAAAATAGTATGGAGGTTCCTCAAAAAACTAAGAATTGATCCACCATATTATCCAGCAATCTCTCTACTGCATATTTACCCCCAAAGACTTGAAACCCCATATCCAAAAAGATATTTGCACACCGATATTCATAGCAGCACTATTCACAGTGGCCAGGACATGGAAGCAACCGAAGTGTCCTATGATAGATGATTGGCTAAAGAAGCTGTGGTACATATATACAATGGAATATTAGCCATAAGAAGATATGAAATACTGCCATTTGCAACAACCTGGATGGACCTCGAGATAATCATGCTAAGCGAAATAAGCCAGACTGAAAAGTTGAAAATCACATGATATCACTCATATGTTGGATATAAACCTAAAAGCAACAAATGAACAGGACAAACAGAGACTCAGGGACATGGACAATGGACTAGTCATTACCAGAGGGTAGGAGGTGAGTAAGGAGGGAAGAGGTAGATGGGATAAAGGGGGTCAAATATAGGGGGGCTGGGGGAGGATGAAGTGGGTAAAGGAGATCAAATATATGGTAGCTGAAGGAAACTGCACTTTGGGTGGTAATCACATAATAGAATATATAGTTGTCATAACATACACCTGAAAATTATATAATTGTATTAACCAATGTTACCCCAATAAACTTAAAAAAAATAAAAAAGAAAAACCCATTTACAATTGCATCAAAAAAGAATAAAATACCTAGAAATAAATTTAACCAAAGAGATAAAAGACTGTACACTGAGAACTGTAAGACACTGATGAAAGAAACTGAAGAAGACACAAATAAATGGGAAGATTCCATTCCCATGGATTGGAAGAATGAATATTGTTATGTCCATACTACCCAAAGCAATCTACAAATTCAGTTCAATCCCTGTTGAAATTCCAATGGCATATTTCACAGAGCTAGAACAAATAATTCTAAAATTTGTATGAATTACAAAAGATCCCAAGTAGCCAAAGCAATCTCAAGAAAGAACAAAACTGGAGGTTCATGCTCCCTGGTTTAAAACTACTACAAATCTATAGTAATCAAAACAGTATAGTATTGGCACAAAAACAGACACTCGGACCAATGGAATGGAACTGAGAGCCCAGAAATAAACCCACACATATATGAACAGTTAATATATGACAAAAGAGTCAAGAAAGTACAATGGAGGAAGAACTGTCTCTTCAATAAATGATGCTGGGAAAATGGGACAGTCACATGCAAAAGAATGAAACTATACCACTAAAGCTACATATGAAAATTTAGTCAAAACAAATTAAAGATTTGAATATAAGGCCTGAAACCATAAAATTCCTAGAAGAAAACAGGAGCAGTAAGCTCCTTGACATTAGTCTTAGCGATGGTTTTGTGAATTCATCAAATGAAAGGGAAACAAAAGCAAAAATAAATGAGACTACATCAAACTAAAAAGCTTCCAAGCAGTGAAGGAAAAGATCATTAAAATGAAAAGGCAACCTACTGAATGGGAGAAGATATTTGCAAATCATACATCCGATAAGAGGTTAATATCTAAAATATATAAAAATTCATACAAATCAACAACAAAAAACAACTCGATTAAAAAATGGACAGAGGATCTGAATAGGCATTTTTCCAATGAAGACATACAGATGCCCAATAGGCACATGAAAAGGTGTTCAACATCACTATTAGGGAAATGCAAATCAAAATCACAATGAGATATCACCTCTCACCTGTTAGAATGGCTAATTCAAAAAGACAACAGGTATTGGAATGATGTGTGCTGTTGGGACTGTAAATAGGTGCAGCTACTATGGAAAACAATATGAAGATTCCTCAAAAATTAAGAATAGAACTCCCATCTGATCCAGCTATTTCACTTGTGGGTATTTGTTCAAAGAATATGAAAACACTAATTTGACAAGATATATATATATATCCCTATGTTCATTGCAGCATTACTTACAATAGCCAAGATATGGAAACAACCTAAGTGTCCATCAAGGAATGAATGGATAAAGAAGATGTAATTGATAGATGATAGACAGACAGACAGATAGAAACACAATGGAATACTACTCGGCCATGAAAAAAGAATAAAATCTTGTCATTTGCAACAACATGGATGGACCTTGAAAGTATTATGATATGTGAAATAAGTCAGAATGAAAAACAAATATCAAATGATTTAACTTATATGGAATCTAAAACAAAAACAAAAACAGACAAATGAACAAACTAAAACCAAACTCATAGATACATGGAACAGTATTAACCAGAGGGAAAGGTTGGGTTGGTTTGGTGGGCAAAAGTGGGGAAAGGGGTCAATTGCATGGTGACGGATAGTAACTAGACACTTGAGATTGATCACTTTGTACTGTATACAGATGGTGAATTATAACGTTGTATACCTGAAACATATATTAAAAAAAAGGGACAAATTTGGAAAGTAATTTCTTTCTCCCCATCCCATCAAACACCTATTTTCTCAGGCCTTCTGCTGCTGTAGGAAAAAGTCCAAATTCCTACCATTTATTGAGCACGTACCATAGACCAAGTACTTTCTCAGCAATTTAAAAGCTTTTTATTTGTCTCACAATGATCCATTAGGATAAATATTTTATCCCCATATTATAGGAAATGTGCTCAAAGAGGTTATGTTAATTATCTAATTCCACACTAGTGTTGCCTAATAGTCACCAAAAGATGTGTCTACCTGGAACCTCAGACTGTGACCTTATTTGGAATAGGATCTTTTCCGATGTAATTAGAGCGGAAGGATCTTGAGATGAAATCATTCTGCAGTAGAGCAGGTCCTAACTCCAATGCCAAGTCCTTAGAAGGACTTTCTTTATGTTCTCAGTACTTAATACAAGCCTAGTAAGAACTTGATAGATGAATGAATGAATGAATGAATGATCTCTGTCAATGAACTGTGAAGTAGGTTGTAGATCCTTTTCAACCAATTATGAAAAAAGTCACAATACAACTGAATGTTGGTAAAAAGGGTCCTGAGGGTAAGAAAATAAGAAAAGTATGAGTGCCCTTAGCACCCAAATATGTCACTCATTAACCAGTCAAATCTTGGTGTAATTTTTTCGTTGAAATTTGTCAAAGTATTTCCCTGGTTTATGGAACTTCCTCGGAAAAATTACAGCAGATTGACTTCGATCGGAATCAGGCCTGGCCTTTGATGGACACCAACACCAATGCTGTTGATGACCTGTCCATAGCTGTTGCTCCCCCTTCTCCCTTGCTGGTGGAGTCATGTTATCCAGGCGTCTATCTCCTGTGTGTCTCTTTGGCAAATCATGAGTGATTGGAGACGTCCACAGTGGTACCAGGGCTGTTGCCAGGGATTGTTTTGTTCTAGCCCCAAATACATGATGGGCATTCATCTGGGGGGCTTCTGGGAAAGAGTTTTGTTCCTCAAAAAAGTGAGGCATGGAGGGAAGCTGTTCCTTTCTGTGGGACAGTGCTGTATCTACACGTGACTCTGGATTGTGGTGCCATCGTGTAGCATGGGGGAGAGTTAGCCTGTGATGGCAAAGCTGATACCCTAAGGCTGCAGGGCAGAAGAGGGAAAGTATCATGGACCTGAAAGCCTGAGCCGCTGGATGACTAACCTTACACCTGTTGGGCAGAGGTCCTGTCCAAAGACTTGTTGTAGAGGTAATACATTTTCTCTACTGTTGAAGACATTTTGAGTTGAGTTTGGGGTTATTTAAGACAAAAATCATCCCAATTGCTGAAAACATCTCTGGCCTCACCCAAGACAGATGCCTAAGAACTCCACCATTTGCAATTTATTAAAGAAAATTTCTGTGTTAAAGTATGAGTTTTACCCTTGAGAATGATAAATCACTGAACTTTTAACACCTTAGAATTTATTCATTTTTTCCTAAGCATTCCTTCATCAATCAAGGATTAAGTGCCTTCTCTATGCCAGTCACTCTACTATACTCTGGGATCACAAAGGATGAGCAGTGAGTATCAATTTATAACTAAGATTTAAATCCTTTATATCATTCTCTCTGAAGTTATTCAAATGTAATTATTTCCACTTAAAAGCATATTTAAACTCACACTTGAATTTTTGAAAAAATCCCACCTATAGCTACAGTAATGCAAAATTGTGAAGAAGATGGAAATTCTCCAGCTCCATCCAGATCAATGTACATGACTTGTGGACAAACTTTTATCCAGAGAAGCAAAGAAAGAAAGACCCTTTACCTGCCTGACGAAAGGGATAAAGAAGGAGGGATGCTGGCGAAGGCTGAGTGGATGAGGGAGACGGGAGACGTGCTCACTGCCCTGAAATGTGAGCCAGCACGAGAAAGAAAGAGCAGAGGGCTCCAAGCCAGCAGAAAGACTGACTCAACACTAGCCGTCGCTAAAAATAGCAGAGCAGGGTTATAAGCTTTCCCGTCCAAACAGATTTAAAGCTGGCAGGTAGTGTGGGCTCTCTGGGGCTATCTGTGAATGGAAAGGTTAGAGCCATTTAACCAGGGAGCCTTATACTGGAAGTCTGATCCTTGCTCAGCTATGAGTGAAGCCTTTGCTTCCCGCTTGGCAGGGATGGTGCCTGTAAAGCCAGAGACAGCCTAGAAGGGAGCATGGGTGAGAGAATTGCTAAAACCCACTTAATCCATTTTACCGAGATGATTTTTAAGAGAGTGGGGACAAAAAATGTTAAAATCTGAAAAAAGTTTTTTTAAAAGGACCAAGTTCTTGTCTGGTTTTGAAAAAGCTTAGCATATATTCTGCGGAAGACAGCATTTTAAGAAAGGTGCCTGGCTGTGCCTGGAATCCTGTCCGCGCCACAGCAAGATCAGAAAAGACATGGCAAAGCGGGAAGCTAATTTATTCCACCACTTGTTGAGCAGTAAACAGCATCTTTTTAAAGAACACGAGAGAGAAAACAATGTCACGAATTACTTAAAAGTTACAAAAATTACTAGCTGCAAAAGCACCTTAATAGTTACAAAAATTACTAGCTGTAAAAGCACACGAATATGCTCAACCAAAAACTTGAGTGTGTGTCTAACTTGAGGGTAAGTCGGCGTGACATCTCATGTGCCAGACCCGAGGACTTTATGGAATGAACCCTAGACCGTTACTTAATTTTGGACCACTGTCTCTGGGTAGTTATTATTTTGTGTTTTCTTGCTAGTTTTCTCTTGACAGTCTCTTCCTTTTTCTCTAAGCCATTTTTTTTTTATCCCAAACCAATCATCTGAGAGGATGTAGGCAATTAGGCCATATTATTTGGTCAAATGAATTGTCAACAACTGTGAAGCATAAAGTTGTTTTAGCTCGGCATTCAAGGCCTTCTGCGGTCCTGCCTCTTCTACCTGGCTGTGACTTCCATTTCCATACCCTTCCACTATCCATTTTCATTCTTAATCCCTATGTCCTCCTGGGACTTTACTGCCCCACGTCTTTGCTCACATTGTTCCTTCTTCTTGAGGGGTCCTTTCCTCATCTCTTGGCAAATATTCTCTCCTCTTTCTTCTCAAGTGCACCCTTCTGCACACAGTCTTTTCTGGTCCTCGACCTTGAAGTAAACATTATGAATGCTGTTTAGGAAACTTCTGCGAGAAGCTTGACTCAAAAGGAAAGAGGAGCATAGGAGGCAGCTGGAGGGGATGACGGGTCTAAAAGGGTTGTCGTTTGCGATTTAAGACGGGAGAAGCTTTACTTGTTAGGGAAAAGTGTCAGGAAAGAAGGGGAAGGACGGGGAGCAGGGGCTGGGCTCCAGGGCTGGGGGAGGGGTCAGCCCTGCACAGGAGATAGTCACCTCTATTTCTGTTGTGCTTTTTGGATCATTTCTGCTCCGATATGATTGGGGGCGGGGGACAGGGGAGGAAAGCCACCCTGAATACAAAATACCTTCTCCCCTTACCTGCTTGGTGAGATCTGAAACGCCACCATTCTTAGTCCTTTGACTCATGGCTTTGACAATGGAGCAAAAGCTGTGTGCCCGTGTGTGTGTGTGGAGCACGCATGTGTGTGCATGCATATGTGTGCACGCATGTGTATGTTATGTGTGTAGAGATCACTGTTAGTGGAGACCCTCTGCCTTCCTTGCCCTTCTGTTTTGGCAGAGGCCCCTAGAATGCTCTCCTGGCCTCGCTAACTTTCTGTTGGTGAAATGGGGAACAAGAACTGAGCCCCATCTGCTTGGCCTTCTCATTTCACATTTGTTGTCTGGGTGAGAAGATGGGGCGTGCATTTTGTTCTCTCTCCTCCATATTCTCCAGGACAGGCTCTACCCTCTAGGAAGACTGTGGCTCACCCCACGTGGCCTGGGACTGGGTTCAAGTTCGAGTGAAGCATTATCCCAAACTGTGGTCACACACCTGAGCCCCAGCTTTCAGCTCAACTTCCATCCCTAACGAGGCCCATCTGCATGCCCCATCTGCCTGATGCCTGGGTTCACTTCCTAAGAGTTCAGAAGCCGAGCAGGCAGAGGCAGAATTAGTGATGGTCCCAAGACCTTAGTAGTAACATTCAAATCACTCTACTCCCAGTGAATCACTAGGATCTGGTGTGTTGACACCATGTTTTGAGGAGAAGGAAAGGAACGAAGGAGAGAAGGGGAGAGGCCTGGATACTGGGAGAGAAGGATAGGAGGGCACCCTACAAGACCAAGGTGGGCAGATAAACCTCGGCTTCGCAAGCCTGGGCCTCACGCTATTCTGACTTGGTAATTATAATTGCCAGAGCTCATCCTCAGTGTCTCTCATTTTAAGATAGGAACATGTGTCAGCAGAAGGTAAATCGGGCTGGCACGAGTCCTCCCCAGCCAGGCGACAGGCCTCCCCTTCAGTATTGCCCTGTTGTGGATCTGCTGTTCTGTCCTCCACCCTCTGCCCTTTCTGCCTCCCAGGCTGGAGAGGATGACCCTGAATTTGAACAGAGCTGCCCTAAGGCAAAGCCTGGGCCTCTCTGTTAATGCTCACTCCTGCTTTGTTCTCCCCTGACCAACCTCCTGAGGTTTAGTCAGTGCTAACTTGACCTCTATCCAAGCAGAAGGGTGAGCTATCCAACTGTCATTTCTCCAGCAATGTGGCTGGGGGCTCAGATTGCACAGTGTCTGGATATGAGGCCCTGGGGTCAGATGTGTGGGTGTACACTTGGGCAGCACCCTTCACCTCTGGAACCTGAGGCGAATTAGGAACCTAGCCTCAGTTTTCTCATCTGTAAAATAGACACAATGATTATATTTTTACCACAGGACAGTTGTTAAGATTAAATAAGTGAGTTGGGACCTAACCAAGCAATATCCTGGGTGCTAATGATTTTAGAATCAAATCTGAAGGAGGCAGGAAAACTGTAGACATTTTCGAGGAAGTGAAACAAACTGAACTGTGCTTCCCAGAGACGGTTTGAATGGCAGTGAAAAGGGGGTTTGGAGAAGAGTCTTGGAATGAATCCTGTGAACCTCAGGCAAAAACTCTTGTGCTGGCTTCATGTCTCCTCTTGTCCCCTGCCAGCCTTGGTGGAACAATGCGTTTGTCCTGTTGATGAGGGTTAGAGAGCATGGAAGTGGGGGGAGGGGAACTGCAGGAGGGACTGTTTCTTCTATAGCTTTCTCTTGCATGAGAAGATTTCTAGGGTATCTTTCCTCTCAAAAAAGCACCTTTTTGCAGACTTTTAAGATGTTTTACAACTCCTGTGTTTAACCTGATAGTGCCATTTAGTGCAGCATTGAGATTAGAAACTTCCGGGGAAAATTTATAGGGGAGGAATTAACACAGGTCCTTGCCCTCATCAGCTCTGCCTGGATGGCATATCAGGAACCCACTGTGACAGGCAGGATAGCGCCCCTCCAAATTGTCATCTTATCCTCCAGAAACTGAATATGTTGCCTTTTGTGGCAAAAGGGATTTTGCAAATTTGATTAAGGACCTTGAGATGGAGAGATTATCCACGTGGGTCCAATCTAATCACATAGGTCCTTAAAATTAGAAAAACTTTGCTGGCTGTGGTCAAAGGGAGAATGGCCACAGAGATGTAACATTGCTCGTTCTGAAGGTGGAGCAAGTGGGTCACGAACCGAGGGACGTGGGTGGCCTCTAAAAGCTGGAGAAGGGAAGGAAATAGATTCTCCGCAAGAATCTTCAAAAAAGAATGAGGCCTTGCCAGTGCTGTGATGTTAGCCCAATTAGACCCATTTTGGATTTCTGATCTCCAGAACTTTGAGATGATACGTTCGTACTATTTAGACACTGTTTGTGGTAATCTGTCATGGCAGCAATTATAAAGGAATACACCATCTGTGGGCCAACTGGCACTAAGCACAGGTGAATCAGCAGTTAAAACAAAACAAGGTTTTTCCTCTCGTGGAACTCACATTCTATGGGGGAGAAACAAGATTTATAAACAAATAATTACACACTGTCATAGGGGGTGGCCTAGAACACACTGTCCACTTTCGAGGGACTCATCCGGAGCGGGAGACAGACTAGCAGGCTGTCCTCACAGCGGGTTCCCAAGAGGCTGCCCTGCTTGGATCTCAGAGAAGACCTCGCAGAGCAGGTGGCATGGGCAGAGGGACTTTGAGGATGAGTGGTAGTTTGTCTGGTGGATGAAGAGGGACAGGACACCTGGGTGGAGGCAACAGTGATGAGGCTCTGAAGAGCATGCTCAGGACTGTGAGAAGCTTGGTGTGGCTGGGGCCAGGGAGCTGGTGAGCATCAAGGCAGGTCCTCCTGGTGGCACGGACCGGGGCATCTCCAGTTTCCTGTGGATGTAGAGAAGGAGCCCTCCAGGAGGTCTGGAGGCGTGATCCACAGAGATTGCCACGGTGTCTCCATTTTCCTGCAGTCTTACCTTGTCCCTTAAAACAGAAGTTTGTGCATTCCAATCCACAGTCAATCCCCTATAGTTTCATAATAAAAATAGCAATTGGTGACTTAACAGTTAAGTCACACAGTCTGCCTCCAAGGGGGAAAAAGAACCACTTCAAGTGAAATTGATGCTGGGAATAACTACAAGGTAGGTTCTGTGGTTTTTGCCGCCTGCTGACATGTCTTGGGGTACCCTGGAGGTATGCGATCTGTGGGTGGAGAACAGGGTCCAACAGATTTGTTTTTTAAATTTGACAAGGTTTTTTGAGAATCTCTCAGGGGCTGGCATTCCAGGTACGAAGGTGAATAAAGGCCTTGACACTGGGCTCAAAGTCCAGTGAATACGGTGACAGCCATGTAAAATCACTACAAATCGTAGCAAGTGTTAAATATGGGTGTAGAAAATGTGCTATGGGACCCTGCCTTAGGTTGCTGTGGCTGTCATAACAAATCACCACAAACTGGGGGGCTGACAGCAACAGAAATTGATGCCCTCACAGTCCTGAAGACCTGAAGGCCGGAATCAAGATGGTCAGCAGGGCCGCACTCCCTCTGGAGGCTCAGAGGAGAATCCGTCCTTGCCTCTTCCAGCTTTCGGTGGCGGCAGGTGTCCCCTTGCTTGCGGCCGCATCCTTCCAATCTTTGCTTCCATCTTTGCATCACCAACTCCTCTGGACCTGTTACTCCTAAAGATGCCTATTGTTGGATTGAGGGCCACCCAAGTGATCCAGAATGATCTCATCTCAAGATCCATAACTTAATCACATCTGCAAAGAGACTTTTTCCAAACAAGATCGCCTTCACAGTTTCCAGTGATTTGGACGTGGACAATGGGGGCCACCATTCAACCCACTACAGAACTCTAAGTGGGAAAAAAAAAAAAACGATTACTGTTCCTTGAGGACAACTTCAAAGGGAAAGTGACATCTGAGCACTTGACAAGTATTTAATCCCCCAGCATGTGGGGAGGTGGGCATTCTTCTTACCCTGGGGCAGGGACAACTAGTGACCAGATAGGGGCAAGATTTGGATTGGTCCTGAGGGGTGGGGGAGGGGTCAGAGACCGGGTGGGGGCAGGTGAGAGGAAGGGCAGGGTCAAGGGTGATTCCTGATTCCTGAGATGAGGGTAGGTGGTGAGGAGCAGCTCTGGGCTGGTAGACTGATTTCATCTACACTGAGGGCTTTGCACCTGCCCTTTTCTAAACTCCTCCAGCCAGAACCCCCAACTCCCAGGTCCCCTGGAGTCTCTCAGCCTCACTCTTCTGGGTATTGGTGACTCTCTGCCAGTGAGAGGGACCATGGAGATGGAGGCTCCCTTCTCCTCCCAGCCTGGGCCTTTTCTAGACATCTCTTGTTGTTCTAAACTCTTGTTCTGTTCCTTTTATCCCCAGCAGGCCAGGGAGAGGCTTGTTAGCACACATTTCTATGGTGCGTCTTCCCGGAGGGGCCCTGGCTGAGCGCTTTTGGAAACGTGACATTTCCGCAGAGGCCTCAGGATTATTCAGCATTCACGCATTGCTTCATGCTCCCTGGTCATGTGTCTTCCTCTCCCCAAATGTGACCTGTCTGGGCTGAAACTTCCCACTATGGGCTGGAGTAGAATGATGTTTCGAGTCTCTTTGAGCTCTGACGTCCAGGGAGCCATGATTCTCCAGACTTCCTCTGGCTACAAATTAGGCATCAAGCCTGAGATCACAGTGTCCCCTTGGTTAGAGAAGTAGTAACTGACCAGAGGAAGCTTCCTGAGGATTTCTGCTAGAGCTGGACTTGTAGGTGGTCAGAACATCTGGAATCTGCCCGCCCTCTGTCCTTCTTAGCCATGGGGTCGAGAGTAAGTTACCTCATGTCTCAGTTTTTTTCTTTACCTGTAAAATGAGGACATTAGTGGTATTTACCTCATAGAACTAATGGGGAAAACACAACCCACAGTGCCTGGAAGGCAGGCTGCCACAGGAAGTGGGCACTGCTAGCACTGTCTTTACCACCCATTAGGAGGCACAGACCCAGTGTGTGAAAACTGACACGTGGTTAGTGTTTAATTGATGTTATTCCAATGGCAGGTTATGTGTAGCTAGTCTGTTTCAAACACTGGCCGAAGGGATCAGGGGACCTGGTCCTGCTCTGGAGGAGATTGGCTCGAGGAGGGGACAGACCCAGAAACTCCCACCAGCCCAGATCTTCCGTGTGCTCTCTCCGCTCTGCCTGAGAGGCCTCGAACAGTGCCTGAGGCCAGTGAGCAGGGCAGGTGGCTGTGCAGGTGGCTGTGCAGGTGGCTGTGCAGGTGGACAGAACAGCCAGACCGGGGAGGAGGGGAGGCAGAGCCAGACCTGCAAGGGCAGGGCAGTGTGGCTGTGCTGTGAGTGTGTGCACACACACTCAACACACGTGCTCGCACATCGCACACGTGCTTATTCACATGCAGTCCTATCACATACACTGCACACATGCTCAGGCACACACAGATCACACACTCACATGTACTCTCTCACAACATACTCATACACATAACAGTCACCAACTCACATACACAGATGCTCACACACTTACACACACAGTGGCCCAACGAGTGACAGAGACAGAGGCAAAATCAGGAAGACATTAACATGAGGCAGAAACACCAAGAGACCCATAGACAGAGACAAAGAAGTTGCAGACAGACTGACGCCATCCGAGAGGAAAATGGCGATGGAATCAAAAGAGGTTTGCAGATGTAACCACAGAGAGGGCCCAAGGGAGATGGCACCCCAGCCTGGCCTTGTGCAGGTCACACCAGAACAGAAGTGGCCAGAGCTGCTCAGGGACCCTGCTATGAGATGGATGGTCAACTCCCACTTACTCCACGGAGATTTGCCAATCATTTTGGTTCCCATTAATCTTTTCTTCAAAGGACCCTACCTAAGGGTAAGTGCCACATCACACCACAAGGACATGGAGATTTGAGAGGGTGAATAATTTGTCTGAGGACCCACATAACATCAAGGCCAGAGCACAAAGCTGAGCTCTTTCACTAGTAGAGGCCAGCTCTCTCTTTGGTATCACATGCTTCTCTCCTCCAGAGGACATGATTCAAACCTTTGAGCCAGCTAGAGTTAATGAGGGTTCTGGGCCTGGTACAGGATATTTGTGTGTCGCGTGCCACATCCTCTCAGCTCACCAATCTATTCTGTCTTGGCTGCAGGCACACCCTGGAGGCAGCCTACCTCTCTGCACCGAATGTCTGTTGTCTCCCCACCCCCCACCCCGGCACCCACCACTCTGCCTCCGGAGTCTGGCATACACCTGGAAGTGTTAGGGAGTGAACATCTCCCACTGGTGACCCTTAACCAAGCAGGTGGATAAACACTCCCCTTTTTTAGCTTCAGTGGAAAATTCTGAGGTGCCTTCTGCACAGCTTCTCAGAGGGGCCCGGAGGGGTGGTGCCCCATTGCCCACAGCAGTGACTGCTCTGTCACTCACATTTATCCGTTTTCCCACCTTCTTTCCCCAGGAATCACTTGCCCAATTAAACCACCTGCACTTGGGGCCCTGTCTCAGGCTCTGCTCTCAGCTCAGACCCCAACAGGGCTCTCCTGGGGCCCAGAGCAAGGGGACCTAACAATCTTTTCTCCTCCCACTCCTCTTTCCCCAGGACGCCAGGGTTCTGCTCTAATCTATTGTTTGCTGGATTCAGGAGCCACCACATTTCCCCAGGGGGCCAAACCACTCTTGTTTATCCAATAACAGTTAATTCTCAGCAATCATCTCTAGTCTCAAACCACACAAACAAAAGATGCCTTCAGCAAAGAGGTATCCTATCCAAGCAGATCCCAGGATAGGGTGGGGGTCTGGAGGCCCTCCCAGCTTCTACCCAAGTCCACGATTCTGTCTTCACTTTAGGACACGTGTCATAGGCAAGTCGCCCACAAAGCCATTCATGGTCTTGGCTTGTGTGGATTCGTGCGTGTGTGCACACGTGTGTTTTAAAGATAGATTACTGTGTCTTTTAAAAACAAAAGCAATGCATGCCAGTCGTGCGGATTACATCAAAATGTATAGTTGGGAAGCTGAAGGTACCACCCACCCTTTTCACTCAAGTGTGGTTATTTTTAATTGTCTCTGAACCAGGACATTCCCAGCATCAATCAGTAAGGCGTGTTCGGCCCCTTGGGGACAGCCAGTGCACTTATACAGTGTCATTTCTTCTTAGGGAAATTATCCATTCATTCAATGGCTGTGTGGAGTACCTGTTAGGTGCCAGGTACTGGAGAAGCAGCTGTGAGCGAGACAGATGAGGCTCCTGTGCCTGGCTGCCTGCGTCTGACTAGTTGTATTTTCCCTGATCTCTGTGGGCAGGACCTGGAGCAGCTCTCTTGCTCTGGAATATTAACCCAGAAGCCTCTGGCTCCCAGGCAGGCCCAGTGAGGTTTGCAGCTGTGCCATGGGGCTTCCCGCATCTGCAGGGAAGGGCCACGCCCATAACCCAGACTGAAGAGCAGGGATGGGGATGTGCTGTGGTGCTTTCCTGCTGCTGAGACTTTGTTAGGAGGCTCCAGCCACCCGATCAGATCCTTCCCTCCGGTCCTGAAAGGCCCTGTTTCAGGTCCTCTCCGACTGCCACCTGTGTGCAGCTGAGAATCTATCTCGTCGGTCAACCTGGTGCCCTGGCAGAGCTGGCAGGTGTCCTGAGGGCAGGGGTTGGATGGCTCCTCTGATCTTCCTTGATGCCTGGCCAGGCTGGGTATCCACTGTGTGCCCTCAGCTCATGTCTACTGAACAAGCGTCTGCAGCAAAGAGGATTGTGGCAGGGCAGAGGATGGAACAGTGAGGGCAGCAGTCGAGAGAGGAAGGGCAGGAGATCGGGGTTTTTACCAGGGGTACCTCTTTGTGGAACCCTCCCCTTCATGGGGTGGGGGGTGGGGGAGTAGACCCAGCAGGGAACCTTCAGGGCCCAGGAGCTGGGCATGGCCTTGTCAACTAGGGAGCCCCTCAGGAGAACTCTGAGGGCTGGTACGTGTGCCAGGAAAGTGGGAGGGAGGCACAGAGGGTGCAAGGTGTGCCAAAGCAGGCCCAAACAATATGTATCAGCTCTTTTCCTTTTATTAACACATGCCCCTTTGTTAAACGTAAAAATCATGCCTCCTTTAACATGTAACAATTCAAATTAAATGTTTGGACTCAACATTAAAATAATGGGAAGAGTGCTGCTTTATTCAAATTACCCTCTTCCTAGATCTGATGTTATATCCCCCACCTTCGGAATCAAAACCCTGATGAGTTTAGGTTGAGGCTGGAAGTTGTTCAGAATCAGTATGAAGGGGTGATAGAAACAGCTGTGATAGAATCAATTCTCTAATGAATCTATTCCCTGAGGGATGAGAGCTGACGCCTGAGGTTCTGGAAAGGGCTCTCATGGTGACATCAGGAGCTCCAGGAGGCATCTCCATCCAGAGCCTGAATAGTTGAGTTTCTCTCCTCTCTGACCCTTGTCTTCCGCTCTCCCCAGGGGATGTTGCTAGCTGTCCTCAGCAATCCCTTCCCCCTCCCACATGCTTTTGTTCCGAATTAACCCATCTCCTTCCTCTCCCTTCATCTAAATTCCTAAAGCCCATTGTCGATCTTGGCAAGATATTCCGTCGAATCCAAGGAAAGGAATTTATACTAAGGTGTAAGAGACTGATAGGCTTAACCATTTAAAGGTGCATTTGAGTTTTGAAGGAGAGTTTGTAAATTCAAGCACATCTCAAACAGGTGGAATGTGCCCGGGAGATCTTTTTGAAGCCCGGTCTCCTCCAGTTCCACGTGCCCACTGGGCCACTCCTACCCTCGTGCTTCAAGAACACAGCTCAGCTGTGGGTCCTTGTGCAGAAACCGCGGGACCCGCGCTCCTGCGTTTGGGCTGCCAGGGTGGGCGGGGACCGCTGGGGAGCGGTCCCGAAACTCAGCCCCCGCCTTTCTGCGCCCGGAAGGAAGCCGCAGTGGAGGAGGGGGCGACAGAGGTGCCCGAGTGCGCCTCACCTGCGGGAGGGCAGGTCCGGGTCTTTTATCCTCCGAGAGAGGGCCTGCGGGGGGAAAGGCGCTGACTTACTTCCCCACCCTTCCTGCCCGCCGCCCACCCCGGAGCTTCCACCGAGCAGTGGCCGCCAATCAGCCCCCCGGTGCTGGAGCGCGGGCCCACCGGGGCCTCTCCAACTCTCGCCCCGCGCTCCTCCTCGCCCTTCTCCTCCCAACCGGCGCGGGTCCCGGGCCTGGAGCGAGGCGCCTCTCCCCCACCCCTCCCCAACTCCCGGACGCGCTCGCCGAGAGGGCGGTGACTGCGGGGAGTGAGGGAGGGAGGGGCGCCGCCCGCCTCCTGGGGCCTGGAGCGCGCGTGGCCCCCGAGCCGCTCGCGCAGCGCGCGGACTCAGTGCAGCGCGCCGCGCCCGGCTCGGCTGGTTCCGCTCGGTGCGCGGGCGGCAGAGGATGCTGGCGGGCTTCCCCGGCCTGCACCCGCGCTGCTGCCGCGGAGGGCCCCGGGTGCGCTCCTAGCCGCGCCGCGGCCACAGCGGGGGCGAGAGGGAGGAATCCGGCCGCGCCGCGCACGCCAGCCCCGTAAGCCGCAGCCCCAGGGGCGGGCGCCCCGAATTTTCCAGTCCCCGTCGCCGCCTCCTTCCTACTGCGGCCAGGCGCCCGTGGATGCTGAGAGGCAGCCCTGCGCCTCTGCCGGCTGGATCCCGGGCCTGACGACGGGGGAGCCGCCCTGCGGTCGGGGGCCATGGCGTTGGTGGGGCGGCGCGGCCCCGCGGGGAGCAGACCCCGGGCGCGCTAAGCCTCCCGCCCCGCCCGCGTGACCCGGCCCCACGCGGCTCCCGAGTTCCCGCACAGGTAAGCGCGGGGACAGGGCTGGCCTTCCGGAGGGCACACAGTGCCCCGAGGTGGGCAGCCGAGTCGCCAAGGGCTGGGTGGGAAAAGGAAGTAAACAGAAGGAAGAGTCAGGAATCCCCGAGGGCTCCGGCTTCTTTCTGGCACGTTGTATCTTCAGCTTCTCGGGCGTGGGCCTGGAGGAGCTTTAGGTGAGGAAGTCAGGGACTGAGAGAAAAGAGATGACAGAGGCCAGGGGTGTGAGGGACAGAGAGGTGGCCAGGCCCCTCGGCAAGCCGGAGACAGGAAGCCGAGTGTTGGGTGGGCAGGACTAAGCGTGAGTGTGGTCAGTGGTGGCGGGAGCGTACAGATGGCCGGAGAAGGGCCTGCTTCCCGAGCCTCTTGCAGCAGTGGTTCTTTTATGAGGTGGGTCATGGAGAAGCCCAGGTAGGCAGGAAGAAGTGTCGCTACTTAGCCGTGTCCTCTAAGTTCCAGATGCCCAGTGCTAGGCGTGCCCTGGAGACCCGCTCTGCGTTCCTGCGCAAGGTGGCCAGCCCTCAGCCCTCCCCAGGTCCCAGAGAGCGCTGGTAGGTGGCCCGTCCCAGAGCCTTTCCTCTGCTCCCGGTCCACTTCCGGAAGGCCAGGAGAAGCAGACACCAGCCAGGATGCCGAGGAACCAGGGCTTCTCCGACCCCGAGTACTCGGCCGAGTACTCCGCCGAGTACTCCGTCAGCCTGCCCTCTGACCCTGAGCGCGGGGTGGGCCGGACCCATGAAATCTCTGTGCGGAACTCGGGGTCCTGCCTCTGCCTGCCTCGCTTTATGCGGCTGACCTTCGTGCCCGAGTCCTTGGAGAACCTGTACCAGACCTATTTCAAAAGGCAGCGCCATGAGACCCTGCTGGTGCTGGTGGTCTTCGCAGCCCTCTTCGACTGCTACGTGGTGGTCATGTGCGCTGTGGTCTTCTCCCGCGACAAGCTGGCTCCCCTCGCGGTGGCTGGGATCTGGCTGCTGTTGGATATCATCCTCTTCGTGCTCTGCAAAAAGGGGCTGCTCCCGGTCCGGGTCACTCGGAAAGTGGTGCCCTACCTACTGTGGCTGCTGATAACCGCCCAGATCTTCTCCTACTTGGGCCTGAGCTTTGCCGGCGCCCATGCGGCCAGCGACACAGTGGGCTGGCAGGCCTTCTTTGTCTTCTCCTTCTTCATCACGCTGCCCCTCAGCCTCAGCCCCATCGTCGTCATCTCTGTGGTCTCCTGTGTTGTGCACACGCTCGTCTTGGGGGTCACCGTGGCCCAGCAGCAGCAGGATGGGCTGAAGGGGATGCAGATGCTGAGAGAGGTGAGTCCCGCCCTGCGTTTCACCCTGTGACTTTCCCTCCCACCCGCTCCCTGCCAAGGTGGTACCTGTTTTGAAAGTGGGGGTGGCATTGTTTTTGTCCTTGAATCAAAACGTGTCCGGGAGGCCTCCGAGGCTCTGAGCTGCCTGTGCAACTCTTCCTCAACCTCTGGTTTTGCATTAGAGTTTGTCTGCTTGGCCCTAGGGACTGATGGATGTCAAGACATTGGGCCTTAGGGCCACTATGTCACCTGTGCCAAACCCAAGTGGGTGGCAAGAAGGCCCACCTAGGCCTGATGTTGAGACAGCATTGTCCTGGCCATTTTGTTTCACTGACCTCTGCCAGGAGGATCTCTTGTGGGGAAAGAGGCTTCCTTCGCTTCTGGTCCCTAGTCTGTCATTGGTTAGCTTTAGCAAGTGACTGACTTGTGTGGACTCAGTGCCCCTCTGTCAAATGGGGCAGCGTCTGCCTACTTGCATAATGTCGTCAAGATCAAAGGAAATGTGGGTGAAAGTGCCCTACCGGGTCCTAAGACCCCCGCTCGGTGCCGAGGGGCCGCAGAGACTGGCATGTGATTCTCGGCTTTCTGAGTTTATCTGGGGGACTGACTCCACGGGGCTGAGTCCTGCCCAATACCTCTGTTACCTCTTTATTTTCTACATGAGAGGGAAAGTAACCTGCTCCAGGCCACACAGTTATGGAAGTCATCTCGCTGGAGTATTCGTTTCCCAATTCCATTTCTCGATTTCGGTTCCAGTGCTCTTTCTACTACGTCACACGGCTGCCTCCATCTCGGCCGGAGCCGCTGTCGCTGTCTCCTGGGAGTGGGGGCTGAGTCTCTAGGGGCCCAGCGGTGCCATTGGTGGTTGATGCAAGAACCCGGTGGGGCCGTCCCATTGCTTCCT
>CM053515.1:94593051-94615005 GCA_028627145.1 Eidolon dupreanum
GGGGTGGGGAGAAAATGCAGCCTAGATGGCGAGGAACATTCCTGTGGCCAGTGGCTGTTCCTAAGACTCTCGCATCTGCCTATATACACCTGTTAGCTTCTGACAGGTGTTTTTAAAGGAATGAGTCTGTGGCAAATTAGGGGTAAGGAACCCCTGATTTCATACCCCTGATTTATTTCATAGCAGAAAGGCTATTTGAGAGCAAGATTCTCTCATGGAATTAATAGCCCGTTAAGGCCTTTGTTCACAAATTAGAACATGATAGAACTGTGGATGTGTAATTCCTTTCACACCTACAAATTACATAGCAAACCATTTGCCCGGTGAATGAACATGCGGCTCGGAGGGGCCGGAGGCAGCTAACACTTTAGACTCCAGTCTGCAGGCCGGAGTTAAGGCTTCTATACGCACTGTCCCAGTTAATCCTGAATGTTAGTGGTTCGTTTTACAGATGAGGAAACTGAGGTTCTGGGAGGTTGACAGGAGGTGGGGTGGCTAAATAACTGGGGTGAGTCACCGGTGAGTGAGAAGTTGGGATGGTGAAGGCAGGACCCTGGGGGCTTCCCTGGAGGCCTCTCTCTCTGAAACCCGGGCATCTGGGCACCTTCCTGCTTCTCTGGCTGCTGAGCAGTGCTGAAAAATAGTGTCAAGAGGTGGGAGGCCTCAAAGTATCCTAGGAAGCACCCCTCTCTTCTCCCGGGAAGTGGATGCAAGGAGGGGAGAAGTCTGACGGATGCTCCTTGTGGGAACATGGCCAGGTGTTCATGAGACACGAAGTGAGAAGGTGGCAGCCTGGGGACTCTGAGCGGCCAGAGGCAGTCAAGGTGAGAGAGGTGTGCTGGACATAGGTTGGGAGGAGGCACATTCAACTCTGTTCTTGGCTTTTTGGCCCTGGGCTCTGCCACTCTCCCAGGGAGGGACGGAGGGGTCATCCCTCCATAACAAGTGTGCAGATCGGTGCTGTTAAGGACCAGAAGAAAGAAATACATGACAGGCCATGACATCCAATTGCACGTGAGGAAGAATAGCCAATTGTTGAACACGTAAATAACTTAGCGGTTAGTCATCCCCTCAGTCCCTTCTCCTGTCTCATTCCTCTGTGGCCTTTTCTGATCTTTACCTATGTGTAAATAGCTTTTCTAGTTCGTCGTCATCGTGCGAATGCAGTTTAGGTCTTTCGCCCACATGATTTCACTGACATTTTGCCATGACCATCAGAGTGGTGGTGTCCGTTAATCCCCTCAGGCCTGCCTCCTGAGCTCCATGGTATGCTTTGTGGTTACACGTACACACACGCTCACATACTCACCCCGGGCTTGGTCTGCCCAACAGCCCCGGTAAGTTCTCCCTGAACTGGAATTGCTAGGACTGCAAGGTGGTTCTTTTTCTGCAATTTCTTCATAAATGCACAGTGAATCCCACTAGGGTGCTCCAACCCTGAATAAACACTCAGCATCCCCAGCTGTCTCCTCAGGAGCATGCGTACTCTCAATGATAGACGTCCATGGGCACCGGCCTGACCAACATTCCAGTGGGTGCTCGGAGGTGACACCTGTGTGTGGGCTGGGCCCAGGGCACACGGAGTATAGATAGGTGCTCCCGTTTACTGAGAGCTCTTGCTCTGTTTCAGTTGAGTGTCTTCCAGCCAGAGGCAGATATTTATTTTACAGATGAGGAAACTGAGGAAACTGAAATGTGTGATGAGTGAAATGACTTATCCCAGGGCCATACAGCTAGTCGGTGGTGGAGCAGGATTCGAACCTAGGTCAGTGGGATTCCAGAGCTGCTTCTCTTCTGCAGTCATGAAAGAACCCCTAAGGTCTTCCTTCAGACTGTTGAGATACAGTTCCAAGCGGATTGGGTCTTTGGTCTCTCAACCCACACCTATTAGAAGGGGCAGCTTTGGGGGGTGTAGGGATGTTTCCAGGGGCAGACATACTGCCATTGATCAGGGAGCATAGCTATCGGGGGGTTCAGTGTTGCAGCCAGCAGCCCCTGTATACCTTCTGTGGCTGTGGGAGGCATCAGTATGTTACAGGATACTAGTAACATGTTCATAATGATGACCCACACATCTAAAAAAAAAAAAAGACATTTACTATAAAGTCGGGTGTAGTGTTGCGTTCTAAAAACTTTTTATCAGAAATGGATAAGAACAAGTTTGGACAGGTAAGGATTCTATTTTGGATCTTGAGGAAATTCATTACATGGGATGGCTCATTTCTCAGTGGCCTTCCTTGCACATATAGCCATTCATTTACCACGTGTTTGTGTTGTACGTTGGTATATAACAATCTCAAAACTTAGTGACGTAAACCAATAGCAGTTATCTCGTGATCTTGTGGGTAGACCGTACTCAGCTGGGCAGTTTTTCTGCTTCACATGGCACTGGCTGGGGTCAGTCACTTGGCTGCCTGGACTGTTTCATTTAGCCACCAGCATGTAGCTGACAGTTGTGCTAGAAGGTTCTCAGAAGGCCTTTCGTATCTGGAGCCTTGGGGCTTCGCCACATGACCTCTCCATGGTCATGTTAGCTTGGGCTTCCTCACAGTATGGTGGTGTCTGGGAGAAGGTGGGAGCTACAGGAGTTTTTGAAGGCTAGACCCATCACTGTGGGTCAAAGCAAGTCACGGGGCTAATCCAGGTGCACGATAAAGGGAAATTGATTCTACCTTGATATGAGAGAGATGTGTATATACAGGGAGGGAAAGATGGAGGGTAACCATTTACCAAATCAGGGGACACTTAGGGGAGGCTGAAAGAAGGGACTAAAGAAAGCCATGAGTCTGGGTGGGTACAAAATACTCTGTGACCACAGAAAACTTCAGAAGTTGGAAATGTGGTCCAGAGCAGGGCGTATATAACTTCTTGAGGGTATTAATTCTCTATGAGATCCCGTATATCATTTCTAAGACTTTCAGAAAGTTTCAGAAACTGCATGTAAAAAGACGATGGCTTGTGGTTCATCTCGATGGGCTTAGCCTTGCCTTAAATTTGTGTGAATTCATTCTCAACTTTTCAAACACGCGTATCCCCTTGGTCCAGGGCACTGTGCCAGGTTCTGGGGAAGCCATTCCACCTCCAGTCCTAACCCAGGCACCAACCCTGGCCCTTTCTCTCCACACATCAACCAGACAGGGAGCCTGGCTCTGATGTTTGTGTTTCTTTCCCAGGATGTGAGTATTTACTCCTACATGTCTTTCAAAAATGTTGGATTTGTCTTTCTTAGCAAGTTGTCATTTGCCTCAAGGAGAGATTGAGACCTATGGTAGAATTCCTTTGCAGCCCCTGGCAGGGCCTTGGTCTGTGACCAGCTTCTATAATTGTTTATTAAATGTATACATTCCTGCTCTGCTTTTACCTCTGTTTCCTTCCTCATCAACTTTCTTTGAGAGTTTGATAAAGTTTAGCTAGATCCAAGCTAGGGGAACTGTTCTGGTGTTAATCCAAGTGATTTGAGGATGATTTTTTTAAAGCAAGATTTATATGACTCTTCAAGGATGCTAATCAATACTCCTTTACCACTTTCTGGTCTAGGGATAAAGCAGCAACAGAAAATGAGTCATTGTTATTCTGTTGCCCTAATTCTAATCTTCTCCTTGGGCAAAAGTGATTTACATAAGATTACACAGAAAAATGGCTGAGCAGAGTTGGAGCTCTCACCATCCCACCTCCCCTGCTCGTTCCTCTAGTCTGTGGCACTTCCTTCCCTCCATCCCTGACCAAGCATCTTGTCAGGGCTGCAAGCATTGTTCTAGGCAGGGTATATGAAGAGTAAAACTCAGACCCTGCCCTCAGGGATCTCATAGTCCTGCTAAGGAGAGGGGACCCACCTAGGGAAGCAGGAAGCTTCCAATCAGCTGGCCATTGAGCTGGGTTTTGAAGGATGAATAGGAGTTTGCCAGGTGGAGCAGTAAGAGTGGGGCTTTCTGGTCAGAGTCATAGGAGGTTCTCACTTGCTCGGGATTGGTGAAAATTGCTGTGTAACAGGAACATGAGTGATTGGTGGGAGCTGGAGAGACAAAATGCAGAGAAGCTAGAGAGCAGAAGGAAGGGCTAGAGATTTGGGGCTTTATTCCTATGATGGTGAGGCTCCATCGAAGGAATTTAAGCAGGGACAGATATGATCTGATTGGCATTTAGAAGAATCATTCTTGTGGACATGAGTGAAGCCAAGACTGTTTCGGAAGCTATCAAAGTGGTCCAGGCATGACACCGTGGGGGCATTGCCCACCAGCACGGAAGCAGGGTTTGGAGAAGACGAGTTCAGTCTGAGGTGCCCATGAGACATCCAAGTGGAAATAACAGATGATTTAGTGGATAATTATTGAACATCTATGTGTATCAGGCCCTACGCTCACGATCCGGAGTTTAGAAGAGAGGTCTAGAGTTCAGATTTGGGAATCATCAACATGTAAATGGCACCCAAAACCATAGGGAGAATGAGGGGTTGCCCAGGGAGAGTATGCAGAATCAAGAGGGAAGAAGGCTTAGGATCTAACACTAGGGAGCAGCAGCCCAGTGGTGGTGGGGTCCCCAGCATGGAGCATCTGTGCCCCACCCCTGCTTCCTTCCCAGGTTTCCTGCTTGTCCCAGGTGGCCTGTGATGGGTGGATGGACCATTTGGGAGCAAGAGGCAGCCTCTGTCTGACGGTGTTTGCACTGCTGGTTCTCTTACATTGGGGAAACAAGACCAGTGGAGGCGAGGTGGGGCCAGGGTGTCAGGTGAGAGGCTGGCTGCTCACTCTTCTAGGCAAAGAAGGGCACAGGAGTGTTACTTTGTTACCTGGTGGTGGATAATGTAGATAGAGACAACCTTGCAAACTATAAAGCACCATGCAAATGCTAGTTAGTTATTTCTTTATTGTACTTAATCTTGACAAACCATTTCTGAACTTTGATCTATGAATGAATTAGACCAAGTTTATTATCCTTTTTCTCATCTCATTTCTGTGCAACCAACTGGCTTTTTTCCTCATTGTGAAAGCATCGTTTTTTTTTAAATGTTTTTGATTATGAAATGTTTTATAATATTGCAGAAACTTTGGGAACAAGATAAATTATAATCTTATCATAACCAATTTTTTTGGTGTGTTCTTATCTAGTCTTTCATATGGGAATTTCTACAAAGCTGTGCACGTGTTACCCCTGCTTTTCTTAGCTTTGTAGCACAGACTCTCGTATTTTATATTAGTCTTCGCAATCATCAATTTTAACGGTTGCATAATGTGTTGGCTAATTGTACCATAATGAACTGCTCCTTTTCTGTAGGGCATTTGGTTACTCTTAATTTATTATCATTTATATTTTATTTAGTTATTTATATATAATACCGCAGGCCCACTGCCTCTCTCCTTTCCCCTCCTGATTATTTTATGTCTGATGCCTCTTCCTCTGATCACATTTTTCAGCTATTGCTTCCAGCAAAATTCCTCTTTATGCTTCCTAAGAAATATCATTTGATTTTTTTTTTTTGACATAACCTTTTCTTGCCTTTTCCCTTTCCTCTCAAGAACATTTTCATGTTTCAGAACAAATCTCACCCTACCCTTTATCCCCATTATAAGCAGACTGGATTTGAACTTGGCAAGATTTCTGTCACCGTGATTTGTTGTCCACATGTCATTTCAAGACGGGTCCCCATGAATGGAACTTGGTGCCAGATATGGCAGCATAAGACGTTTTCCAGCTCCATGGCGGGCTTCTCAGCTGCCCCTGGAATGCTGAGTTTTTCACCCAAGGGGACTGGACTCTGGGGAATTGATCCCCATGGGCCAATTCTTAAGAGACTGACCTGTAAACCCAAGGCTTGGTCACCCACTTGATGATGGTAGGTGGACCTCACTGCCCTCTCAGGGAGAGGAATACTAGGTCTGTTATTGGGTGCAGATTCGCATGGCACTCAGTGTGGGTCATCACTGCAGCTGCCCCATGGGCTCGTGTCCCAGGGCTGGACGACTCTGTCAGCTGGACACAGCCTCCCCCATCGTGCCAGATGCGTGGCATAAATTCTCACTCTCCAGCTCTTTTTTCTAAACTCCTACACTTGATTACAGTTTATCTTTCATTGGTGCAATATTAAGCACTCTGGAAAACACATTAATCACCCCTAAATTGGGGTTGTAGTTGTTACATTGCCATCTCTGGGGACCAGTTTGGGACATTGCCTCTTAATTTCAGTAAAGGGCCCAATTTAGGGTGTTTAGGGAACATTTCCTATCTTTCCATCATGTCTTAGCTCAGACCCACTGACCTCTACAGTTATAAAGTAGTGAAGGGGCCTTGGGAGGCTGATGCCTGGGTGGACTTTCTGCTTTGAGAATCCATAAAGGCCCTGGCTACATAGTCATTTGACATGGATTCCCTCCTGGCTCCTCATTTACCAGCTGTGAGATTTAATCTCTTGGTCTTGCTTCCACATCTGTGAAATGGACTGATGATACCTTCTTCACTGGTTCGAAACCTACCAAAGGATGTACGTGGCCTTGCAGTGCAGGGCCTGATACGCACTGGCACTACAAGTGCCTACTGCCCTGGCGGTTGTGGTCATTGTTATATTATTGGCTGTGATGAAGAGGGATTTTGGGCCGACCCCAAGGGAAGGAAGTGCAGCCCCATGTTCCAGAAGTCTGGGAGTATCTTGGTTGCCTTGCTCATGCTCATAATCCCTTTTTTTTTTTTGGCTGGACCATCATTTTTTGTTGCCTTATAAATGTTAGAATATACTTTTAAGATGAAGTGCCTGTGAGGACAAACAATACTGTTCTTTTGATGCAGAATTTTTTTTTTTTTGCTTTCATTGTTTTCACTGTGAGTGCTTATTGCTGTCTTTGGCAATTTATAGAAAAGAAAGTAGAGGAGGGACATGGGGTAGGTAATAAGGTGCCCAAGATCACACAGTGAAAATTCAGGCAGGCTGGTCTCAAGTCCAAGTTTTCCAGATCCACATGCAGTGAAAATCCTCTTATCTGATGAGATTGAGATGGAGAATTGGTCAGTTAATACAAAAAGTTAAATTATGGTGGTAGTGGTCACACAACTGTGTGTCAAAACACACAGAACTGTATACCGAACAGAGTGAATTTTACGTGGAAAAAAAAGGAATTAAAAAAAATAAGCGCTCAATGGTGATCAGTGGATGACCTCACATAGTGTGGTGAGAGCTATGATACCTTAGGTACTCTGTGGGGCGGGGCTTGGACAGACACAAAGGAACATTTGCGGGTAATTGAAGAGTTCCGTATTTGTGGATGTAGTCACACAGCTGTATAAATTTGTCAACAGTCATCAAAATATACGCTTTAAATGGATGCTTTTTATTGTATGTAAAGTATAACTCAAGTAGATTTTTTTAAAAAAGTAAAATTTAGGAATCACATGAAAAATCACACATATATAATTCATATAAATTTAAATAGCTCGCTTTAATTGAAAACATGTATCTGTACAGTCACTTGCTCATATTTTGTTGTAGGGAAATACCTTTCCTCTGCATCTGGGTGCCCTCACTGGTGTTTTTTGGTGGCCTTTTTTTGTAGTTGGGAAGTGTCATCTATAATTTCCAATTCCCTTAAAGTAGAGGGAGAATTAAAAGTCACTTGGAAATATTCTGGGTGCAGAACGCTGACTTTTTTTCCTGTAAGTTTTTACTGTTGTCTTGCCCACTTCTAATTTATCAGCAGTTTTTTTTTAAGCTATATTTACCAAAAATTTCCAAAATATTTACTTTATTTGTCTTAGAGATACCAACTGTCTTTCACACTCATAATTTATCTGTTTAGGTTCTGTTTAATTAAATTATGTAAATATAACCAAAAAATTGACATAAGCGGGTTTGTGACTAAACACAACGGATCTTGGGAAACACTCCAAAAAACTGGAGCAGAAATGCAGGGCCGTTCTCAAGAGGGTCGGGCCGGCTGTGCATGGAAGTTCAGCAGGTTTTACAGCAGGACTTGACATCTGGAATTTGGGTTCAGAAAGCTTCAGAGGGGTCCTGTGCTCTTTCCCCTTCTCTTGGCACCCCATCCGGTTCCCTCTGAGCATCCATTCCTGGTTCTAATTTATCCAGAGGAAGCAACAGACTTCTGCTTTTTGTTTTCTACCCAGCAGCCCTTCCGATATTTGACTTCAGCCATCTTACTCTCCTTTAATTTACGCTTTAGCCTAAACCATCTCACTTTTTTCAAGAAGTCCTCAGGGGATGTGGCTTCTGGACCTTACGCTATCCCAGGCACTTTCTCTGGCTGCAGACTGAAATGTGATGCCCCAGGAGTGCCTTTTACATACACTTCCCTGCTCCTGCTCTAATTGCCCTGCCCATCCTACCCTGTTGCAGACAGAAATGCTAGAAGTATAAGTTTTATAGCTATAATTTAAGATTTGGCGGGGAGGGGGTTTCTACTCTTGGAAGGTTTAAATATCCTTAATGAAAGAATTGTAGTCAGCATAAAAATTCAAGTTAATATAGAGAAAACCACTGCCGCCTAGGTGGCAGGCCCGCTCTGAAGAGACTGATGGGATGTTCCCTGACCTGGCCGGATGTTCTGTTTAAGGCAGTGGGGTGAGGCAGAAGAGCCCTTCTCAGAAACTCTGCTCATGGCTGGAGGATGTCTGCCTCCCTGAGCTGCCTGCCGACCATGCTCTGTCCCCCACAGCCTGCGCATCCCTGATGCTACATCCCTTTTCCATTGCTTCTGTGTTGGTCACCCTGCCAGAGCAGCTGCCATCAGCACGATTATCAAGTTAACTGGAATCTGACACATCCCCTTCTTTGTCCTCTCCTTGTCTTGCAGGGATGCTCTATTTGTTCTTGATTACTTAGAATGCTTAATTTCATTTGTATGCCTGTTGATGGGCATCTATTTTCCGTTCATTTACTAATTTATCTTTTCACTCAGCCAAACGCAAATGGCTCTGGACACATATTTGCACAGGTTGCTGGGTGCTGGAAGTGCAGAGATGAGTAGCTGGGGTCCTGCCTACAAGGGAGACCCAGCTTGGTTTATGTCCTTTCTTTAAAAAATATGGACCCGGCACAGAGCAGTCCTTCCATAAATATTTGTTAGACGATGATGCATGAATTATTATTGGATTGAATCCTGTGAAATCATCAATGTGCAAAAACTTTAAATCTGCAAAAAATGCAAGCCCGATCCTGTCTGATCTCGGAAGCTAAGCAGGGTCGGATCTGGTTAGTACTTGGATGGGAGACCACCTAGAAAGACCAGGTGCTGTAGGCATTAATAAGGGATTGTGATCTGACAAGGTCCTTGCAGTTTGTGAGGTCAACGGAGGGTTGCCTCGCCTAAAAAAAAAAATCTGCAAAAAATTTGATTTCACATGGTTCAATCTAATATAAAAGTAATGAACGTGCTCATTATGGAAAGCCTTTAAAATAATAGTATGGAAAATATTACCCATAATATTATCCCTCAAGGATACTTATTATTAACACTGGGACCCTTTCTACAGACAGATATGAAGATTGGTTTTTCTTTTGTATCATGCAAGTGCTTGTAAGAAATAATGCAACCTAGGAAGGAGTATAAGGAATAAAAGTGAGAGCTCCCCTTTCCTCTTCTGCTCCCCTTCCCATAGAAACCTTTGCCAGGTGTTTGGCCTGTATACTTCCAGAGAGCTTTCTATGAATTTGCATAGTTTTGTGAATATATGCACACTTAGGATTGAGAAATGATTTCTATAAATACGCAAATCAGCAAAACCTCTCAGTGCTGTCTGCACATTTCTCTCTGGTGACCAGTGTCCCTCTCGAGGTGCAGAAGTGCACCTGCAGCCCTTTCCTCCTCCAGCCAGGAAGTCCCACTTGAGGTCCATGCAGGTGGTCTCTCGTGTAGCTGAGGAAGAGCCAGGCTGTGGTGAGCTGCTCCTGCCAGTCTCCAAAAGGACTTTTTCGGGTCCCGCCAAGCAGGGAGTGCAGGCACAGCCTGGCACAGCAGTCTGATGGTGGAGGTGGTGGGGTGCATGGCAGCATCCTGGCCTAGAGCAAAGTGCTGCCGTCAGATCTGGCATCTGCTGTGGCTCTCGTCCCGAATGAGTGGGCTTATTCATTGGGATTCTTGAAGGTGTCTGAATCACACTTCAACTTGCAGGGTAGAAGAGGGAGGGTGGTAGTTGAGAAGGAGGGAAGCCAGGCCAGGGGCTGGACTCCCAGGGCTCTGGGCAGCTCAGTGAACCCCACTGGGCCTCTCTTGGAGAGTTAGGGCTCCGTTTATCCACATCCCCATCAGGTGCTGACATTCCTTGCATTTCTGATTTTACCTATTGTCATTTTGTCAGTGAATAGGAGTTGAATTCAAATTCAGCCCTTCTGTGGGTTCCAGGGTGTTGGACAAACCATTCGATTTCGCCAAACTTGATTTCTTCCTCCATAAGTGTGGAGGTTAGAGGGGCATATAGCCTAGGGAGTAAGAGCCAGATATGGGACCAGATGTCAGGGTCCCAAGGCTGGATCTGCCATTTGCCATCTCTGTGATCTCGGTCAAGGTGATTAGCTCTCTCTGTTCTTAACTAAGCCTCTGAATGAGCTACCATAGGTAAAGTTCTTAGAATATGCTTGTTTCCTGTCTGTTATGGTGACGCCAGCTCTTACAGGGTTGTGGTAAAGAGTAAGGCAATGAGTGAAATTCTCTTGTAAGCCACAAAGCCCATTTCAAGTGCAGATGTTACTATTATTATGTGTTTATAACTATGTAAACCCCCAAAATGTGTGTCTATTGGCTGGTGCCAAATTGCATTTTGCTTGAGTGAAATTTTGTCCCTTCTGCTTGCTGTCCCCTACTTCCCACACCACTTCTTCCAGGAGGAATGATGGCCTTAGAGACCTTACTGAGCATTTCTAGAGAGGACACTGAGGCCCAGAAGGGAAGTGACTAGCCTGAGGTCACAGAGTGAGACAGTGACAGAGTCTCAGTCTATAGCCCCAGTCTCCCGGCCTGCAGGCCAGTGCTCTCGCAACCCCTCAGAGACAGCTGATGAACTCTGTGACACCGCTGTGTGGTAGGGCAGGGGCCTGTGACAGGTACAGGAAATAGGAGACAGAGGCACAAATAGTCTGTATGTCTTTGCTTTGGGAACTTATGTAGATATGGGGAAGTTGCAAAGGTTTGTGATAGGAGTAGGTAGGCACTGGAGCCAAGCGACATTGGAATATGGGATGATAAGGGTGAGTGAGGGGCCAATGGGGTGTTAGGAGAAATTTGTTCAGTCAGGAGGCTGTTGAATGTGTGGTTGTGTGGAAATAATGTCAAGGGGAGGTGGAAATAAAGGGAGGGCAGGTGACCTGGCGTGGGGGTATTTGAAGGGGATGGTCTGCAGTTCTGTGCCACGGAAAGGGTTTCCAGCATAAATTTGGGATGACCTCAGGCTGGCGAGCTGCTCTTGGTTGCATGGTTAATTCTGCTTTTGTTCTCCCAATCTTGGGAATTCTGTTTGCTTCCCTGGGGCCTCTCAGGCCTTACCAGGCCATGGTTCTCTCCCTTGAGACCTGGAGCCAGGAGCTGTGTGGTTTTCTGGAACAGGAGTACCTGCTTCTGCTCTCTGATCTGAGAAGAAGGAAGTCAGAGGCTGGAATGTTTTTTTCCCCAAATTGTGAGAGGCTACATTGATAGATTGGTCTCGGAGTGAAGATCCTGAGAGGGTATTTCTTCTGGCTCAGAATAATTGCCTTAATCTCCTGGGTTTGCTCATTTTTCCCTTTGGAAAAAGGAGAGATCCTGCCTGACTCACTCCTTCATAAAATACTATTTGCTCAACTTCTCTCCCTCAGGAAAGCGTCACAAAGACGTATTTTGATATAATTGTTAACTCTTATTCCCATCACAGGGACAGCAGGGGCCAATGTCTTTCTTCTGGGTCTGAAGGTGGGTTCATCCCAAGATGATTAAAAGGAAGTCCTCAGGCCCTCAAGGGGCCGCTATAACACACAGACATGTGAGAATACAGAGGAAAAACATCATTCTGTCTCGGTTAGGAAAGGTCTTGTGGAGGAGGCAGGACTGAGTCTGGCCATGAAGGGCAAATTGGATTTTGAGCCCTAGATTGGTAGGGAAGGGGCAGAGGTGACTGCTGGTGAGCAGTGGTCTGAGGGATGAACATATATGTATCAACAGAACCTTCGACTGGAGAATCGGATATGTGAGATAGTAAGGGAGAAGGCCGGAAGATGATTTGGGATCTGATGGAGGCCCTAGGAAGCCATTTGAGATAGCTTTGACTACATTCTGTAAGCAGTGGAATCCTAGAATAACAGAGTGCAGAAAAAATATTTGGAGTAGTAATGGTGGAAAATTTTCCAAATTTTATGAAAACCATAAACTCACAATTTAAGAAGTTCAACGTAACTCAAATAAAAATTAAAAGAATCACACCAAGGCACATCATAATCAGATTGCTTACTACTAGTAATAAGGAGAAGCTCATAAAAACAACCAGAAAGAAAAGGAAAAAAAATTACATAAGAGCAAAGATAAGAATTATAGCTGATGTCTGGTCAGAAATTATTCAAGGCAGAATGCAACAAAACTGAAAAATAAAAATGGTCAATCTAGAATTCTATACCCAACAAAAATATTCTTCAAAAAATGAAGATGAAATGAATTTTTATAGACAAACTGAATTTGGGAGAATTCATCACCAGTAGACCTGTGCTACAGAAAGTGTTAAAGTTTTTCAGGCAGAAGAAAAATGACACTAGACAGCAATTTGGACTGCACAGACAGATGAAGAGGCTCCTAAATAGTAAACATGTGGGAAAATATTAAAAAGTTATTTTTTCTCATTTTTAATCTCTTTAAAAGACTGAAGCAAACATATAAACGATGTACTGTGGAGTTTATAACACCTATAAGCAAAAGTATAGCAGCAATAGCATAAGGACATGAGGGGAGAAATGAATGTATATTATTATAATTTTCTTAAATATTTGAAGTAGACCATATTAAGTTAAAGTTGTATATTGTAAATCTCAGTAACTATTAAAAAAGCATAACAAAGCAGTATGCCACATAAGCCAATAATAGAGGTAAACTAGAATGATAAACATTTTATAATGAAGTAGTAAATTCATCAGCAAGACATCATAATCCTAAATACATATACACCTAATAACAATGATCTAAAATACATGTAACACAAACTGATAGAACCGAAAGGAAGAATAGATGAATCCATAATTATATTTGAAGACTGCAATAGTCCTTTCTCAGTTATTGGTAAAACAGATAAAATTAAGTATATAAAAAACTCAAATAACCCAAATAACCAGCTGTACCAAAGTGTTATTTATAGAACTCTCCCCCCAATAACTACAGAATACACATTCTTTTTAAGTGCACTGAAATGTTCTTGAAGACACATCTGCTGGGCCATAACACAAGATTCAGTGCATTAAAAAATGATTGAAATCATGCAAAGTATGATGTTCTCTGACAAAAATGGTGGATTGAAGTAGCAATAACAAATACATTTTGAAAATCCCCAAATATTTGGAAATTTAAACATTTCTAAATAACCTGTGGATAAAAACCGAAAACAAAAGAGACATTGGAAATTGTATCAAATTACATGAAAATTCAAATATAACACCAAAATTTGTATGATGCAGGCAAAGTAGTACTGAGGGAAATTTATAGCATTAAAATGCTTATATTAAAAAAGGTCTAAAATCAATGATCTATGTTTCTACCTTAAGTAGAAAATTTAAACCCAGAGTAAGATGTAGGAAGTAATAAAATATATCAGACCAGAAAATAATGGACAAATGATAAAAAAAAAATCAGTGAATTCACAACTGGTTCTTTGAAGAAAGAAATCTATAAAACTTTAGATGATCAGGGAAATGAGAGAGGATACAAATTATAAATGCCAGGAATGGAAATGGGAACATGACTATAATTCCTACAGACATTAACAGAATAATAAGATAATGTTACCAGCTACTGTAAGCCAACAAATTTGACAACTTTGGCAAATTGGACGAATTACTTGAGATATAAACAACCAAAGTCAAGTAACCTTATATCTATTAAAGAGAGTGAATTTTTAGTTAAAAACCTTCCCAAAAGAAATTGCAGCCTTGGGTGGTAGCTCAGTGCTAAACTCCACCAAACATTTAAGGATGAAATAATGCCCATTCTGCACAAACTCTGTAAGAAAATGGAAGAGGACTAAACATTTTCCAACCCAATTTATGCGGTCAGCATTACCCTGTTATCAAAACCAGAAAAAGACATAAGAAAAAAACACTAGAGATGAATAGTCCTCATCGTGTATGAAAAAAACATGCAATTTAAAAAGTTCATACGAATAGGAAAGAAATGAAACTCTAAGTTTTGGATGATACGATCATCTATGTAAACAATAGTAAGGAATCCATAAACTGCTAGAAATAAGTTTTTAACAAGTTTGAAAGCTACATGATTAATATTAAAAGCTCTATTGTATTTTTATATACTAGCAACAAACAATTGAAAATGGGAAAACAATCCATTTAAAAGTAGCATCTAAAGCCATGAAATACCTAAAGCTAAATGTAACAAAATATGTGCAAGGCCTTTGTAGTAAACACTATAAAACATTGCTGAAATAAAGATCTAAATTAATGTTGAGATTGCAGATAGCAATATTATTAGGATGTCAACTCTCCCTAAATTGTTATAGGTCAATTCAATCCAAATCAAAATACAGTTTGTCTTTTTTTGTAGAAATAAGATGATTTTAAAATTTAAATGGATACATAGGCAGATAGAGTAGAAGGGGTCAAATATGTGGTGACAGAAAGAAATCTAACTATGGGCAGTGAACACACAATGTAATATATATATATGCCTTACTATTGAATTGTACACCTGAAACTTACTGGATTTTGTTAACCAATGTCACCATAATAAAAAAATAATAATTAAAAAAAATAAATGTATACACAAACTAGAAGAGCCGAAACATTTTTTTAAAAAATTAGATGACATATACTACCTAATTATGAGATGTAATATAAAATTACAATAATACGAGACAGTATAGTATTAGCTCGAGAATAGACACTTAGATCAGTGAATCCAAATAAAGTTCAGAAATTGATGCGTAACATCTATAATCAGTGTTCAACAAAAGTGCCAAGGCAATCCAATGGAAAAAATATAATCTCAACAAATGATGCTGGAACAATCAGATATCCGTATAAAAAATTGTAATTCGTACCTCACCCCACATATAAGAATTAACTTGAAATGATCATAGTAAGATTTAAACTATAAAACTTCTAGGATAAAACATAGAAAATCTTAAAAAAAAAAAACTTCGTGACCTTGGGTTGGGCAGAGATTTCTTAAATGGAAGTTAAGTTGGAACTATTCTTATTTTCCCCATGAGGACGTTGAAGAAGGACGTTTTATGGGACTTGCTAAAGAAAGACTAGGAGCTTGTCTGGGTTCAACGCCAGTGGTCATTCCCTGGCATCACAGTGCCTTCCATTGTAGGGGCTGGAGAAGGGCTTGTTGACTCATCACTCAAGTTTCATTGATGTCCCCAGACACCAGGCAGCACTGTGGGCTGGGGAAGTACTTGGTAAGTGCCGTATGGGCAGGTAGGTCCAGCAGCTAGCTGCTGGCATTGCCATGAGAGGCTTCCCAGTAGGAGTGTGCAAAGGGATGGGCGAGGGGCTGAGAGCAGTGTCTTGGGATCTGGCTGGAGCTACGGTGCCAGGCCGGCAGCCTAGCCAGCACACAGTGGACACCGGGAGAGCTGTAATAGGTACCTTGGAGACCTGACAGGCAGTGGGGGGCAGGCATAGTGGCAGGAAGACAGCGCAGAGGTATATGGAGGAGACCATAAGTAGACATCAGGGTGAACCTCATAGGCAAGGACAAGGGCCATGGATGTTCATTTAAATAATAAAATGTGGCGATAAGGTTACACTGCAGTCCCGTGGGTCCCAAGCAGAGCTAGCTGCATCAGAATCTCCAGTGGGGGAGGCGGGTTTTTTTAGAATCCAGATTCCCAGCCCTACTCGAGATAAACTAAGCAGAGTGGTTGAGGGTGAAGCCTTAGGATATAATCACAGACAGGGTTGGGAACCGCTGATACACGTCACCTTTCCAGGTGATAAAAATGTCATTGAAGGAGACTAGTAAAGCTGGAACCTTGGGAAATAAAGTTCAGTGGTGATATTGGGAATTTATAATATGCCTAATCATAATAGCTAACGTTTATTGAGACCTACTGTGCAGCCAGCAGAACCCTGTGCTGGGCACTTTATGTACATGCTGTCTTAACGAATTCTCACACGCACCCTGAGGGAGGAACTGTTTTATTCTCATTTCATGGAGGAGAAAGCCAACTGAGAGGAGTATGACTGGCCAATGCCACAGCCAGTGGTGGGGGAGTTAGAATTCAAGCCCACTTTCTAACTGCTGTGTTTCACTGGCCCAGAGTTTACCTCGCTGAGAGAAAGTGTGTGTTTGTGATGGGGTGGTTTGGGTTGGGACAGATGCTGTTGGGGACCCATAGAGAAAGACTGCCATGGGAAGCATGGCACCCAGGCATGAGCTCCAAGAGGTGCAGGTGTCATTGTGGGCAGACCACTGGCCATGCCGATAGGGGGCTTGAATCCCACACTTAGGCAGGAGAAGGGCGGAGAAATCCAGACCCGGCTCTCGTGTGTCCAAAGTGTAAGGCCAATAAATGAGAAATTAAGTGAAAACCAAAAGGTAATATTTTAAAAGTCGGGAGCCTCTCAGGAAGCCAGGGAGTGGTTTTAGAATTCTTTGGAAGCCTGGGATATGTGCTCCCAGGAGGAGAAAGTGTCCGCTGGTCAGTGGCCAGTCTCTGGGGGAAAGGAAGGGTAGTGGCTCCCGCAGGGGGAAAAGCATTTGAGGGGAAGAGGAAGAAAATGGTGGCTGCGAAGGAGAAAGTAGACCAACAAGTTAGCCCTGTGGCACTATTCGTGAGGGATGGTCAGGTTGGTGATGAGAGGCCCTTCATGCCACACGCATCAGCTGGCGTGGCACCACTCGGGCTGGATTGAGTCACCCTGCCGGCTGGACTTGCTGTCTCTCTTCGCCGGGGGGAGGCTCATCAGAGTGAGACGGCGATCCTGTGGGGATAACCAGAACCAGCGCCAGTCTGTGAAGAGAGCACATCCTTTGCAAGTGTTGACACAGGGGTGGCTGCGGAGTGACAGGAAGTTGGCGTGGCATCGTTGCACTGGATCGTGGCTTGGGCGGGGTTTCTTCTCCCTCCACCCCGGGCAGCTGTGACCCTGTGGTTCTGAATTCCAGCATTTCACCAAGCAGAGCAGGAGGGCAGAGGGCGAGGCTGTCGGATTCCGTGCACGAGTCTTGTTGGGAGACCCTGGGGAGGTTTATCTCCCCGGCTGGCCCTTTGGAAGGTCTGGGGGCAGGTGAGGCATGTTGCGTAGAAACAGGTGCCCAGAGGGGAGGTTCCAGTGGACACCCAGTCTAGACGTTGAGGCTCCAAGTGGGGCCTGCCCGGAAGGAGGGAGTTTCTGTGAAGGGGAGGCTCCGTCTTGAGGAGTCCCTAAGTCTGCTGGCGGTTAAGGTGATCCAAGTGACTGGAATGATAGGAAAGATTATAAGGCAAAAAAAGGAAAACAAATTGTCTCGAATTCCCCTTCCCTCAGAAGGTAACCAGTGGTGACGTTTTGGGGTTTCTGCTCCTGCCCTGTCTATTTCATCTCTGTGAAAACGAGATCAGAGTGTGGCCGCACACTTGAACTTTTTCGCTGAGTGATTTTATCTTGCTCACAGTTCCTCTTCAGGAAACTCAGGGGAGAGTGGTCGCTCTGTCAGGGGCGGGCCATCAAGGACGGCTCTGAGGAGGAGGGAGGGCTTAGCTAGGTTCGGAGGGAAGGGTGGAAGATGGAAGGGATGAGGATGCAAGGGGGATATTCCAGGTGAGGGTGCTTCTCACACTGGGGGGTACAGAGGTGTGCTTGCCTGGTATAGTTGAAGCCTCAGAATACCTGTGGAGTTGGCATTTCCATCCTCCTTCCATTTATTCATTCCTTCACTCAGTAGTCATTGAGCGCCTTCTACGTGCCAGGTGTTTTCGTCAGGTGCTGGGGACACAGCAGTGGCTGGAACAGATTTTGTCCCAGCCCTGGTGGAGCATGTAATGGATGGACGCATCTGTTTTATTCAAAGGCAAACATTTTTAAGTGTTTAAAAATAGTAATACGAAAATGAATTTTTATGGAATAAAATGCAAAATCCACATGCACTAGCACAGTAAGAGATGAGGCTTCCTCTTCCGTTGCTTTGGTGGAAAAGATTGAGAGCTCTCGAAGACTGGGCTTTAGCACGTGCTGAAGGTCAGGAGTGGCTGCTGGGTGACACACTGGGGACCTCAGCTTGGCCGAAGGAGGTAGTTTACATCAGGGAATTGTGGGAGATATTTAGAAAAGTTCACAGGGGCTAGTGTATGGAGGATCTTGAGTTTCGGAATAAAGATTTTGAACTTCACCTTTTGGACAATCTGCGGCTACTGAGGTGTTTTGAGCTGGCAGAAATGGAACTTCAGGTTGGGGCTAATTATGGGAGACCATGACAAATTGGGGTATTCCCAATGACCCCTGGCTGCACTTTAAGTTACCTAGGAGCCTTTAACAATCCAATGTCCAGCCCCTGGTTTCCTTGTTTTGGGATGCTGCCGGGGCATAGCTCCCAGGTGATTCTAAGGTATAGCCAGGGTTGGGAACCTCTGAACGAGGGTAAGGGGAACACACCCAGGTGGCACTAATTCAAGACAGTTGAGGCCAAAGAACTGAGATTTAGGAGAGGTGATAGTTTGCCAGGACTTGGAATTCAAAGTTCGAAGGTCTTTTTTTGTGTCCTGTGACTAAGATAGTGAGTGCCTCGAGGACTGGTCCATGGCCCTCCCAGACGGTCTCCCTGATTGTGTGACTGTGCACCGGCTTTGCCAAGAACCCAGAGATATGGGGCAGGAGGAGAACGGGCTGGGACAATGCGAAGGAAACTTGGAAAATGACTTAAAATCTGAATTGAAAGTCAGGGAGCTGAATTAAATGCAGGACACATGAAACAGCAGTAACAGATGGAAAACATCTCAGTGGGTGTGGCTTTGAATGCGTGGCAGAGATTCTAGCCAGACAGAAAAAAAAAAAAAATGATAAGGAGATGGCTGTAACTCAGGGAAAGGGTGAACCAAGGATCGAAAGATCATTAGAAGAGGACAGAGAGTAAATGGACAGAAGAAAAATAGGCAGTGGGCCCAGGGAGATAACCTCAAGTGCCCACACACATTGAGCGTGGTTCAAAGAACCAGGCAGGTTGGCGGATCTCAGCTCTGTCTTAATATTTATTATACACACACACCCCCAGAACAGTGATTCCGCCGAAGAGAATCACCTGCAGGAGTGGGAAATGCAGATTCCCGGGTCTCTGCAGGCAGAGTGGCACCCAGGAATCTTCATTCTTAGCCTGTTCCCGTTGCGTATCTGGGGCCCTGGCTCAGAAACACTGAACTAGAGAAACAGCAACTAAGGACTAAGCACTGAAAAAATTATCCCCGACGTCAGGGCAGGTTCTAAAGGGCTGCAGGGAGGAGGGCCGGCTCAGACATTCCTAAGAAGCAACAAGAGAGAGAAGAAAGGGGATCAGATTCCCCAGGAGAAAGCTGAGATTCGGGCAAGGGGTGATGCTGGTATCTGCAAGGGAGAGTCTAAAGTATGACTCTCAAGATCTGAGTCATTTGGAAGTGAGAAGGGGAGTCTGGGACCCCAAGAGTGTGCCCTGTTCTGTGGACTTCGGTGTTTTTGTGTAATCAGTGACCTTCCTTCACGTTTCCACCTACTAAGTTTGTGTGACGATAACATTTCTGGAACCTTAAAACTCTTCTGCTATCCCCAGATGACATGCTCCTCTTCCTCTGGGCTGGCACTTTCTTTCTCAAGTTCATTTCAAAGACAGTTCCAGGAAGCCAGGATCTGTGCAGCTAGCATTGCTCAGAAGAGAGAAGACCTGAGCAGCCAGCATGGCACCCCGTTGTCATTCTGGTCACTCTCATAAGTGTATATAGTTTATTATTTTTTGCCTTTCCTTCACTTAACATTGGCCACCAGTTAGAAACTGGTTTAAATTTTCTTTGCCATCCAGAATCCATATTATTAACATGGTGTAAAATCTCTGTGTTGTCCTATAAGTGAGTATATCCAGCCCAAGTTTTACTCCCCCTCTTAGGGGCCTTTGCTGACCTACTCACCCCCCGTCCCTCAGTCAGTCAGTGCTTCCTTCGTTTCTGGTAGCTTCTTTATCTTCCTACGAGCCGTTAAGGTCCCTTTTTACTCTCCAGGACCCAGCATGGGGCCCGCTACTCATTGAGAACTCACTAGGGTTGAATTTTATGAAAAGAATCTGAAGCCAAACATAATTAAACATTTTAAAATAGAGTCCTTTAAGTAGAGTAGGGATATTTGGCCTAGAGAAAAAGACCCAGGTGACTAATAGGGTCACATCGATAAAAGAAGACACACAGTGCTGTGACCTGTTGTTTTCTGTTTCTGTGATGAAGTCACAGGAGGCGACTGGGAGCTTTTGATGAGTTTTTGTGGTTCTTAATCATCTGGGCTCACAGACCCTTTTGAGAATCTGGTGAAAGCAATGGACTTGATCCCCAGAAAAGGGCAGATCCCATAATGTCAGGGGTTCACTGACTCCCCCTAATCTAGTTCATAGACTTTAAGTGAATAATTCTTTGGTCAGTATAAAATGCTAAACGCAAGATGTTCATTCCTGCATCTCCTCCCAGAGGGAGATGGACCAGATGGCCTTCTCTGGTTTTAATAGTCTCTATCCTGTGATTTTCAGGCCGTCTTTCCAAAGTAGATGCATTTTTCAAGCTACTGTGTCCTTACTTTCAGCAGATATCAGTAGCATCTCCTCTTAGCCCACAAACTTTACGACTGATATAAAAATAAATCTGCTTGTTCACATCTTTGTCCTCAGAGTTTATTATTCTTCAATAAAAATAGGCAAGCTTCGTATGAATATTCAGTAATTAAAGAGGAAGAAGGTGTTGCTTTCCACCAGGGTTTATTGACGTCGAGTATGTTGATATTTGGAGTGGATGATTTTTTTTTTTTATAGAGACTGTCCTGTGCCAGGCCCTGGGGCTGCAAATGTGAGAAAAAGACACACCCTGAATTCAGGTGCTTATCACATCCCAGTGGGGGAGATATGTACAGATGTCTCAGGTGTCGGGGTGGGGGGGTGGGTGGAAATGTGTCTCATGGGATAGAGCCCTGTGTCCTAGGGCCTCTGTACTGGTGTCTTCTCCATCCAGGATGCTCTTTCTTCTGATTTTTTCCCGTGGCTGAGTCTTTTCTGGTCATTCATATCTCAGTTTAAATGACATTGCTTCAGGGAGACCTGTCCTAACCACCTGTAGTTGTCAGTTGTTTTCACCTAATGCTGCGTCACAAGCCACCCAAAACTCAGTGGTTCACAAGCACATATTTCTGAATGGCACATCTGTGGGTTGCTGGGGTGTGGTGATCTAGGCTGAGCTTAGGTGGGTTTGGCTACAAGCTGCAGCTTGGGTTTAGTTTGACTCTTACAGGTCTCTCTGCTGTACCAGTGAGCTTCTTGGTGCATATTGTTCTCATCTGCTCATGTCACATGCACTAACATCCATTTGGCCAAAGCAAACCACATGATCCGAGTCTGCAGCAGGGAAGAAAATTGTATTCTCCATGAGGCTATGGCAAGGGTGTGGCTCCTGCAGGGGAGTGAAGACTTGGGCCCACAGGCTCCCTCACTCCGCATTCTAAAGCAGCTACCCGCTGCATCATTTTATTCTCTCCTGAGCTCCGATGCTCTCACTGATGACTTATTTCTTATTTGTCTGCTGTTCCCTTAACATCAGCTTCCTGACAGAAGGGACTTTTTTTTTTTTTTT
>CM053515.1:94615505-94839024 GCA_028627145.1 Eidolon dupreanum
GCCTGCGCTCAACTGACAGCCGCTTAGAAATCTCCACTCGTGTCCGTCACAGGCAGCTCAGGGTTAACGGCCACGGCTGAGCTCCTGACCCCGATGGCCGTCCCCATCTCACCCAGGGGCCACTCCATTCTTTCAACTGCTCGGAACAAAAGCTTCGGAGACATCCTTGACCTGTCTCCTTACCGTCTACAGCAAGTTCTGTTGACCTTTTCCTCAAGCTAGGCCTCTACTCTCCCCACTTCTCACGGCCCCCGCAGCTGCCATCCCGTCCGAGCCGCTGCCATCTCGTGCAGGATTGCCGCAGTGGTGTCCCCAGCCCGTCACCTGCTGCTGTCCTTGCTCTCCTGCTGTCTTTCTCAACACAGCAGTCAGAGGGATCCTGCTAAAACGTTGAGGGAAATCACGTCACTCCCCGGCTCGAAACCCTCCATCGGTCTCCCGTCTCACGCAGAGGAGCAAAGTCCCGCGGAGGTCAGGCGGGCCGGTGACAGGCAGGCCGTCCACGCCTGCGCCCTTCGGTCACTCTGCTCGGGCAGCACTGGCCCCCGGCCGCTCACACTCCAGGCACACGGCTGTTCCAGGGCCTCTGCCCTGGCCGCTCCCTCCTCCTGGAGCCCCCACCCGACAGCTGCAGGGCTTGCTCCTTCTGACCTTTACTTAAATGTCACCTGCATGGCGACGCGCCTCCCGTGGCCCTTGTGGCCACACCCCCCGCCCAGCAATCCCTGTGCCATCCCTTTCTGCCTTTCTCCAGAGTACTTCCTCTCTCTCCTCAGGGACCGTTGACAACTTACTTACGTTGCTGTTGTCTGTCTTCCCTCACTGCAATGTGAGCTTTCAAGTTAGGACATTTCGTCTCTATCCCCAGGAGTTAGAGTCGTTCCGTCACACAGTCAGGACTCAGTTAATACTTACTAAGCGAATGAATGAACTGTTTCCCTGGATTATTGGATTTAACTTATTGTCAGGGAAAAACACTAATCATTGAGGAAACTGGTTGATGAAATTCACTTTTGGAAGGCATTTGACAGGACTCCACAGGAAGAAAGACCTCTGTGTCACTGTGTCATTGACTTATGTTTTAGAAATAGGAACAGGAATAATAGGACAAGTTTTAATGGTAGAGATTAATCCTAGAAAATTAATGTTCTAAAGGAGGAACTGAGTAGTGAAATTGCATAGTCTACAGGACTTCTAAACTCCAGTGAGATCCCAGGCTGATAGGGACCAGCCACAGGCCGGTGTGGGCAGCTGGCAGTGTGTCCTCTGTCCCCTGTCCCCGACGGGCACTCTTCTCCCCTGCAGGCCCTGCCCAATGGAGCCCCGCCTTCCTCGCAGCCCAGCTCCCCTGCCCTCATCGAGACCAAGGAGCCCAACGGGAGTGTCCACGCCAGCGGGTCCACGTCGGAGGAGCCCGAGGAGCAAGGGGCCCAGGTGTGTGCTGGGCTGGGACCAGGATGAGGGCAGGGGAGGCGGAGGCAGGAGATACCACAGGAGGGACCTGTGCTCGGTGGGAGAGCCAGCCACCAGCCTAGATCTGCTCCTTTTTAGCAGTGTAACCCTGGGCAGGTCACCTGCCCCCAAACCCCGGTCCCGCTGTCCCCTCATCAGTTACATGGGGCATGGGGGTGGGTGGGGAGGGGCAGTTCAAAACTGGTGCTCACCTCCAAGGCCTTGCCTAGCTCGGATGTCCCAGAATCCGGTAGCTATGAGGGCAACGAGGAAATACATGGAAAATTCTGTGGGATCCGAGTCTGTTTTGCAAGTGAGGCTTCAGGACTGAGCTCACCTCTCTGGCGAGGTCCAGACTCCCCAAGTTTCATGCACAGATGCAGGATTTCTACAGGAATGAACGTGCTGTCCCCCCCAAGGACAGTCCGTCTCAGAAGGGCAGCCAGCATTTATCCGTCACCGAAGAGCTTCCTGAGTGTAGCCACGGCTCTGAGACGGGACCCTGCCGGGCTGGGGTCGCTGCGAGCTGGTGGCCAGTACCGCCTGTCACCGTGACGGGGCAGAACGGCCCTGGCACCCTGAGACCGGGTGCTGGGGAACACGGAGGCACACAGGGCTGCACGTGAACGAGCACCACAACGTTCAGTCACTTTTCCTAGTGTCACCGATTTTGAGAGAAAGTAGAAATACAGACTCGATGTCAATCCCTAACAAAAAAGACAGAGCCCCTGAGTTTTTGTGTCGACACAGCCAGTGTCGCACTGCTCCAGGATATGCTTCAGGGATAGACCGTCCACATCGGTCTATGGAAAAGAAAGTTGGGGCTGGGGGAGCATGAATTACACGAGGTCACACTGACACCCCATCCCCGGGGCAGGGTGTGCCAGGGCCGCGCTGACCCAGCGGCGGCGTCAGACTCCCAGGCCGCCCTCTCGGAGGCCAGAGACCGCTCTCCCACACACTGCCAGTCGTGGGTGACCGTGCAGAGCTGCTGCTCAGGGCCACAGGGCCTGGGACTGGGGTCCCAGGGAAACCAGGAAGGACCGTGCCTCTGGGTCCCGACCCAATGGGGAGGAAACCACGTGGCCACGCTGGGAAGACCTTGCCTGGAAAATGGTTTCTGGAACCAGGGGGTCAGTCCACGGGAGTGTGCCATGCCCCCACCCTGTCTGTCCCCACTCCTCCTCCACGCCCCCCGCCACGGGCCCCCCAACTCCGCTGCACTGCCTTGCAGGCCGACAACCCCTCCTTCCCCAACCCTCGCCGGAGGCTGCGCCTCCAGGACCTGGCGGACCGCGTGGTAGACGCCTCCGAGGACGAGCTCGAGCTCAACCAGCTGCTCAACGAGGCCCTGCTCGAGCGGGAGTCCGCCCAGGTGTAAGTGGCTCCCCGGCGCGTGCCTCCTCAGGCCCAGGCTCGGGGTTCAGGAAGCGCGTCGTCGTCAGTGGGGCCCCTCCCCGGTAGGCCCAGGCAGGTGCGGCGTGCGCGTCTCACGGGGCTCGTCTCCCCCGCAGAGTGAAGAAGAGAAACACCTTCCTCCTGTCCATGCGGTTCATGGAGCCTGAGATGGAGACGCGCTACTCGGTGGAGAAGGAGAAGCAGAGCGGGGCCGCCTTCAGCTGCTCCTGCGTCGTCCTGCTCTGCGCGGCCCTGAGCGAGATGCTCGTCGACCCCTGGTGAGGGCAGCCGAGGGGAGAGGCCACAAGCTTCCTTGGCCAGGGGCCGGAGAGACCGGGGGCGCCCCGGCTGGGGCCTGATGTGGGGGCACAGGCCTTGTCTCTGTTCCTCGCTCCCCGCAGGACCGGGCCAGGGAACGTGAGGTCCGTGCCCTGGACCCCCTTCCTTCCCCCCCGTCTGGGGTTCTGGAACGGCACTGGCGTCAAATGGGGATCAGACCAGGACTTAGAAAGCTGAGGGATGAGAGGGGCCCAGGGAGATGGAGACCTTGGCTGGCTGGACCTGAGTGGTTCTGGGACAAGGAGACAAAAGGATGGGACAGTCTTCAACCTCGGTCACCAAGGCCCATCTGGCTCCCTTTCTTGGCTCATCCTAGTGAAGATAGATTTTAGCCTCCGGGCACAGGCTGACATCTCTAACCCAGCAGCAGGTCCTTGGGCAGGGTGGGTGTTCTGGAGGCCTTGCCCCAACTGCTGAAGCCCAACTGAAGGATGACGCCCTCCCCACTCCCTCAGCCAGTCAGCAGCTCACTCCTGCTCCGGGGGTTCCCATGAGAAAGGAGCGGGTGTGGGGGCCTGCTCGTTACAGCTTGGGGAAACAGTAAAGAGCCTTGGACTCGGTCACGCTGCCACACCATCCTAGCTTCTGGACTCACCTATTTGCTGTATGACCTTAGGCACGTCACTCAGGGTTCCTGGGGCATCAGTTTACTCACCGTAAAGCCAAAGCTGATGAGGATCATCTGAGGATGACAGGACCTTTCCTAGCTCACTCAGGGCTGTGAGGATCAAATTCACTCATTCGCTCCACAAATAGTTTGTCTACTTTGTGTCTGGGGCAAAGATCTAGGGCTGTAGCAGTGAACCCAGCATACAGAAATCCCCACTCTGGTGGATCGTACATTCTAGAAGGGGAAGGTAGACAAACAATCAAAATATGTATGCAGACAGGGGTGGGTACCATGGATAAATGTCAATCAGTCGAAGAAGGGAGATGTGGATGCTGGTGGCGAGCTGAATTTTGTTTTGTTTGCATTTTCACGTAAGATGGTCAAGCAAGCCTCACTGACGGGGTGACAGTTGAGGAAAGACTTGAGGAGGGGTAAGAGGTGACTGAGAATCAGGCACTGGATTAGCAACATGGAGGTGTCCAGGGCTCTTGGCAAGAGGGATGAAACCAAATGGGAGTGGATGTGAGAATGGGGTGCTTGGAGACAGCAAGTTTCTCAGAGTTCATGAGAAGATGGATGTGGTGGACCTTGTCAATTGTAGAGCTCTGTGCAGCTGTCAAAAGATAACTCAGGTCTACGGCCATGCCACCCTGAACATGCCCAATCTCGTCTAATCTCGGAAGCTAAGCAGGGTCAGGCCTGGTTAGTACTTGGATGGGAGACCACCTAGGAAGACCAGGTGCTGTAGGCGTAAAAAAAATAACTCAGCAGCACTTGACAGGGAGCTGCTGCTCTCCCCTCTCTCCCATTACGGCCATGTGGCAGCAGGCTCGTTCCTAAGAATCTCTTCCCAGGCTCTGCCCTGGGCATCTGGGAGTCTGTCTTTCTCTGGGGGATGGCCCGGTCAGCAGTTACAGCTGGGGAGGGTCACACACTCCCAGTGTCTGCCCTCAGGTGGCAGCCCCTGGCGTCACGTGGAACCTTTCTGGTACAGGCTTGTGCCTTACTTTGTGGGCCTGTCTTCTGTCTCCTTTCCTTTACTCTTCTAACCCCTCACCCTATCTCACTACCCCCTCTGGTCCTGTCCCTAACTGTCACCTCCCTGTTACAGGCTAATGACAAACTATGTGACCTTTGTGGTTGGGGAGGTTCTGCTTCTGATCCTGACCATCTGCTCGCTGGCTGCCATCTTTCCCCAGGTAAGAAGCCCTCTGGAAGTGAGCGTCGTTCCCTGTGAAAGTTGGTAGTGAGGGAGTTATGTGTCCTGGCAGACCCTTACAGACAGATTACAAGTCTTGTGTTAGGGGGCTGCAGGCATTTATCCATTCATTCATCCATCCATCCATTCATTCATTCCACATTCAGTCATTCACTGACATCAGCCGAGCACTCGCTTTGGGCTGAGCTCTGACGCTGGAGCACATGTGGACAGGTGAGCCAGAGTCTGGATGTGGGGACCTGGGCAGGAGAGCGGCGGCCCAGCTGGAAGGTGGGTTGGCCCTGGCTGTGAAGGACCTTGAAACCCAGACAAAAGGATGCGACTTAACTTCTATAAGCACTGGGGTGCCATGCAGAGTTTTAATCAGAACAATGGGAAAAGTCGTGTTTATTAAAATTAATCTGGCAGGCAGCTTGCCAGGTAACTTTGAGGAGTGAGGTATTCTGACCTGGGAAAGGCAGGAGTAGCCAGAGACAGCAGGCCCTGAAAGCTCCTCCCTGACTTAGCCTTGTCACATGGAGATGGGGAGCAGGCTCCTGCTGCCCACAGCCTCCTGGTCTGGTCCCTGTGTCCTCTGTGGAAAGAGTCCTGCTATCGGGAAGCCACATTTCATAAATATGTCAAGCAGGAGTGACACACAGCACCAGGGTTGTCAGCTCTGCCGCTGTCAGTGTGGGTTGACTCCCACACAAAGCAGTACTTCTAGGTCTCTGGCAAGTACGGGGGCACCCAGAGTCGTCAGCAGTCGTGTTTACAGGAGGAAAGGCTCATGGCCCTTGACATTCCATTCCTCCTAGGCCTTTCCTAAGAAGCTCGTGGCCTTCTCAACTTGGATCGACCGGACCCGCTGGGCCAGGAACACCTGGGCCATGTTAGCCATCTTCATTCTGGTTATGGCAAATGTCGTGGACATGGTGAGTTCCTGCTGTCCTTTTTGAAGGGATAGTCTCCGCTCTCAGTGGTTAACACATTCCTCCACCACGAGACACGGGTCGGGAGCGACCAGTTCCTAAACAGATCACCCTGGCCAAACGATGGAAACCTGACTTGTTTCCCCAGCTTGTTACTGTGTCCAGGAGCCCGCCACCGTGCACTGGCGCCTGTGTAGGCGCTTTACATACATTGACCCACTTAATCTTTGTAACAATCCCAAGAGGTTGGTATGCTTAGCTGTAGTTTCCGACGAAGAATTAACACTCAGAGGTTAATTCACTTAAGTCACACAGCTGAGTAAGTGACAGAGTCAAGAACTGAAACAGGTCTAAGTCGCGGTCCTGTGTTTTCTTCTTCCGCATGTCTCTGCTCCAAGGGCACGATACTCGTAAGCACTCTGCGTGTCTTCAGTATCCCCAGGGCGTGGCTAGTGTCAGGTACCCACCAGGACAGGGAGGTAACCTCCTCCGCTGAAGGAGCTTCCTGTTTGGCCTTCATCCATTTGAACGTGGCCAGGCCTTTCTTACCGGGTCATTGAGGACAGCAGCTGCAGAGTTCAAACGGCGAGGTGCAGACAAAATCCTCTCCTCTGCTGTCTTCAGTTCATGGAGAAGCTGTGGGTCCCATGAGGGGGCAGCCAGATGCTTTCTTGGGGAGAAGTTGGAAGCCGAGCTCAATTGATTCTGAGCCACCAGTTTATTGAGCATTGGGGGCTGGGCAGCTGTCACTGATATTGTTGTCAGTTGTCACGTACAGCCCTCCAATTTTGGTAGTACCAGAGACACTCTTAAAGTCCTACGTTTTTCAAACATTGTTTTATTGTTTGCTTTATTTTCCTTCCCAGTCCAAGCATGGTAAAAAACTTAGCATAGAGACTTATTCTGGCAGCAGTATGGGTGACACAGCCCTAGGGCCAACTGGTCAAAAATACAACTGCAATGGGATTAGAAGCTGCAGAACCTGACATACCCCTGGGCTGCATGGCGCCTATAGTGCAGGGAAGAGAAGCCCCAGGCCCGGTGCACGTCAGAACGCCTAGGTCTGGGGCCACTGTTTAACAAGGTCATGGACATTGTGCAGGATACCTGGAGATGTCACCAGAGGAGGGTGAAAAACCAGGGAGGTGTGAAAACTTTTCAAATGCTAAAATCCCATGCTGAGAACTTCCCCAGAGCTAGACAAACTCCAGTGGGTGAAAGTTACAAAAAGTAGGTGTGATTCAGTTTATGCAGATGCACTTTCTACTGACTACATCTGCCAGCAGAGGGACCAGTGACAACTCTAGAAATGGAAGCGTTTGAGCAAACTGGCTGCCATCACAGCAGAGCTGTGAAGGGCAGGTGGAGGGCCAGCCCCACGTCTAACAATGTGGAGTGGGCAGGAGCCTGTTGGATTTGAAACCCAGTGACTGGACTCCTAACTCTAGCTTTACCACTTGCTAACTGTGCCACTTTGGGAGAGTTCAGCCTCCCTGAGTTTTCTATACAATGGTGTCAATACTAAATCAAATATGGTTATGATCAAGCTCTTAATAGGAAGTGCTAACGTTTGTATTACTCCTGGTAAATTTCCCCATCTTTCTCGGTGTTTCTGAGGGAGCTGTGGGAAATGGCAGCTGATGTACCCTGCCACGGCAGGGCCTTCTCTGACCGGTGTCTGCTGTTCCCTGGCACCCTGTGTGCTCCCCCCATGCTCCCGGCCTCCAGCTTAGCTGCCTCCAGTACTACACGGGACCCAGCAACGGCACTGCAGGGATGGAGATGGAGGATGGCTGCACGGAGAACCCCAAGTATTACAGCTACGTCGCCGTGCTGTCGCTCATCGCCACCATCATGCTGGTGCAGGTCAGCCACATGGTGAAGCTCACGCTCATGCTGCTCATCACTGGCGCTGCAGCCGTCATCAACATCTACGCCTGGCGCCCCATCTTTGATGAATACGACCGCAGACGTTTCCAGGAACACTAGTAAGAGGGGATCTGGGTTTTCTCCTTCCTCCTACCCTCCAACTCCACGTTTCAAAGTCATGGGCCTGCACTGAGGTGGCTCTGTCTCTAGGGCTTATCAAAGCCTTGTATGGGAATCAGGGCTCGTGGCTGCTCAGTGACGTGCCACTGGCTGGCTGTAAACCGGGGACAGATCTTTCCATTCCTGACCAAGCAGAAGATCTGGGTTACCTGTGTTTGGCTGGGCATTAGCGTCTTGTGCCCAGATGGGCCCTGAGTGCTGTTATCTGTCTAACAGCTTTCCTGTGGTTGCCTTGGAGAAGATGCAGATACTCTCCACCGCTGGGCTCAATGGCACTGACAGGTAAGGGTGACTGTTCCCCCTGGTCTGCATTTTTGGCCCCTTTCTTCTATAGAGAGGGAATATCACAGGCCAGAGGCACAGGATGTGGGAAGCTCAAGTTAGGGAAGTTAGTAAGCATTTCTGTAGGAGGGCTAGAGCAGAGGTAGAGTGGTTTCAGCATGGACCCGGTCGTCCTGAGTCAGGGAGACGCGTGGAGAGCAGCAGCAGCAGCAGAGTGGTTTGTGGGGGGAGGGTACAGAGGCTGGGCTGAGGTGAAGAGGAGTCAAAGGGATGGCAGCTACACTGAACTGGCCGACAGGTCAGAGCAGAAAAGCGAGGTGGAAAGACCACCACATTCAAACTAGAAGACCTGGGTTCTTAATCTGCCACAGTTGATTCTCTGTGGGGCTGCCCAGTTTTCCTGAGCCTGTTTCAACTTTTGAAGAGGATTGTGGGCTAGTTCTCTAGAGTCCTTTTAGCTCTATAAAGTTTTAGAATTTTATGATTCAGTGACTTGACTAGACCTTTAAGTTAAAAAAAAAATTCAACCACTAATACATGAAAGGCCTTCAAGTAATCAGGAAATGCAAATTAAGACCACAACAAAAGACTATTAGATACCAGTTTGTCAAAAATTAAGAAGTCTAATAATATCAAGTACAATGGTAACTCATACACATACCCGACTGGATTATAAATTGGTACAATCACTTTAGAAAACCATTTAGTTATTTAGTAAAGTTGAAAACAGCCCCATAACCTGGTAATTCCACTGTCACACATATACCTTAGAGAAATCTATGCACATGTATATGTTTCAGGATGTGTACAAGAATGTCCTTAGTCACATTGTTTGTAATAGCCACATAGACACACATCCAAAACAAATTAAAACCATCCAAATTACATCAAAGTGAGTATAAAAACTGTGGTATATTCATGTAACAGAATACTATGCAGTAATGGAAACAATGACCTACAGCTCCACAAAAAACCCGGGCGAAGCTATAGAGTGCCCTAGTCCATCACTGTGACATTACTCTCTCCTTTCTCCAGATTCCTACGTGGCTGCAGCTCCTTCTGGGGTCAGTCAGGTGATGCAGTGTTTGTTGAACATCTGGGGAGCAGTCCTGATGCAAGTTCTAAGTGCAGCCAGGAGGGGCCAGGGTTGGCTGACAGGAGCCCAGTGATTTAAGAAAGCTTGACTGCCCAGGGGGAATGTGGACTTGATGTAAAGGTGTTTAAGGAGCTGGGGGAAGTCTCAGGGCTCTGGGCTACTGGAAAGAGCAATCAGCAGAGGGAATAAAACTCTCCCTGAGGGTGGCATGGACATTCTTTCCGGTGAATTGCTCTCTGCCCTGCAGGCTGCCCCTGCTGCCCTCCAAGTACTCTATGACAGCGATGATCTTCGTCATGATGCTGAGCTTTTACTACTTCTCCCGCCACGTAAGTGCCTGCTCATGACCTTTCGGGGCCTCCCGAGAAGCGGGCCCAGGATCTAAGAACCAAGCTCCTAAGGCTACCACTTTCCTTTGGCCAACATGGCATGTGAACCTGTCAAGCCACCACCTTCTCCATTTTCTGGTTTCTTCCTCAGTGACATAGACAAAACAGTTCTTTACCTCTTCCTTCTGACTTCCTCTACAGTGCTAAAGGAGACATGGGGGAGGGGGCAGCGACGCCTGGATAAAATCTATTCCCTAGGCCAGGGGCTCATGGATCATCACTCACCCTGGCTCTGGGGGTCACTAACACACTGGCCATGCAGCCAGAAGAGAAAGGAGGCAGGCGGGGAAGTATCCATGCAAAAAATTTACTGCTCCATATTAGCACAAGTGCCACCCACTGGCTGGCCAGTGAAAGTACAACCTCCCCAAGCCACTTCTTGGCTAAGTGGGGCCTGCGGGAAATGGGGACTCCTCCCTGGACTAGGAAGCCCCACACATTCAGGCCTTTTAGACCTCTGCTATGACCACGAGGGCCAGGATCCTCCCTGCAACTTAGGGTGCCCTTTTTAATCAAGTGGATGAAAATTCCTAGGTCTTCTTTCCCTTGCAATGTAGCCATCTTTCTTAGAATTGTGCCATGTGGAGCCCCTCCACGCAAGTTCCCACTTTTTATCTTTCCATCAATGGCCAGCTTAGAGTGTATACCTTGCCTGTGTCTGTAGGTGGAAAAACTGGCTCGGACACTGTTCTTATGGAAGATTGAGGTCCATGACCAGAAGGAACGTGTCTATGAGATGCGACGCTGGAACGAGGCCTTGGTCACCAACATGTTGCCTGAGCACGTGGCACGCCATTTCCTGGGGTCCAAGAAGAGAGATGAGGTAAGGAGTGGCCTCATGTCCCAGCAGGGGGCCATGGGCTGTGCGTCTTCATCTGGCTTTCCGCCAGGGAGCACCTCCGAACCCAGGCTTCTCGTGACGTACGGGGGCCTGCTGCAAACATTGTTTCCGTGGGCCACACATCTCTGGGAGGGCCCCACTTCAGAGGACGAAGCTGGCTAGAGCCCACCTGTCAACTGTGATCTTCACAAACAGAATGGTTCTTATGCCTCACTCCCTCTCCTTTTTCTCATAGCTGGGGCTGTTATAGGGACAAGAAAAGCTATTTTTTATTTATTCAAAGTTGGGATAATCTGGGAGATGTGTGTGTTCCAAAAGCTAAGTGTACCTATCATGGGTGTGGAATACTGAATGAATAATTTTCTGCAGAAGTGAATGTTACTTTGCACCTCTTTTTAGGAACTGTATAGCCAGTCTTACGATGAGATTGGAGTCATGTTTGCCTCCCTGCCCAACTTCGCTGACTTCTACACAGAGGAGAGCATCAATAATGGCGGCATTGAGTGTCTGCGCTTTCTCAACGAGATCATCTCAGATTTTGATTCTGTGAGTGCTTGTCCTGACCCCCTCCTGCCAAAGCCAGCTCGTTCCAGGTTCTACCTCAGGACAGGCTGCAGAAGTCAAAGGGAAGTTGAGGAGTTACTCTAACTTGCTACATTCCCCGTATGAGTCCCTCCCTCTAATGTTTAGGCTTCTGCAGCCATCTGGAAATGTTGGATATGAGGGGGTGAGATGGGAAACTACCCACAAGTTCATAGGATCAGGACTGGCCCTTCTGATTCTTCCTACCCTCAAATTCAGATTTGTTAAACATTTGTACATCACAGAAGATATTTTTACATTCATGTTCAACCACCTTAGAAGACTGACAATTTTATCTCAATGTTAAGGTTGTAGAAACTAAGACTCAGAAAATCAGGAAGTTTGCCTGGGATCATGTGGCAGAGTATAACTTGTATAAGGACGCGTCTTTTAGATGTTTTGTGGCGTCATTGTAAACAGGCAAATCTGTCACTAATTGGCTCATTTATCTCTGCTGACAATTTTCTCTTCCCTAATACTGGCCTTAGCTCCTGGACAATCCCAAATTCCGGGTCATCACCAAGATCAAAACCATTGGCAGTACCTATATGGCAGCTTCAGGAGTCACCCCAGATGTCAACACCAATGGCTTTACCAGCTCCAACAAGGTACCTAACCACCTCCATGGCTAGAGAGGAGATGAGGCTCTGCCCCCTTAGGCAAGAGACAGGCAGCCCATGCTTAGCACATGGGAAACGAGTTTACAAGAGTGGCTAATGTTAAGTACTGTTGTACAAAGGGCCCTGCAGTAGTACAGACACACACCACTGGGATGCAAATTTAAATTTGGGTTTACTGAGAAAGTGTAAGGAGCAGAGAGATAATAGAACACACACAGCTGCCCACTGCAGTGTCATAGCTTAGGTCAGGCTTGAGATGCTATGTGTAACTGGCCATGCCCCTTTCTATACTTTCGTAAGAAGTGGGCAGCTGAAACCATCTACGCAATTGTGGGACAACAAAAACATCCAAGTTGGGGAGGTGGTTTTGTTAGAAAAGGCACGTTTTCAGAGCCCACTGGTTAAGTTAAATCAGACCCGTGGAGCCTGCAGTCTCAAAGGCTATTTGTAATACATGATCATTCTATTTTATCTTAAAACTGCCATCTCCATTTTATGTATGAGGTTAAAAAACATGCCTAAGATGGGTCATCACCGTCAAGTGCTTATCATCTAGTTGAGGAATCAAAATGAGGACAGCTATTCCAAATTTGAAGACCAGGTTCAGACAAGGTGGTGATGAGACAAAACAGGAAGCAAATGGGCTAGGCAAGATTTGTCTTTCCCACACAGCCCCAGTCTTTGTCTTAGATCTAGAGGGGCCCGTGTGAACTCTGTCACATGACAAGTGGCAAGTTAGAGCTAAAGAGGGTGCTGATTTTTTTGTGGGGGAAAAATGAAGGCTAGGCCTTTAACAGCCAGATGAAGGGACTGCCCTCTGGAATGTTGAGAGAAGGTGAGTAGGCGGCTGCAGTTACGGGCCCAGACTGGCTCCTGATGCCCTTCCCGCTGCTCTGGCACAGGAGGAGAAGTCAGACAAGGAGCGCTGGCAGCACCTGGCCGATCTGGCTGACTTTGCACTAGCCATGAAGGATACGCTTACCAACATCAACAACCAGTCCTTCAACAACTTCATGCTGCGCATAGGTAAGGTTCTAGGCTCACCTGCCCCCTGATGTGCTCCTTCTAAATTAGGGGACTCAGCAAACCAGCAGGAAGGAGAGGCTTAGAAAGACCTGAGAAACTTAGGGTGGGAGAGCCACACACTCAGAGCCAGAAGGGACCTTTAGTCTCTTCTAGTGAAGCCAAAAACTGGACTGAAGTGGCGGTCAGCTAGCTCTGTCTCGCAATCTTTACAATGACAGCTGCCTTCTGAGTCTGGCTGAGAAGATTGTCGTCTACCTTCCAAGGAATCCTCTGTGGCTGCTGAGGGCTTTGCTCACCTCAGATGTGGTGTTAGGAGTTAGTCACCTGCTACCTACTACTGGGATGAGGTACCAGGTGTGTTAGTATGGAAGTTGCCAGTTTCTGAGTAAATTAATCAGCATATTGTGGGTATCTGACAGTTTGCCAAGCACTTAGTGAGGGCAAGATAAATAGATGTGATTTCTGTCCACCAGGAGCTTAGAGAAACAAGTGTAATGAGGAATATGTTACATAACTAGGAGGCTTGTGCTAGCGTGAGGTGGCAAATTCTGTAAGGGGAGCTGGGAGCTTCTGAGATACGGTAACACAAGGTTTGGAGTGTGGCTGTGCTGAATTGATGCCTCTGTCTACCCCAGGCATGAACAAAGGAGGGGTACTGGCTGGGGTCATTGGAGCCCGGAAACCACACTATGACATCTGGGGCAACACAGTCAACGTAGCCAGCAGGATGGAGTCCACAGGGGTCATGGGCAACATTCAGGTACGCCTACCGATAGAGCTGAGCATGTGCTCTGCTCCAGGGAATGGGAACACAACACACAACTGGAATACGTATTTTGCCATGCACTGCTGTCTTTGTCATTCTGGGCCAGAATGCTAAGGTGGCAGTGCGATGAGTGGAAGATGCTTCATGGCTTGCCTCAGTAGGAGAGAGGATACTTCAACCCCATTGGCAAAACTCAGGTTTAAGTTCTGGGTAATAACACCCTGCCTATAGCAGCTGGTCTGGCAGGAAAGCGCCACAAAAGGGGCAAAGGAAACAGGAGCCAGAAGTCTAAGTCCCCGGAGGAGAGAGCACTAGACTAGCCAGGCAAACCACACTGTTCTACTGCTCTCTGGCGCATGGGATGGAGGGGACCCCAGGTGGGGGTACCACTGGGTAGCCTCAGTCTGGCACTACTCTCTAACCCAAGCTCTTATACTGTTCTCCCTCTACAGGTGGTAGAAGACACACAGGCCATCCTCCGGGAGTATGGCTTCCGCTTCGTGAGGCGAGGGCCCATCTTTGTGAAAGGGAAAGGGGAGCTGCTAACCTTTTTCTTGAAGGGCCGTGACAAGCCAGCCACCTTCCCTAACGGCTCCTCTGTCACACTGCCCCACCAAGTGGTAGACAACTCCTGAATGGCCTCTAGCCTCACGACAGTCAGAAAGGGAGAATGTTTTTTGGAATCAAGGGCCTTGGGAAAGGTCAAATGCCCAACATTCCCGACTTGTGTTGACATGCACATTCATAGACTTTAGGTTTAAAAAGCGCCTCAAGCCTTCATTTGTTCGTGGGCATGTGAGCCGAGGGTGGCCACACTATCCTTAGTGTGCCTGTAGCTTCCCCTGAGAGTCAGGGTCATAGGCTTAGTCCTGGAACTGCCCTTCCAGAGCCCTAGTTCCGACCAGCCCTTCTCCCCCAGAGAGGCCATGGCCACTGTGAGCAGGAATGTGTCGGGTGGAACGAACTTGCCTTTGCCGCTGGGGACACAGGTGGGGAAGCTCAGCTTGAGAAGCTTAGCAGGGTGGGACAACTGTGCCAGCAAATGCTCTGCTCCCAGCTGTGACTTGAAAGCAGTGCTTTTCATCCTGAAGAGAGCTCAAGCTGGAGACCTGCTTGTCTCCACACGGTCCAAGTTAGGTGCAAGGGCCCTTGTCCTGGTAATCTTGAAAGGTTCTTCTGGAACCCGTCACCTTAGTTATGAGAACAGAAAGTGCAATATTTCCTTTTACCTGGTGGGAGGGAGGGAAAGGGAATTTATTTCTGAAAGAAAAATATATAAACAGATCTTCTACATTTATATTTTTAACTTTCTGTTACAAACTTTCCGATACTGCCTTGCCTTTTGAGCTCTTGCTACAGTCGCCTTTGCTACTGCTTTAAAGGGAATTTACAGGTATTGATAAAGAACAAGACTGTTTTATTAAAAGCTTTCTTCAACTTGAATGTGATCATTGTGAAAATTCTGTTGATACCTCTCTCTACTGTTGCTCACACCTCCGGTCCTCGCAGTACCTGGAAGGCACAAGAGCGTGAACCAAGGTACCTTTTATTCGTAAGCCAGCTGCTTTCCTCTGGTGGTCCAAGCTGAATGAACCATTCCCGTGCTCCTCCCATACATGTGGGTTACTTCTCAGTCATCAGGTCTAGGAAGTGACCATTTAAAAATGAGGCCTGAATGCAGCTCTAGGCTTTGGGTAGGAATGACTCCTACTTGTGACTGGGCAAAGGGAGACGGGAATTAAAATGGCAGGACCTGGCCAGCCAAACACATCTATGAACTGGCTCTACACTTACTTCCTTAACCCAAGGAAAAGTGCTTGCAGATCCAAGGCCATAGTTATGAGGAGAAATGGTGCACTACTAGTTGGACCAGGAGTGAGGAAGACAACTGTGCAGCCATGGCCTAGAGCTTGCAGGAGAAAGAGATGAGCAAGGGTCTGCTTCGCTTTCAACAACTAAGTTATGAGCAGACACCTGGTCATGCTTTTTTATACTGACTTAAGAGTCAACTCTAGAGATGTTTAAGGAAACAAAATATTAGATACACAGAACTCTGTTTTATCCACAGTATTTTCTCACACAATAATCTTCAAAGCAGTAGTCTAGAATACAGTTCTCTGAAGAGTAAACATCTCACTCAACTATGATTCATCTCATAAGAACCTAGAGTGTTGTAAGAGCTCTTTTCAAATGTCTCATAAGAAAATGAGGCAGAATTACTTAAAGCTTTAATAAAAGCTAGAAGTACTCTATAGTTTAGTGGTACGTACTCCCTCTTTCACAAAATGCCTCCTATTGCCCCACAAACCATTCTGATTTTCAGCTAAAACATATGGTCAAATCAGCATCTCCAAGAAGAGATGATCTTGAACATCCTAACAAGTGACCAGGTAATCATGGAGAATTGTCCAAAAATGCCATTGTCTATGGGCTCAGACTTGCCCCTTTATCATCCTGATGAGGTAGATGTCTGTCCTCACTGCAAGGACATTCTCCAGGCAAGGAGTCTGAGCTTTTCAACAGTTTTCAGTTCCCGGGACCTTGCTTGGGAACTGTGTACTTCCTTACTCACTTTTGATGTGTTCCCAACGAAAACAGCATTCTAGTAGACCAGGCTCAGATCCAACTTTCCTTTTCTAGCGAATGAAGCAAACACTTGGTGCAGAGGCTTTGTACAAAACAGCTTTTCGTGGTATGCTTGCTGTTCTTTCCATGAGGTGGGTAATGCAGCTGTCCCTAAAAAAAACAGATTCTATCAATCTCGTCTAGTGTAATTGGGGGAATCAGAACCTGGATCACTGATATTCTGGACCCAGGTCACTTTACTTTATTGGCCTAGAGCTAAGAGAGGCTGGTCCTTACTGGACTAATATAATTTTGAGACCAGAAACTTAGACTCTATCCAGAGATATTGAAAACTTATGGTATGAAACTTGTGGCAGCTTCAAATTTTCTGCCCCCTTAAAAATTCATCCTATTTTTTATTACTGTCCATGCACATCACTATGCTACATTTAATTAAAACAAGATCACAAAAAAAATCTCTCAGGCAGCCCTGAAAAAATTCCATTTAGAGAATAGTCTCCAGAGAGCTAAATGTATACTGACTTGTCATGGCCATTCAGCTTCATGGTGAAATGAGTCTTCTGGCTCTCTTCATCACAGTGACCCTATGACTCAGCCTCATTTGCTTTCTCTTCAAGTGGGGTCTCCAATGAAAAATTACAAGCTGAAAGGACACTGGCTGAGTTGGAAGGAGCAGAGGAGGAGGGAAGGCTATGATAATTGTATGTTTACTGCTTACAAAGAGGAAAACCAGTAGAAACAATATTCTTTGTATTTTACTGTCTTTGTATTTTTCTGCTTATAGTACATAAACAGAAAAGTCAAGTCCAACTGTTGTATTCTATCCTGTTTCATTCAACCTGAATAACCTAGAGCATACTATCTAATTTTTCCACTGAGGCATCCTTCCTCTTACCTTGGTAAGTAACGGTGACATCCGTTGGAAGGGTTATTGTGAGGTCCTTATACAGCAGTCTAGCACAAAATGGGAAGGACTGGCCCCTTGACTCCACTTTGTAAGTAAAAGAAAGCAGGTTGCACAGCGAGTTTCTCTGTAAGGGCCCAGCCAGAGAGGCCGCAAAGTCACTCTAATGGAGGCGGGGATCAAAACAGACACAATGACAATTACAGCTCCAAAGGCAGTGAGTGGCTGTGACACTTCATTGTCTACCAAAAATAGGGCCCATTAATTAAATTTTAGAGAAATAAAGGAAAGGCAGGCCTCAAAAGGAACTAATGCTAGAGACTTATAAGATAACTAAGAGTCAGTGGCAGCCTAGGAAGAGCTACAGAAAACACTCAATGGGCAGGGGTTGGGGTTGCAAGAAAATAACTTTCTGTCAAGAATTTTGTTGACATTATATGTATGAGATGCTTTGTGTCTACATACACATATCAATTTATTTAACTGACAACCAGGAGCTTCAGTGTCATTCCAAACAGAGGGGAAATGCTAACCATATACTGTCACTGATTCTCTTTACATTCACTTTACCCCATGCTAGCTCAATCGCTCAACCCTAATGTAGGGCAGAGTTCAGGAAAAGATGGATAAAGCAGAAAACATAATTCTGCTTTACATCTATACCCAAGGTTCAGCAAGGCACTTAGCACAACACATCAGGTACTCTACCACCCCTGCTAAATTAAAAGTATAGCAACTGTACTCTACCACTTTGTGAAGAGAAAAAAAGGTCAGGTATAAAACCTTGAGGACCACCATTTGGGAGTGAATAATCCCTTAACCAGCATGCATGTATCAAGATCATCCAGTTTCAACAAGGGGAGAGGGGGGGAAATAACTTGTACACAAATAATAAATAAGTATTAGAAGGATAGTAGTCAAATATCTGGCTCAGTTATAAAACATTTTACAAAACAAAAGAAAACTTGCCCCCCACTTTCTGTTAAGCCTATCCTAGGCCCACAAAATGCTATATCAGGTTCCAGACATACCTGAAGTCGATCTGCCTGGTACTTCCTCCCAGAGTAAGCATTTAGGTACTCGCAGAGACTGAACAGGAAGTGCTGAATATCAGTCTGTAAGTATTTTGCAGATATCTCCTCTAGGGGAATGAAGACTGGAATTGAATGGTGATGTATCCGAAGTGGTTTCTGTATGACAAGGTCTACAAAATACGAATCCAGCAGGTTCCCCTCAAAAGCAGTGTTGATGCAAACACAGACTCCTCGGCTGGTCAGTTTCCCACTGAGCCCTGAGGCAAACAAGACAATACCTCTCAACAGATGTTAGGCAAAGCTATTATCTCATTCATCTGTGCATCCCAGTTGCTTTGGTACTACCTAGTATAGACAGTATGTGCTTAAATGTTTGCCGAATGAAAGAATATCAGATTCTTTCCTCTTGTTGACTCTGACTCACTCTGAGCTGTTGAAATTTTCAATTTACCTATTCTGATTGTCAAATAATTTATGACAGTCCCCAGTTCTTCCCACAATCCTCCTGCAACATAGATAACAGAGAGAATAAATCCCCGTTTTAATGGTGAAACGAAGACTTGAAGGGTTCAAGCTATCTGACCAGCGGTATAAAGCAAGCCAACAGTACAGGGTGCCAAACTGCATGCCAGCCGTGTATGTTGAGGGGGCAAAACCAATGCTCGAGAAATAAGTGGAAGACCAATACTACACCCAGCAAACTAACTCAACAGACAAAGAGACCCAGATTGAAACAGGCCAGAAAAAAGTAAACCTGTAAAACGATATGCCTGCAGAATGGCTTTCACGCTTTCCCGTTTTCTTTCTAAAACTTCTCTCTGGCTGCTCTCCGATGTCTGGTCGGGTTCTACACTGGCAGTACACGCTTCAACCTGCAAGATAGGCAACAAACCAAACTGGGTACAAAAGGACATAAGACAAAGTCTGCTCTCACCTAAATGGAAGAAAGCTGAATGCAGACTATTATGTTAGGAATGAAGAAATGCTACAGTGGTCTGCCAGGCAGCACTATGGACTCGCAGCAGAGGAAGGACCTTGTGGGTCAAAGCGCTAGGTATGAAAAGCAGAAATTGTGCTGGCCTGAAGAATTACGAATTTGGTGGGAGTAAAGAGTATTGTGACCAGTGAAAGAAAACAATGTGAAGAAAGTCTAGGATGAGCACAGGGTAAGCAAAAACAGTTGTGAAGAGGCAAAGCTAGGAAAGCTGGCTTGGCTCAGGCTGCTCAGGCTTTTAAGTGCCCAAGATCAGAAATACTGACTCTAAGATGTACACTTAGAGCTATGGCCCCACAGATACTCTCAGACTAACCCTCTCTCTGAGAATTATAAGAGCTGAGTGAACTTCCAAAAATAAGCAAGCAAACAGAAACTGGTTGAAGACATCAGAGAACCACCAAGACAGCCAGAGTAAAGATTAAAGCTAAATGCTCTGAGCTTAGCTGGGCTTTCCCTACAGTTTTCCCCCTCAGAGCATCTACCACAAGGCATACCGGCCAAATAGAGAGCTACAGGCGAGACTTTGTAGCAATTCCATGGAGACAAAAACGACACCAGGGTTACCAAAGCAGCCATTCTATGGGCCAAGATCCCGCACAAAAGGGAACCCAACACTCTGCAGGCAGTCTGCCTTCCAGGCATTTGCCAGTTCTTAAACTGTGTGTGACTCCATACTGAGAAAGAATCTGCTAAAAGTTAAAAAGCTAAGTAGAGATTCTGGCATAACAAAATCTGGAGTTCAGGGACTGCTAAGGAAGAGGGGCCTTGACAGACCTGTCCCCAACACACACCCAGACTTTCAACTGAGGGCCCTAAAAAAGGCTATACCCTAGAAGTAGGGGCAACACAAAATAAAGACCACCCCAGCTGGATTAAGGCAATTTGCCCATATACTATTTGCCTGTCAGTAAAAAACTAAAATTCCCTCTGGAGGAAGAGAACACAGTACAGAATCCCTACATTTTTTTTCATATATACAATACTTAACCACTGACTCAAAAAATTCAGCAGGTATACTGTGAAAGGAACAGATGACTGGAAACCAAGAGAAGAAAGAAGACAAAAGAAACAGATCCAAGGGGATTCAGCTATCTGAGTTACCAGGCATAGCTATGAAAACAGATGAAAAGACGGAAAACTCATACCAAAGAGCTGGAATCTATTAAAAAAAAATCAGATGGATATTCTAGAACCAACAAACATAGAGACTAAAATTAGGAATTTAACAGGTTTAAAAGCCAACTAGACACTAAAGTAGGAAACATATTTTCATATCCAGATTTAATCCCAGAGTTGGAATCTAGTAGCAAATAAGACCTAAGACACAGGTCACAGTGGCGAGGTGGGAGGGTGGCAGGGGAGGAACTCCATACATGGGCGTCCCAGAAACAGAGGACAAGAATGAGGCAGATGCATTATTTGAAGGTATACTAACCAAATTTTCCAAAATAAATGAAAAATAAATCTAAGAAGCTCTATTAACACTAAGCAGGCTGAAGAAATAAAACCACTCCTAGCCCCATTATGAAAAAAAAAATTGCTAAAGCCCAAGGACAGAATCTCAAAGAGAGGGAAAAACACATTTTATTCAAGCAATACTAACATCTGATAGAAACTACAGGACTAGAAAACAACAGATTTATTTAAAGCATGAAAGAAAATTTCCAACCTATAACTCCACACCTAGCAAAAATATCCTTTAAAAAATGAAAAACTGATAGTAAAATAAGGATGTTTTCAAACAAAAACAGAGACTCCACTGCCAGCAGGCTTACAATTTAAAAAAGTACCAAAAGAAGCTACTTATGCTGAGGATTCCAGATGGAAATTTGGAAATGTTGGATGTAATAAAAAGCACAGAAAAGGGTAAATATGTGTATAACTCTATAGGAATAGTGACTGTACAAAAATGTTTCATAGAGTATATGCATATGTAGAATTAGCATGAAAAGTATGTGTGTGGGAGAGAAAAGTCAAGATGTTAGACGGTTCTATATTACCCAGAAAGTCATAAAAGTCCCAATCAAAAGTATACTCAAAAAAAAAAAAAAAAAAAAAAAAAAAAAAAAAAAAGCAAGTTTTTTACTAGGATAGCCACTAAAAGAATGCTGACACTAATCACATTAAAAGTTCATGAACTCAATATTCCAAATAAAAGACAGATTGTCAGGTTGGATTAAAAATATCTAACTATGCAATACTTACAAGAGGAAGTATACCTTAAATATAAGAATAGTGAAAATAGAAAAAAATTTACTATGCAAACTCTAAACAAAAGAGTTGTAGTTATACTAATATTTGACCAAGTTGACTTTAAGGCAACAAGTTTAAAATAAAAAGGAACATTTCATAATTATAAAAGGTTAACTCAACCAGGAAGATGTAATAATCCTAAATTTGTTTGCGCCAAATAAAGAGCAAAAACAGAATGAGAAAGACACAATGTACAAACCCACAACCACAGATTTCAACACATGTATCCCAGTAAGTGATACAGGCACAGCATGTTTTGGTCAATGATGGACCACATGTATGACAATGGCCCCATGATATTATAATGGAGCTGAAAAATTCCTATCACTTAGTGACATCATAGCTATCACAGTGCCAATACATTACTCACGTGTTTGTGGTGATGCTGGTACAAATGAACCTACTGCGTTGTCAGCTGTCTAAGAGTATAGCGTACACAATTATGTACAGTAAATAACACCTGATAATAAATGACTATGATACTGGTTTGTATGTTAACTATATAACATTTTACTGTTATTTTAGAGTGTGTTCTACTTATTAAAAGTTAGCTGTAAAACAGTATGCAGTGTTATGCCAGCAGCAGTGTCATAAATCTCATGTTTACCATGTCTCTTGACTGCATTATCTTCTCGTGTTTGATTCAATCTCATGTTGTTTTATATGTTTAGCGTAGGCTAAGTGTACTGTTTATTAAGTCTACAATAGCGTATAGTAATGTCCTTGACTTCCACCTGCACTCACCACTGACTCACCCACAGCAGCTTCCAATCCTGCAAGCTCCATTCATGGTGAGTATCCTATACAGGTATATTATTTTTTATCTTTTACACATTTATACTGTACTTTCTCTATGTTTAGCTACACAGTACTTATACTGTTACAACTGCCTACAGTATTCAGCATAGCAACATGCTGTACAGATTTGTAGTCCAGGAGCAACAGCTACATCATGGAGGCCAGGTGTGTAGTAGGCTCTACCATCCAGGTTTGTGTGAGTGCACTCTAAGATGTTTGCACAACAATGAAATCACCTACCAATGTATTTCTCAGAACGTATCCCGTTGTTAAGCGGTGTATGACTGTAGACAAGTCGGTTAGTGAGGATATAAAACATCTGAACCCCATGATGAACACATTTGTCTACTTGACATACATACCACACAGAATTGAACAAATCAAAGTCCTCTATTTTACACCATACATAAAAATTAATTCCAGATGGACTATAATTCTGAAAGTAGAAAGTAAAACAATAAAGTTTTCAGGACTAACACTATCTTCATGAACTTAAGTTAGGCAAAGATTTATTTGAGACAAGAGCAGTAAACATAAAATTAGATTCCTAAATCAAACTATTAAAACGAACTTTTTCACCATTAGAGTGAAAAGGCAAGCCAGTGTAGGAGATATGCAATACATATACCCAATAAAGAACACATATCCAAAATATGTAAAGACTTCTACAATAAGATTAAAATTGTTATGAAAGCCTTGAAAAGCATACTTCACAACAGAAGACTTTGAAGCCTACAACACAAATACTTAACATCATTAGTTATTAGGCAAATGCAAATTAATCCATAGTGAGACACTATTACATTCACATCAGAATGTCAAAATTTTAAAACGAGTATTGATAAAAATGCAAAACAATGGAAATCTTGTACACTGTTGTTGAGAATTTAAAATTGGTACACTCACTTTAAAAAACTGTTCGGCGGTATTTGCTAAAGCTAATATGCATGCCCTATGACCCAGCAATTCTATCAGATCTATACTGAATAAAGTGTCTTATTTTTACACCAAAAGACAGGAACAAGAGTGTTCTTAGTAGCATTATTCTTAAAAGTCCTAAAGTGAAACAGCCCGAATAACCCAAATGTTACCAACAGTACAACAGGTAAATGAACTGTGGAATATCCATAAAATGGTATTGCTATTCACAATAAAATGACCACTTCACGTAACAACACAGATGAATCTCACCAACACAACATTCGGCTAAAGAAGTCAGATATAAAAAAGCCAGAGTTCACGCTTATAACATTTACATGAAGTTTAAAAACAGGTAAAACCAATATATGATGACAGAAATCAAAATAGTAGTTACTTTGAGGGAAATGACTAGGATGATACAAGAGGGAGACTTCTGGGGCACTGATAATATTCTATACTTTGATCTGTGTAGAATAGGATATGTTCACTTTGTAAAAGTTTCTTCAGATTTGTATACTTTATACTTACATTTTTTTTTTACTTTAATAACTTAAAAAAGGAGAGGAAGAGAGGGAAGGAAGTAAAGGGGGAAATGGAAGAGAAGGGAGGAAGGGCAAAAAAAAAAAAAAAAAAAAGAAGGCTGACCATATCCCATGGGCAATGAATGGTTACTGAAAGTTTTTGAGCAAGGAAGCAATGCAGTGTTTTACAAAGCATTTTCTTGGCTGTGCAGGATTCACTGGAGAAGTGTCTGTACTAGAAGAATCAACTAGTAGACTACTGCAAAAATCTGGGCATCCAAAACACCTGATAAATATTTACAACAGATGTGGATAATACCTGAGCTATTGCAATGGAGTGGGGGAAGAAGCACAAAGACAACCTAAAGAAAAATTTGACAGTTCTTGCTTGCTGAACCTAAGCTAGACAGAAAACTGAAAAGAGGGAAAGGTCAAAGTTCACTGTGAGGCTTCAAGTCTGGGTAACGGAAAAATGGCACTAATGACAAAAGTACCAATGACTCAAGCTAGGCTGAGATTGAGGTAACAGGTTCATGTCTGTGAGGGAGGGTTGAGACTACTATGAAGAACTTGCCTGAGCCATCAGTAATGCCTGACAATTGTTAGTTGATACTGATATTAGTTGAGACTACAGGTTTGATCCTTGGAGGGATTCAGGACTGAAATCAATCCAGTAAGATCACAGGTAAAACACATTATACAAATATGCTTACTTCCAGACCATGTTCTTTGCACCACAGGAAAGCCTGCCAATAATCACCCTTCTACTCACTCTGGCTTCACGCTGTTCCACTTCAGCCCTCAGTTTATCTTGCAGGCTTCTCAGTTTCCGAATCTTCATTCCATGAGTGCTTTCCACTGCCTGAGTTCTCGGCAGCTCTTCCAATTTTTTACGAGATCTGTTCACTTGAGTCTCTAATCTTTCCAAGTGAGCTAAAACACCTGAGGAAAGTAAAAAACGAATTTCACAAGAGCCAAGGGTTTCTAACTCTGGCAACAGGAAGCATTTTAGGGAAGAAGAGAAGGTCACCCTTTTTTCAGAACTTTATGACCAGCTAAATCATTACAACACTGGCCACAATTTATAAAACCAGAAGAACTGATGACAGAAATCAGAGACCAGCAACCTCTGAGTCCAAACACTGATGTACAAGCAGTCCCTAATCACGACAAACGTCCAAAGAGACCAGTATCTGAATATAGCTAATCTCAGTTATCCATAATAATGACCCAGAGGAAAATAAGGTCACCAAATTCACTGACTCTTTCAGAAACCATTTTTTAAAAAACAATTCTCTTAGAATTGTTTCAAGCTCACCACTGGACAGAAATTCAGAAGCGAATTTCAATTCCCAAGAAATTGACTAGGGACCAATACTGGCATACCTCGTTTTATTGCAATTTGCTTTTATTGTGCTTCACAGATGTTGCATTTTTAACAAATTGAAAGCAAGACAACGCTCCCCCCCCACACACACACAGACACACGCATGCATGCATGCACCCACCACCACTAAAGATTATGACTCACTTTGTCGTAGCAGTCTGGAACTGAACCCTCAACATCTCGGAGGTATGCCTGTGCAGTAAAGGTCATATTTTCATAATGCTAATCAATTCTAACAATAAAGCATTTGCTGAATACTTCCCACATATTAAGACACTTGTCCTAGATGCTTTACTTGTAAAGCATATAAAGAATTAAAGCATTTATTGAATACTTCCTATACATTAGGCATGTGCTAAACGCTTTGAGAAGCATGAAAAGAATTATCTAATTTCCACAGCCACCACCACAATGCTATTATTCATCTCCTTTTTTCGGGTAAAAAAAAAAAAAAAAACTGAAGCAGAGAAAGATAAAATAATTCGCCGAAGGCCACAATATAGTGAAAGAGCCAGGACTCAAACCCAGACCTAACCAATGCCAAAGTCACTGCCTGGCACTGCCTCTTCCACAAAAGTAATGCATAAATGGTCCCCAAAAATCCTGGGAAGAGAGGAAAGCAACCTCACTGGCTAGAACTGTAGCTCTGAAAATATTGAATATACTATGCATGCAAGCTATTGGTCTAAAAAGGGACAGGGGCCTAGAAATATTTGAAGTAATTTTTCCTTGTCCACTGATCACAGTTGCTTGTCCGTTTAAGTCTTCAATACAGGCACACCTCGAGATACTGCCAGTTCAGTTCCAAACCACCAATAAAGTGAGTCCTAATTTTTTGCAGGTGGAGGGTCTTGCCTTCAATTTGGAAAACCGCAAAACCTGTGAAGTGCAATGAAACTCAGTATGCCTGGTTCAATTCCTTTTACTATTCTGCTCTCAAACAGGACAGGTCACACATCAAAGGAGGAAAGGGCTCTTTCACAATTTGGGGCTCATCTCTGGGCAGCAGTAGTACGGGAAAAAAGGCAACCCTTTGAATACCTCCAATGGACTGGCCGTCTTGACTTAAAGTATTCTCCTGTTCCATCTCTTCCTCAGATTTCCAAGAGCCTTCCTATGAAGCTGTCCAGGCACCGGTAATAGGGACCTAGATTTCCTTGCTCGCCAAAGAAAAACGGAAAGAAAATCTTATCTGTACTGAGCACACACAACTCAGTCACGCACCGGTCGGCCCCGGACACCCCGAGTGTCATCGCTAAGACTCTCCTTCCTTATCCCTCCCGCCCGTTTCCTGAGTGAGAGTTGGCGGCGTCCGCCTCCCAATCCCTGCGCGCTCCCGAGGGCTTGGACCCTCCAATTCGGCCGAGTTTCTTTACAGACATAAGGAGCTGTAAGAGGCCGTCTGGTCTTCCACCCTGGTCACCGTCCCGTCCCTCACTGGGTCTTATACCCCCTTACCTCCTCTCCTCGAGCTCACCCAATCCAGGGACGAGAGTTGCCGCCGTCCTCGCCTTCAAATCCAAGCCAATTGGACCCAGCATGCTTTGCGCACTCACCGTACAAAAACATGGCAGCGCTCAAGGCCCCTCCCTGATCCCGGCATGCACCGGGTAGCCGGCCAGGCCTTTCAGCTGTGCAGGATGGCGATACCTGCCGCTGAGCCGCAGATCTTGGTACAATACTTGGTGTTACGAAAGGACCTATCGCAGGCTCCGTTCTCCTGGCCAACGGGCGCATTGGTAGCTCAGGCTTGTCACGCAGCTACTGCGGCCTTGCACGTTCACCGGGACCACCCGCACACGGTTGCCTACCTCCAGGAGCTGGGGCGCATGCGCAAGGTGGTCCTCGAGGTGAGGCACCGGACGGGGGGAGGAACGCTGAGGAGGCCGAGAGCGGAAGTGGGTGTGGTCTTGAGACCGAGGATTAATTTCCTAGCGTGGAAGGAATACTAGTGGGAGAGATCTAAAACGTTTAGAAAGGGGACACTTGAGTTACTGTCCAGGAAGCCTTCTTTTGGCTGGGGAGGGCCTGTGAAGGGTAGATATCGGATCCGTTATTAATGTTTCCGGCACCCCTCATCTGCCTCCCTCTTAGTAAATACCTGTGAGGGCGCAGGCTGGTGGAACGAGACCCGCACTTCTACCTGTGCAACTGGGCCGGCCTTTTAAGGCAGCTTGGAAAGGTATTGACCCCCCTCCTTCCCCAAAACCGACCCAGAAGGGATAAAGACGCAGGATATTCGTTGCTAGTGAAGTCAAACTGAAGATTTTACCTGGGCATGACGCCAAATTATTTGAAAATGTGAACCCTCGTTTAAGGTGAACCTAGCGTCAGAAACATTACACACCCGGGTTGTAAAAAAGCGGTAAGGTCTTTTTTGCAGATGGCCAAACATCTTACCCTCACCCTTTGTTGATTTTGTTGCTAGAAATGTATGTTAAGATAATCAGATGCACCCAAAGAGCATTGTACAAGGATGTTCATAGGAGCGCTTTATAATGGTAAAAAATGTGGAAATTGCTAAATTTCCAGTACTAGGGATGGATTAATTTGTGTCCTTATAATGGATTATGAAACTAGAATAAATCATGTTTCTGGAACATATTTAGTTGGCATAGAAGAGTGCTCATGATGTGATGCTAATTAACTTTTACATATAAAATGACCCACATTTTGAAAGGAAAAACTAAGGAAATCCATCCAAATATTAAGTAGTAGGTGGTGAGATTTTGGTTATTTTCCAATGCTTCTCTTTTCCTTTTCTACATTAAACATATAGTGAGGAAAAAATTGCTTCTATTTTAAAGCTTTTTTTCTCACAAAATTTATCTATTTTAATAAATAAGCGAACCAGAATCCTGGGGCGGATGGGTGGGGTAGTCCCTTCATGGCTAGATTATCTTGCAAGAGAAAAATTGCTGTTGGGTAGTGAAACATCAAAAAGTAACCCGTAGGCAAATGTCTTGAGACAGATAACCTGTAGGCAGATAGCTTTACATTTAGCGTCTTTTTATAGGAAGTGGACCTGAAGGAATCATCTGGTTCAGACATCCCCCTCTCCCTCGATTTCAAGCAGATAATATATTTACTCTTAAACCAGCCATCTGAATCCCACAGAGATTAAGTGATTATCCCCCCGAGTTTAAAAGACTTCTGATGATTCCTAGTTGTTAACCATGACTCAAGAAAAGGGACTTAGGAGTCACCACTGACTGAATTAAGGTGCTGCTGTAGCCATAAAGACCAATAAAAGACAATGCCAAGATTACTGTGTGCCAAGCACAGGTCTGAGCCTGGTTTCATTGAATCCTCACTACTATAGGTAGCATTATCATCCCTGTTTTATGAAGGGGAAACAAAGGCCCTGCTAAGTCACATAACTTACCAAAGATCACACGATCAGTAAGTGGTAAAGAGTTTGGCCTCACTCTCATTTATATTGTGCTGCTGCCTGATGCTGAAGAAGGGAGGGGAAGACCATGAGTTCTCCAGTGTGGCTCTGCCTGAGGATTCGGTAGATTTATTGCTCAATCTTTACATCCTCTACTTTGATAAAGCTTGAGTTATCTTAGCAGCTTTTGCCTTCATAGGCAAAAAATATACCCTATGTAACATAATACAGTGTCTCGATTTTCTGAGTGATAGCTTTAATACTTCCTATAATGGGATTCAGCATGGATGTTAAGGATGGTGAGAAACAACTTCAGAAGAATATTAGAGAATAATTTATCCTCCCTTGAGTTAACAAATGGGAACTATGCAGCAAAAGGAAAATCCTTGGTTTGGGTGGAGTAGGGTGGGAGGGACGGAGGGAGGTGGAGGCAATGGGATTTAAGAAATCCTTCCGGTAGTCAGTTCTTTAAGTCAGAGCTGGCTAAAGGTTTAGGAATAGCTGTTTGGGCACCAGCCTTAAGAGAACTAGAAAATGCATAGAGTATAATAATTCCAGTGCATACAGTGTCTCAAGAAAGAAGAGAAAAATCTTCATTTTATAAACAAGCATAGTAAGCCTCTCCCCCTCTCCCTGTCCCCTTGTCCCCAGGCAGCTTATAAGGCCCTGCAAAGAGTAAATGGAAAATGGAGCGATGAAGAAGCTGTTGCTTCTGGAGACATACGCTACAGCTCCTTTGGCAGAGCTGCAATTCCACTCTCAGTTAAGAAGAATCCCCCACCATACTTTTTTTTTCATTGCCTTTGAGACTTCCTGAATGGGCTATTCAGTCTATGTTCTGTGTTCTGCTCCTTTTAGGCACCAGATGAGACCACCCTAAAAGAGCTGGCTGAGATGCTGCAACAGAAGAACATCAACCACATACTGTGGCTGGAGCAGCCAGAGAATATTGCCACTTGCATTGCACTCCGTCCCTACCCCAAGGAAGAAGTGAACCAGTATTTGAAGAAGTTCCGATTGTTCAAGTGACTGATGTTATCAATTGCTTTGGTATATTCGTGTCTCACCTGGATCCAGAAACTACATGCCATCTATCCCCAAGTGTCACGTGCTCCTTTCAATGGCAACTTGCTCTTCCCTTAATATTATGACAGTTTCTTGAGGGTCAAACACATGTTCATATTAAAGTTGTCATTTGTGGGTCCCAGGCCTGGCTGGTCCCAGGTCTGGCTGTGATCCAGGCTCACGGCTAGGAATAGGACCCCAGATTTAGAATGTTACATTACTGTAGTAGGTGCCTGTACCTAAAATATACAAACATAATTCAGGTTATTTATCATGTATTTGTGGCTGAATGCCACTATTGTACTCTGATATATGTGGAGCCATGCAGTCCTCTGGGGAGCAGAAGAAGAGCAGAAGCCCACTCCCCACGATAGAACTGCACTCCCCACAATAAAGTTAGTGCCTGCTGTTTCATTCTCATGTCGGTCCCTTGTGCATTCTTCCAACTGGGCATCTTACCACCGAGACCTCTTCTCGATCAGCGTGGAGCTAACATTAATAAGTACTTCCTCTTATTTTTAATTATTAGAAAGTTCAGATGGGGAAAGTGAGTGAGCAGCAATATCTATGGGTCATTGCTCAAATAGAAGTTCTGGTTAGACACCTATACAGGGATCAAGGAAATGCCCTTCCATCTTTGTTAGGAATAAATAATACAGTTCTTCCAATGACCAGAGTTTAAAACTTTGCCTTTGAATTTCTTAATCACATCTAGTTATTGTATTCACTAAATCTAAGACATCAGCTTTAAGATAACCATTGTTTTATGTGTTAAGAAAGAAATGCTATCAAATTAAGACATGAAAAAAACCAAGAGATTAATTTCAAAAATGTTGCAACATGCATATTTCTTAGATTTGATGAAATCTGTCAAGCACTGCATCTGTTTTCTTTGTAGTTGCTGGCGCTACCACACAGTATCAGGCCCTCACTTTCCTCATCATAGTGTCTTACTAGTCTGCTCACTTCTAGTGTATCCTGGTTACAATCTAGCAATTGTTCTTCTGGCAAATTTATATAGGATCACTGAGCACGTTGTTCAGTATGGGCTCCAACCTGCCCATGGAATAAAGTCAGGACTCCTTAACTTAGCCTTCAGGCCCTCCACATTTATACTCCTACCTGTCTTTTTAGGTGAATCTTCTATTCCCTTATCCAAATTTGATATTTCAACAGACACTCTGGTTGCTGCCCTTCAGCCTCTGGCCTGGGTGTTGAACGCTAGTACTGTATCACTCCCTTTCCTGCCTCTGGCCTTTAACTATTTCTATACCTTCACCAGTCTCACCCGGCCAACAATGATAGTCACCTTCTCTCCACATCTATAACACCCTGTACAATTTAAAAAATAATTATACAAACAATTGGAGACATCTACTGGAATTGCTTGGACACTTGTGAAGCAAAGTTTATAAAGGGTAATTTGTCCAACAGATAGATATCAATTGCATGTCTACTGTGGCAGGCTCTGCTAAGAGCTGAGGATATAAAGATAAAACAGTTTTTGCCCTCAGGTAGCTCAAAATCTAGTGAGAAGACAGATATAAAGATAATAGAAATGTACAGGTAATATGGGTACACTTCCCTCCCCACACCTAGATACCAAGACTACTAAGAGGTAGTCATTTGAAACTAGGATAGTGGATAGGGTCTCCCAGGGAGAATTAATAAGAGTGCTGAGGGCGGAACCAATCCCGGAAGCCGAGTGAGCAGTTTCAAGAGGGAGAGAACAATCAAATCCAGCATGGAATTTCAGTAAATAAGAACATTTAGCAATTGGGAACACATTGGTTAACTTGGTGAAAGCAGTTTAAATAGCCTATGAGGGTGGGAGTCAGATTGGAGACTATTAAGAATGGGAAGTAAGGTTAGAGGTGGGGAATACTCTTTCAAGAAGCTTGAATGGGAGGAGAGGATAATGATTGAATGGGGACTGGAAAAGTGAATGCTGGGTCCCATAGGGCAGGGGTCCCCAACCCCCGGGGCTGCTGGCTGGTTCTGGTCCGTGGCCTGTTAGGAACCAGGCTGCACAGCAGGTGAGTGGCGGATGAGCCAGCGAAGCTTCATCTGTATTTACAGCCACTCCCCAGTGTTAGCATCACCACCTCAGCTCCACCTGAGACCAAAGGTTAGATTCTCACAGAAGCACCAGTCCCTGGTGCCAAAAAGGTTGGGGACTGCTGTCATAGGGAGATTTTTCTTAGATACTTGAGCAAGTTGTGTGGGGAGGAGGGTAAGAAGAGATATTAAAGTTACTAAATAACTGATAAAAATGGGAAGAGGTAGGGCCAGGGGCATAAGGAAGGACTGGCCTTGAATAGAGAAAACTTTTTTGAGACTGTAAGAAAGAAAGTGGGCAAGATATGGATATACATGAGTTTATACATTAGAGGAGGAAGAAAGCTGAAGTTGACTGTATCTGTTGACTTAATTTTCTTCTGTGAAGTAGGAAGCATACATACAGCCTTTCATAACACTGAACAAACGTATTGAACACTGTATTACATGGCATAGCATAGTGGTTAAGAGTTCAGACTCTAGTGTCAAATGGCCTGGATCTCATACAAGCTGTGTGAAGTTAGGCGAGGCACTCCGCTTCCTTGAGCCCCAGTACCTTCATGGGTAAAATAGAGATTTACAGGGATACTATATGGACTAAATGTGTTAGTAGATACAAATTCCTTAGAACAATGCCTGGGCACTTGGTGCTAGAACCTAAGCATAAAAACATATTTTTAGACATAGCCCTCAAAGAGTTGCCCTCAAATTACTTTCAATCAAGTCAGCTGGTTGTCTGGTTCCCTTTCTGCCAAGGGGTAATGCCATCCAAGAATCATCAAGCTCCCTGCTATTTCCATTCAAGACAATTAGGAAAATGTTTCCAAACGACACTCCATCTTTTAAAAAAATTTTTTAAATTCTGAATTCTGCAGTAAGACATAGTGATAAAGCCAGAGAGAGACATGAGTCTACACAACTGGGAAATAACAGCTCAGGCAAATCCTTAAAGCAGGGATCTGAGCACGAAAGCATAAGTTTCTGCCCAAGTGCAGAAAGGACAGGCACTCAGCTGACCCTGAGTGAATGCAAGACAGTAGCAGGGAAGTAGCAGGTTTTCTTATCAGCATCAGCCAAGACCACGGTCATTGGAACTATATCACTGGTTCTCGATGTATGGCTCCTAGATCAGCATCATTTGGATACCTATTAGAAATACAGTACCAATTCTTGGGCCCTACCCCAGACCTACTGAATTGAAAGCTCTGGTGTTATCTAGAAGCAGCCTGGTCCCAGGAGACAGCCAACCTAAAAGGTAAACAATAAAAGTGTGTGATTTAGAAACAACACATGATAGTGTATGTGGTGCTTACAGGAAGGAGCCAGGATGGAGAGCAATGATCTGGTACTAAGTACACTATATCTGGCCCTGCATATGAAATTTATAAAAAAAAAAAAAAAAGAAAAAGAAAAAAGAAAAAAGAAACATATTCTTCAATATAGCAAAGATTGTGTTGCAAGCCCTAGAATAGGTGATAAATCCTTGACAAGAATCTCCTATGATTTGATGTTTCTTATATGTGAAAAACATTTTATGATGAACAAAGTACTTTCATACGTGCTAATCAATCCTGACAATTTTGTGATGTAGGCAATTTCAAGTTTACAGATTCAGAAAGGCTTTGACTTGCCCAATATCAAAGTCAGTGGCAAGACTGGGAATGAAAACCAGGTCTTTCGTCAGTCCAGTTTTCTCTTAACCTTTCACAGTTATCTATTTGGCTTTCAGCCATCTAGATGCTAGAGAGCGATCTGAAAAAGGGTCATGAGTAGTGCAGCACAGGGAAGCTGTATCCTCCATTTTATATTGGTTAATTGACATTCTGGATTATAAATCATCCTCCTGTGATTGTGAGTTGCATGACTCAATACCCTACGGCCCAATTATCACTGGATAAGCTGACAAAATTGAGTTTCTGAACTTGTAAAGCTGAGGATCAGTGCCCAGGTCATTGCTTCTCATGCGCCTGGCAGAACGCAGAGGGCTCCCCTGGAAGGGCATGTTAAAATCAGATCTTGTTGTTTAACCAACATTCTGAGGTGCCATCCTACAGGTGAGCACTGTGCTGCCTGGTTGAGAATCTTGGCAACAGCGAACCACTGTTATCGATGGGAAGGTGTCAGTGGTGAAAAATGGCTGACAACCACTGCCCTCGGTTACCATTGCCTCACAAATTTTAGCTGTCCTTTGAGGTCAAGTTTAGCACAAAAGAGGGGGCTAATCCAAGAAGGGGGACCAGTAAAGGCTTCTTTGAAAAGGCATCTAAATTGAAGTCTTGAAGGCTGAACAGGGAGAAAGAAGCATTACAGGCTGAGGAAAGAAAATGAATGCGGACATGGAAGTAAGAACATAATAAAATTCAAGAATAAAGACCATTTGTTTAGAGAGGGTGTAGAGGGTTATGACACTTAAAAAGTAGACTGATTTCAGATCAACTATAGACAAGTAGTAGTCACTAACAGATTCTGAGGCTGTTCAGAAAGATTTCTCTGATGATTGTGTGAAGGATGAATATAAGAGGCATGAAGGTGGTTATTGTTAATTATTCAAAGAAAGCTAATTAAGTTCTGAATTTGGCCTGTGATTAATAGGGTTAGAAAAAAGAAAATAGCTATGAGGCACTACAAAGGATATTTTATACTTGTCCCACATAGCCCACATTTTCCAAAATTCTTTTAAGGGATAATACTGCAGCTTCATGGAGCCCCCCTTTTTTTACTTCCTGTTTAGATATGCAGGGACAGAATACCTCTCCCAGAATTGTAGTGGGACACCCTGCTGACCTTATACCAATTCTCACCCCAATTTGGGTCTCCAAAGGGCACGCTCTGCCTCCACAGAAGGGCCAGGTCCTCTCTCCTCAGCCCTTGAGTTCTCATCCTTCTTTCCAAAGCCTGTCCTTAAAAGTTATTTCATATTCCAAGTGAGGATCCCAAAGCCTAGTTCATGGTCCTCCTGGAGCCACAGGTGATTTAAATTTTTAGTCTACCAGCTGACATAATTCTAATAAAATGTTTATGAGAACTCATGAGCATTGGTCAGCAATTTAAAAAACCAGTTCTCTGGGACTCCTTCCTGTTTCCAGGCCTTCGGACGCACTGTTCCTCAGATATCTCTTCACTGGCTACTTCATTACTCTGCAAACCTCAACACAGATGCCATTTCTTCCTCAAGGAAACCTTCCTCGACTCTTCAGAAGAAGGCCTCACTCACAATGCAATGTCAAACTCTCCTTTACACCATGTAATCACTGTTAAGTCCCCATGTGAATATAGGCTGTGAATGGGTAGGGTCCACCTCTGTCTGGATCCTCCCATATCCCTACCACCTTAGACAAAGACAATAACGTGTTAAACAAGTGAATGAGGCCAGAGCTTTGTGTTTCTTTAATCTTGTTAAGAGCTCTTGTGGCAATAAAAAGAAAAAATATAAAGAAAACTAATTTAGTGCTGGCAGAAAAGGTTCTGGACGGAGGGAGGCTTCCTTTAGCATTTTTGCCAATAAAAAGAATTTATGGGCTTAATTAAATCATCAAGATCTTTTTCAGAGGAATAAGAATGGTCAAGATCAAGCTTGCTCTGAATTATTCATCTTATTCAGGTGGAGCTGCTCTTCTGAGAAGATCAGATAATGTCAACAAGGAAATCTGCACAACTTTCTTTGTAAGCAGACAATCGTCCTTTCTTTTCCTTTGATTGTCAGGACCTAGGTGACAGTTTCCAGGGAGAGAATCTATCTTAGGCAAAACCATAAATAAGATGAAGTGTCTCTGTATCGACCTCATTTTTCTTCAACTGTTTCTATTTGTTTTTCTAATGGCCTTCCCCAACTACCTGAGGATTACATCAATGTCCAGCCTCATCTAAGAGAAGTACGATTTTCACCTTATCCCAGTTTTGAGAAAAAGGGTTTTGTCCCCATGAATATGACTTTAGACAACAGCTACTAAACCTGTGAGTATTTCTGTGTAGGAATGTGTGTGGGATATACACACCCCTGCCCTCTAGTATCACACTTGCTCACCCTCCTTCCCCTGGTCCTGCTTAACCAAGTGTTAGTGGATTTTAAGCTGCCTTAAAAACATACAAATAAGAAACAGCCTAATTTTTATAAAATGCATTATCGGATTGAAGGAGCCTCCTCAAGATTCAACATCTGCATAACCTATATAACAATAATAAATGTTAGTATATAAAAACCAATCACTGAGAGAGATATGGTATCTCGTGGCTCTGAAGTACTGCCTGGACCAGACCTTCTGGGTCAAGAGACAGCAGGACCATTATTGTCAGGCAACTGGTGAAGGTCAGAATTTCTTCAAGGCCCACTATCCTGACTTCGCTTTGACGGGGCTGGCTCATATTAGGGTGACTTCGAGGACCTTTGGCTTCAGCGATCCTTTCTTTTATTATCCTTTAATTACACATTAGTCATCTGGGCCTTTGGCAATTCCTGCAGGATGTCGGTTTCATCTCTTCCCTGTAAATGAAGAGGCGACCCATGCAGTTGTTAAACAAATTCTATTCAGTAGCTGGAAAAGTGAATTTCCTGTAGAATAACAGGAATTACATAGAAGCAAGCAATTTTATTTTCCTCAAATGTAGCAATAATTTTAATCTGTACATACATAAAACAAACAGTGCAATTATAAAACCTTGAAGGTGACATGCATAATTTAAGGTGCAGCCGGGATGGGGAAGGATGTTAGCATCTCCCGTTTTCCTTACCACATTTTTTTTCTAGTTCCTTATGCAAAAGCACTGAGTCAGAAAACTTCATCTGGAATGCTGAAGTTAAAGGTGAACTTCCTGAAGCCTGCACATCTAAATGTCACAAACAGAACAGAAACGATCTCCTAGAGCAGTCTGCTAGGAACTAGAGTAACGTGGCTGGGCTTTCGAGCTGGGAATGAACGAAATCAGGGGCGCGTTTTCTGAAAAACTGAGAGAGATAATGTTTGTAACTGAGTGTCCTATTTCTCTTTCATTGTTGCTACCCATGTGAGCCCTTCCACCCATCTTGTGATTCAGTATACCTTCCGAATAGATGCTGTTCAATGGAGTTATTTGTAACTAGGGATGGTGAGATGCAGAAAGGAGGACCTGGGAAAATGGCTTCTTCCTCGATGTCTGAGTCCAAGCTCCTCTTCCACTGTTAGTTCTTATGGCCTTTTCTCTGCCATGGAAGCAGAGGTATCTGGTGCACAACGTCAGGTGTTGTCATCATTCACAGGCCCAGGAGTGCAGGTAAAGGCGAGTGATAGGGGTCTACCTTTGCTTCTTCCACAACACCTTTCTCAAGCTTTCCTGGCCTTGCGGTGGATTCTAGAACTAGAAAGTCAGTTCACTGGGTCCTTGACTCAGAGGCCAGGATGAGACAAGATGTGGCAGAGTGGCAAGACACAAAGGGAAAATATGGTACCAAAGCAGGATAGAGAAATTTATATTTGCACTGATGAAAATTCAAATTCCCAAAGTCAATCTAAAAAAAAAAAAAAAAAAAAAAAGACTTCCTTTGTGCACGAGTAGCCTGTGCACTTCTGATAACTCCTTGCACTGCGCTCAAGGTGGATGGTCCCAGGGGCACTCTAGGGCATTGTGCTCTAGCTCATCTGGAACAGGTCTTTTTGGCAGTTGGCATTTTGATTTGAACCCCAAAGTAAATCCATACATGGTGTCACAGTTATCAAAATAATGAAATATTACTAGCCAAATGTAACTGCAATTCAATCACTGTTATATTTCACACACAAATATAGAAAAATCAAGAGTATGATAATAAAGCCATAAAATTTAACAGAAGGAAATAAATTTCTACAAGAAATCAAATATATTTACAGTGAGATTTGAAGGGAAAAATAAGCTACTTGGATCATAAATTTAATTTTATTTTAAATAACTTTAGCTACCTCAGCTGTTAATACAATAAAAGCAGAAAGAACAGGCTGCCTTTTTTCCAGATTTAATCAGAAAATTGTATCTACAATAATTGACAGAACTCACTTCTTGTCCTTTACCCATCTCATCAAAAATTATTGCATTTTCCCCAAACTGTATTTTTTGGATTCCTCTGTGAATACACTCATTTTATCCTCATTCCTGGAGGCATCTTTGTTTAAATCCATCTTTATAAAAAGGAGAAGGGGTATATATGTGGAGGCAAAATATTCTCTTGAAGCCAACAGAGTTGCTAGAAGAAGCTGATTGTACACACAAGCTGCCTGGGGTCGGGAAGGGCTGTTGGTTTAGAGACGCTGATGGCCTGTGGTGGACAGGCACAGGCAAAGCCCGCTGGCTCATCTTCCTTGGCGGGTCAGGAGTGAGCCAGCGGAGGTGGAGCTTCATCTTGCCCTTGGAACTTGTTGTTTTGGTTCTCCTCCAAAGGCCTTCATCCAGATAAGAAGCCAATGACTAATTACAAAAATAAGAATAATTAAATTTGGCTCAAGAAATAGATTGTCCAAATGTTCTGCCTTGTTATTTTTCAATATCCAAGGCCTTTACAAAGAAAGAAAGAAAAACATCTCTCAATCTCCCAACAAAAGTGAACTCCTTTTTTTTTTTTGCTCCAAATGCTACGACCTGAAGAATGGCTGCAGATTGAGATATCAAAAATCTCAGAAAAATATATAATATATTTGTATATCTCTGTATGTCTATATTTAAATTTCACATTCCTTTAAAAGTGGTTATTCAGTCAGTAGCTGCTGAAGGAGGCTCTTCTGCTGGGCCTGGGGGGTCTGTGGTCCTGCCGTGGGTTTTTGGGTTCCCAGTGGACCGGGCTGGTTCAGGTAAGGGTCCCCGCCTACCAGATTCACTGTACACTGGACGTCAGCAAACACCTGAACCTGTTGCACCTGCTGGAACACAAATAAAAGATGTGTTTAGACAGAAGGGTCTGCCCCCCCGGCTTATGAGTGGGTACTACTGGAAGTGGAAACTCACTAGAGCATTCCTCTAGTCTGTAGTCACCACAGAGAAGAACTCTTCTGTCTTCTTGTCCTACAAAAAGAAAATTGCTGCACTCATTTTGCTCAGGGTTCTGGAAAGTTCACACTTTAAAAATAAAATAAAAATTGGAATGGTCAAGCCTCCTACAGCGTTGCCATCAGTACTGAAAGTGAATACTAATATCACTAAGATCGGGAAAAGCCCCGTTTCACAGTCTGAGTGTCCAGTGGTGGGTTTAAAAAAAAATACATGTTGTTTGGAAAACTGGTTTAAAAGCATTCTAGGGATGACTTCAGTATGATAAAAAAAAATTTTATGATGTTAGAAAATAAAGGGCTTTAACCCAGTATTAAGAAAATAAAACCACCACAACTCAGCAACGGGGTACCAGCAATACTAAGTTAATGTCCGGGTCTGTGCGGTATCTAAACGCACCGCTACGTAGCTTCTTCACATGTTGCCTTTAAAATGACAGCAAAATAGTAGCAGAACAATTTTATATTTAACTTCTTTTTCATGAGAGACAATCCATTTAAACACATGAGCTAAAAATAACAGTAAACTACCAGCTGAGAACAGTGTGAATTTTCCCTGTAACTCTCAGTAATAATACAAGTATTCCTTAAAAATGTCTACAGTTGCAGTGTTCTAGCATTTTTCTATTGGGAAAACAAAACCAGAAGTTAGTCTTTACCAATTTGTCTTATTAAAACGTAATTTGTAGAACTGATGAAGGCCAATATCACACTGTGAATGTTCCAGACCAAGAATGGAGATGCCTGCTCAGGCATCCAAGTGCATCTAACTAAGTGTCCCAAGCTTTTGGCAAACTTGTGTTTTGTGTTTAATAGGTTCATGAAGTATTTTAGATTAGTGATGCATTTTTTGGGCCATTTATCACTAATTCATGCCAATTACACTCAGTTTTTCTGAAAAATTTCCTATCTTAATAAAAGTTGGTTTCCATCAACCCTCATTGGCCTAATATCAAAAGTCTCGACCATCCAATTGTTATGTCAGTCTAGCCCCTGGGTCCTCTCGATCATCTATACCTCCAATCTACTCTCTCTTAGCTCAGGCAGACATCCCCTGAGTTGAGCTTTTTAAGTGCCTGATGCATTCAATCTCTAGTTGAATTAGCATCGTTTCTCTCCTCATCTTCCTCTTTTCCCCAGTTTCCCAAATTTTGCTTCTTGCCTCCATATGCTCCCATTTTGTTTTCTTCTTCCTTGGGGCTCTTTCTCGTGTACCTAAAATACACCAACTCTCTGAGTTTATTTTCTAGCTGCCTCTCTGGACTCCCCCCACCTTCATTCTCTGTAACTCCTCATGCCTACATTTCCTTCTAGAGCTCCCCCTGCCCCATCGCTAAACCCTGGTTTTTCTCTCTCCCCATGTCAGCAATCTCTTTACTAGCCCTCTTCCTGCTTCTCTATTCTGTATTCTTTTCCTGTTCTCTCCTCTGTCTTGCCTCCTCCCCATACTAGCTTTCCAAACAGAGCTAGCTCCCAATCCTCCCCTGGTCCTCCTCTCCTTGTTTTTTTCCTTCTTTTCTGTACATCTGTCTCTATATTTCTATCTAACTCATTCCCCAGTTTCTGCTTGGCAATGTGAAAACTAAAACAACGGAGCAAATAGAGATTTCATAATGGTTTACAACAAAAGGAAGATTCTGCTATTGAAACTTAAAAATGAGGCACAAACTATAGTGCTTTTAGGCATGATTGATTTTTTAAACTGACATAAAAATGACTGTTTACGTTTCAACATATGAAATATTGGGACAGAACATAAGATGTCTCTGCCTCCAAACACTTAAAAACATTACTGATAAAGGTATGGGAAAAAAAAAAAAAAAGAGAAAATCTGCTTCTTTAAAAAAAAAAGCTTTTCTTAAAGATAGTCTCTACTGATTTTTTTTTAATGAAAAGATTAAGCCAAACTCTAAAACACAGACATTTCAGCCACTTTAAACTTTAAAAACGAGGTGCCTTAGACTAGACCTCAAAGGACTTCTGATATTGCCACACCTTCACAAACAGGCAAAGCAAGATGCAAATGAAGCTTCAGATTTGCCAGGTGAGAAGACTGGTGTGAGAGCAGAGTCCCAGTCTCCTAAGATTTTCCAGCACAGCTTTTACTTCAAGTCAAACAGTGGCCCAGGGCTCAGGAACTTGAAAACCTGGCTGTTTTGTTTTAACAAATTTGTGGAGCTCCCTAGTATATGTCCTGGTAGGTGTGAGATTTCCAAAAACTTCTAGTGAATGAAGACTTCATTTTCCCCATCACAAAATCCCCTCACTTTAGCCTCACAGGACCCAGATCCTATTTCCTAATGCTCAGACTGTGGACACAGCCCCCTAACTGATCTTTCTCCCCTGAGCCCGCTGCCCATTGCTCCTTTCCCCTCTGTCCCCTCAAGATGTAGCCTAAGCCGGCACTTTGATCACTGTTCCCCTTCAGGATGACGCTTCACCTGCAGGACTGAATCCAAATCACTTGGTTTAGCATTCAAGGACCTGGAAAGTTTGCCCCAATCTACCTTACCAATTGTAATTCCTATGACAAACCCTTTACTTTCAGTGAATCTGGTTTCCTAGAACTGTGCTAAGACATTATTGTTTCCCTGTCTCTGTGCCCTCCCACTTCTAATCCCCTAGACTTCCAAGGTCATCCTCCAACAACCATACCTTTCGCCTCCACTTGGCCTTGCTAACTACCCTTCAAAGCCCAGTTCAGTCCCATCTCCTGTGTAAGTGCTCTTCTAACCATCTCAGCAATTTTTCCTTTCTTTTACTGCTTATGGCTCTCTTTATTTTTAACAAAAATCTGAGTTTGCCTTCTTTGGTCAGGTGACAATTTATGTGCATATGTCTATGTGTTTTATCTTTCAACAAGCCCAACATATAGCAGGAGGAGTACGCATGCACTTTCGTGTTGGAAAGATCTGAGTTTGAACCTCAGCACTGCCACTTTCTAGCTTTGTGAATTGTGCATATAGTTAAATCTCCTCAGGTTCTTTATCTGTGAAAAAAAGGAATACTACCTTCTTCATAGCGTTATAGTGAGGCTTACATGAGATAAGGCATAGCACCTAGCATGGTGCCTGGCAAATTATAAGCATTTCACAAATTAAATTTCATTTTCACACTTCTTTGTACAGTTCATCTACAGGGCAAACATGTCTTATGTTTCTTTGTATCACCACCTTAGCATAATGCCTATATTTGAAAAAATATTTAAAACAATATTTATTAAGAGACTAAAGATTAAACAAAGTTACTGAAGTGAATTAAAACCTCCAAAATTTCTAAATTTAGGTTAATATAGGAAAATGGTCACCCACTGTTTTGAAATAAACATCTAAAAGGAGATAAACAGCACACATTTTGTTTTATTGAATTTACTGAGATCTTCTGAGGTATTCTGATTACACATGAGTTTTAGTATTATGTTTATTTACAAAATAATAATTAGTAGCCACCATCTGTGACCCTTTATCCCATCTAAGCACTAGATTAAAGCTTCTGAGAGCTTATCTCATTTAACCCTCTCAAAGATCCTATAAGCAGGTATCTTGTTAGTTCTGTTGGTTATATGGCAGCTCAAAAAAGTTCCCTAACGTGCCCAAGATGACACAGCTAAGAAGAGTAGAGCCAGGACTCTCACCCAGGTCTGACTCCCAATGTCAGGCTCTTAACCACGATGCTAACAAAGCTTCCTGTATCTCTAGAACGCATGGTACAGCTCTGGGCTTAGGGTGTTCTTACTGACCTGGGTTCCATCTGCTTCTGTTTTGAGAAGGTCAGTGGATGAGAGCTGGTTGCAGTACAGGCCTGTGTGTCTCAGTGCTGAATCATTTATCTATTAAAGATAAGTACAAGACCAAATTACAAGCTAGTTGTTTAAGATGAAGATTAAATTCTTCAATGAAAAACAATCTCGCTGACAGAAAAATAATAGAAGGACAGTAGAAATAAAAAGCTTAGTGACTTATTGTGTTGTCAGAAGTCAGGACAGTGGTTCCCTTTGTAGAGGTGGAGTGTGATGTGTAAGGGAGTGTGAGGAGAACTTTCAAGGGTGCTCGTAACATTCTGTTTCTTGATCTGGACGGTAGTTATAAGGGTGTGTTCAGTTTGTGAAAATTTATCTAGTTCTGTATATTTTTCTGTTTATTCTTATATATAAATACTTCAATAAAGGGTTAATTAGCACACACAAATGTTAATTAGCAAAGCACTACCATGCCAGGCAAGATTCAATAACAGGGATCAGATATAGCCTCTGCCTGAATCAACTAAAAATTTGGACAAAATATATGAAATAAAGGTGCTCAAGATACTGGACAAAGGCAATGAAAAAGATTTATCCCTAAGATTTGGGAAACAATTGAGGTGAATCCTATGATTACCCTAGCCTACTGCCTAGAGAGAACTTCCAGGCTGTCATGTGGAGATGGGGAACCTAGGCAAAGCCTGGCAGGCTCCCTGAGTTGAGAAGATGCAGCTGGAAGTCTGAGATGGCCAAGGCATTCACTGGGTAGACTACTGGATGACAGTGAGCTACACAGAGAGAAAGCACTGAAGATCTGCAGATCCCCTTGAGTCTACAGTTTAGAACTGTAGACTGTAGATCAGCTAATGAAACTACCTAGAGCAGAGGAAAGATACACCTGAAAAGACTTACATGGAATAATTCCCAAAGATCACACAGAACTGGGAATATATCCTGACCCCACCAACAAGAGTAGAAAACATCACAATTCATGTATTATCAAGTAGCATACTACAAAGGTTTTGCCTCAGTAGTAGGGTAAAATTAGCCCTATACTAAATACTGCTCTGGTCCCACTAAACAAAAAAAAGCAAGACCTGAAAGAATAAAACTGTTTTTAGGTAACTGAATGATTTCCCAAAACAAAGCTCAATAATATTTATGGAAATATTAACGAGGTAAAATCACATGTCTGGCATCCAGTAAAAAATTATCAGACATGCAAAGTAGCAGAAAAATATGACCTATATTAAAAAGAAAAGTCAATCAATTGAAACCAGCTCCAAAATAATGTAGACGATAGAACTGATGGGTTAAGAATATTAAGACAGTTATCATAATAACAGTATTCCATATTTTCAAGAAGATAGAGGAAAAACTGAACATGTTAGAGATATGGACAACATAAAAAAGGTCCAAACTGAACTTCTAGAGATGAAAATAACAATGTCTGAGATGAATAATATACTGGATAAAAATAACAGGTCAAACATTGCAAAACAAATGATCAGTGAATCTGAAACTATAGCAATAGAAACTATTCAAAATGAAACACGCAGAGAAAAAATGGTTGACCTTGCACTTCCCCCCCGCAAAAAAAAACCCCTCACAAACCCAGAGAACCCAGAGAGGAGGGGGGTGGAGACAGAAAAAAATATTTGAAAAAATAATGGCCAATATTTTTCCAATCTGATGGAAATTATATATCCATGAGTCAAGAAGCTCACCGAAGCCCAAGCACAAGAACCATGAGGAAAATCCCACTAAGGCATATCATAATCAAACTGCATAAAACCAGTGATAATGATAAAGAGAATAATCTTAAAAGTAGCCAGAAAGGGAAAAAAAATCAATCATGTACAGGGAAACAAAGATTAATGACAGCAGATACCTCATCAGAAATACTGCAGTGGAGTAACGTCTTTAAAGGACTGAAAGCTAAAACTGACAATCTAGAATTCAAGGAAAAGAACTTTCAAAGATAAAGGTGAAATAAAAACTTTTTGTACCTACAAAAGCTTAAAGAATTCATCGCCTGCAGACCTACACTATAAAAACTGTTAAATGAAGATCTGTAGGAAGAAGGAAAATGATATGAAAATTTGGATCTATACAGTGGAATGAAGAGCAGTGGAAATAACTACATGCGTAAATATAAAAGACTTCTTATTTAAATTTTTAGAAAATATAATTGACTGTGTAAACCCAAAGTACTAACAATATATTGTGGGGTATGTAGACGTAATATATGCAACAACAATAGCCTAAGAGGGGAGAAATGGAAATAATCTGCTGTAAAGTTCTTAGATATGAGGTTATGTAACACCACTTGAAGGCAGACAATGATAAGATGAAGATGTATACTATAAACTAAAACGACCACTAAAAATAACAAAACAGAGTTATATATAGCTAACGAGCCAACAAAGGAGATAGAATGAATTTAAATATTCAATTAAACTGAAAAAAAAGGCAAAAGATGGGGCAAAATTTTTTTTAAGTGAGCAATTTAAATTAACCATATCAATAATCACATTAACTGTAAATAGGCTGACTACTCCAGTTCAAAGGCAGGGAATGTCAAATTGAATAAAAAGACCTACTGTATAAGAAATACACTTTAAATGTAACATTCTTTTACTTAATTCATTATTTATTATTTTTTATTTTTTTTAATCTACTGAATATAGTGATAATAACTGAAAAAGAACAAGATAACAAGGACAAGAAATAACCCTATTTAGCTCTTTTATTTTGCTATAAGATATGGATCACTAAGTGTTTGTTTTCCCCTAATCTCCTTAGGCTTACTAAATAATACCTAGAGAATAGGGATTAAAAAATATTAATATTAGAAAAGAATTCTATAGAAAAAGCAATCAGTGTTTACATGTTTTTAAGACTTGCTGTAAGTTACGGCCGCATGGTCATAGCCTGGTCACCGTAGCATACTTTGTGGTTGCTGATAATGAGAACAGTAATTACATGGAGTTACCCAATGATCTTAAATATCACTTGAATTTAGTCATTCTCTCCTTAAAAATATTTGGGAGACTCTAGAAATAACTCTAAACATTTAGATGGCCTGAACACCCCTAAAAAAGCCTATCACATAAATTCTACTCTAAATATATATGAATATCCCTTTAACAGTCATTAGGCTTTTCAACTCTACTCCTGTCAGAGTCATGCTGTGATAACCAGTCTTGAATGTTCTTTTCTATTCTCTTTCCTTAAGCAAGTTTTCCATGAAGCCTTTCCAAATTGGGCTCCTTTAAATCCTCCATAGTCAATTGTGTATACTCGTCACCTGACATAACTATGTATGGTCCTATGGAGGTCCATCTTTACACAGCTGTTTTGTCCTATTATTCAACTGATCCTTTGTTCATGCTGTATCTCTCCAGATGGCTAATATTATCTCCTACAGAGCTGTCTTTGTACATAGTAAATACTGAATAAATGTTGAATCGAAAGGGAAAAATGAAGAAAGTGTGTTCAGAATATAAAGGGGTAAGTTCCAAGCCAATGTATTATATGTATCATTTTATAATAAATCTGAAACATTAAAATCTCATGAGACTAAAATCTTGTAAGGTCTGTCAAAATTTCCACTGTCTATCTTAAGGGATAGTAATTATCAAAAGATAGTGGGAAAGAATAAAGCAGTGTGGTTATTCCTGATGAGTAACTGAAGACACCTGATTTTCCTTGGAATAATACCCTGTGGTGTGGTGTGGCGTGGCATGTGTATAGCGAGTGTGCCAGCTGTGCCACTCACCTGCTCGGGGCACACAGTGTTCATTCCTGGCATCTGCAAAGAGCTCATCTGCATCTGGCCCATCAATGGGTTCATGTTCTGAACATTTGTGTTTCCACCTGCCATGGACACGGTGATGCTCATATTGTTGTACACTCCTGGCTGCGCAGGCGAGGGCTGGTTCTGGACAGCTTGACCAAATACACTGTTAACTCAAAAACAATCTCGATTACATCCACTGGCCATGAACATGGGGGTAATGCAACTGGACTCTGTTTCTTAATTATTAGAATTCCAAAAAAAATATTTTACGTGCTTAAGTTAAATATAAGACTTTATCTTATTACAATACATGAGGATTAAGTATAATTTAGATGTTATTTTGAACTCATTTTAAGAGCTCATTTTAAATTACAATTATCTGGCCTAGTATCAGAGTCATTAAACTCTCACTATCTGAATAATTAAGAAAGGAAGTTTTCCACAAAGTAAATCTTCCAGAGAACTGAAGTTTACCCATTTACCATCAAAATCATTCTCAAATGTATTATATTATTTTATCTTCTTAAACAGAGACTATCCTATTTAAGGGAAGTGCTTGGCATATATATCAATCCTCAATAAATGTTCACTGAATGAATAACAGAAGAATGAGTAATTCAATTACAGCATTCTTATATTGTAATTGCTTGCATATCCTCTTGGACTTAACAATTGAGAATGTTATTTAACTTGTTCTTTATCTCTAGTAATAAGTGACATGTAGCTGGTACTCAGTAAATATCTGATGAATGAATGAATTATGGACATGGGTTATTACTCAGTGCTGTCAACTGATGAAGTTTTGATTGTTTTTTATTTATATATTTTACTATATCTATACTAATGTTTTTTGAAGTATAGTCCAGAGACTATTTGTAAGAGAATTCCCTGGGACTTGTTGAAAATTCAGTCCTTAGGCCTTACTCCAGAAACTGTAAATCATATTTTCTGGGGGTGGGTATGGAAAGTTGCATTTCTAACAACTTATGCACATAAAAATTTGACAGGTTTTATTAAATGTCCTATAGCTTGCTATTACTTCTGAAGGTTTCAGTTTTTGGCTGCTTTCAATATGCTATAACCTAAGAGGAAAACAGATATTTTTATTTGGCAATTTAATGTTTTTTAAGACTTCAAAGGTCTTCTCAGGCCTGATGATAACTTCATGTCTTTTCTAAGAAGCAAAATGCAAAGACAATTATGTTTTTAAGAGGATTTGTTTTACTGACTTCTTTCTTCATGGCCGAGTTCTGGACTGTTGTTATGCCAAAGATTTTAAATGGTAAACCAGTTTCTATTAGTAGATTGAATAGCATGTAATAAACTCCAAGTAAATACAACTTGAAATTTTATATGTGAACTTCCAAAATTTTATGTGATACAGATATACACATCTAAAGGAAAATGTATAAATTGTGTCTTTTGTAAGTTCTGCAAAACACCAAATGTTTATGATTACCTATCAATTGTTAAACAATAAGCTGCTGGTAAAAGGCTACCTATTTTAATGTTAATTATGGAGAAAGTGATTTCAAAAGTTTTTTACCCCACCCATGTCTTATTCATTCCTTGCTAGTTACTGGAGGGTGTGCCAACACTTACTGCGTCTGGTAGATTAAGGTAACCATTCTGACATTAACAGGCTGAAAAACAGCCTATTCATCATGTTGGAAGAAAAGTAGCAAATTTTCCCCAAGTAATTATAAAACACAAATGCTCTGAGAAAATTATATGCCTAGAAAATGGCCAATAATGCATCTGTGGATCATTAATGTCTGCACAGTGTGTATGCTTGTGAAGCAGTGTCCTCATGACTAAAGGCGAGAAAAAAATCTATTAGTCTACTGCCCATTTTCTAATGAGAACATTTTTGCCTTGGACAATACTCATTTGTCAACTGATACATAAATCACCACTGTGGAGGCTCAGGGTTTATGTAAGATAATGCATGCAGAAGCTGCAAGGACTGTGATGATGTCATACTTAGTGAAAAAAGCTTAGAGTTTAATTTCTTGTCAAATTTTTATTTGGGACTATATATTAGCTTCAGTTCCTTCAAACTGTTCCTGCCAACAGTTCCATTTTAGCTTCTTCCATCACAGGAATAAGATCAATGCCTTCTGTGGCATCAATCACTGTTCCAGGTCTTGGACCGTGGTATTTACGGTCACCTTATGCTCAGTGTGTGGAGGACTCCTCTCTCACTCTCCTTTCCTCGTCTCGGCCTCATGGCAAGGATCAGTTTCCTTAAGCTAGCAGCAGCAGGTATTGGGTAGCTCCTAAATCATGAGGGAAAAAGCGAAAGCCGAATACTTTAGCCTAAGGTGGGTTCCATGGATATTACCGGTACTAACAAGCAGGGAGGAGTTCCCTGTCTACAAAGTCTGAGAAACCAAAGGTTAAATGACAGGCCTTCAGAGCCTTTAAAAGGCTAATAAGCACTGGTAATGTTGCTGGTTCCTGGCTCCAGGAAGAACAGATTTGGTTTAACCCTTCATTTCTCTTGCTACCAGAGATAATGAAAAAAAAATCACATTACACAGTCTCTGAACTACCTTACGTCATTCTACTACTTAAAGGATTCTTTGTTTTACATTCCACTTTTCTCCGTCCTACTCTTGTCACCAGCTAGACTCCCCGTTACTTGGCAGCGGGGGCTATTCTCCTCTTGCACTGTGCAATGGACAGTGAGTGGTCACAAAATATATCCTGCTCCGCTAACTAGCAAGCTTCTACACAAGAACCAAATAAACAAATGCGAATGTTTGAAGAACTGGTGATAATTGTCTCCTTTCTCAAATGATTCGGGAAAGTCTAAGTTCACAGAAACTGCTAAAGTACAACAAAAGCTCAAGTCCACATTTGAATCTGAATCCAAGAAGTGACTTAGGTGGGAACAGGAAATCTTCGCATTCATTTGTTCAAGAGATGCTTATTAAGCACTTACCTGTTGTAAAGGATGAACATACAGAAGTGAACAAAAACAAAGTCCTTGCTCTTATGAGGGTTCTCTTTTAGTTGGAGACACAGACCATGAATAAATAGGTGTTAAGCACTAAAGAAGGGAAAAGAGGAACCAAGGGGTGGGAAATGATGTTGATTCAGAAATTATGGTCAGGGAACTGTACTATGGTGACATTCAATACCTGTGTTAATCAAGGTGACATTTAAGGAGAGACATGAAGTGTAAGAGAGCAAACCATGTGGCAACTGAGAGAAGGAACATTCCAGCAGAGGGATTTAAAAATGCAAAGGTCCTGAGTTTGCAATGTACTTGGCACATCTGAGGAACAGAAGAATAAACAGAAGCCAGTGTGACAGAGTGAGTGATGAGAATAGCAGATGAGGTCAGAGAAGCATCCAGGAGCAAGATTCAGTTGGGCTTTATAGGTCGTATACTGTATGTTGAGAAAGTTGGAGAGTTTTGAGTAAAGGACTGACACACTGCCTCATGATTTAAAAGCATTGCTTTAGCTACCATGCAGAGATTAAACTGTACTGGAACAAGGGGGTTAGCAGAGAGACAGGAGGCTACTGCTTTAATCTAGGAAAAAGATGATAGTGACTTGCACTGAAGTGTACAAGTGGGACGGGTATAAAGTGAGAGCTGCTAAGAAGCTGATATGATTTGCTGATAGAATGTTTCATGTGGGATGTAAAAAAAAAAGAGAAAAGGTTTTCTTCTGAATAAATAGAAAAATGAAAGTGTTTTCTGAGGTGGGGAAAAGTAGAAGAGGAGCATGTTTTGGGGAGAATATCACTTTAGTTTTTGTCATGTTCGGTTTGAGATGCCGAACATGAAGTGGAGGTGTTGATTAGGCAGTTATGCGTACAGTATACTTCTCAGGGGAGAAGTCTGGGCTGTAGATTTAAATTTGGGAGACATAGCACAGAGACAGGCATTTATAGCAGTTAGACTGGATGACATAACTGAGGGAAGGCATAGATATGGGGAAGAAGTCCTGGAAGAAGCTCCGAGGCTCTCAAATGGAGGTTGGGTAAAGGAGGAAGATCCAGCAAAGTAAACAGAGAACAAGAGAGTTGGCTTTTTCAAGAAAGTTGTTCTAGAAACCAAAGAAATAGCTTCAAGAAAAAATAAATGCTCAAAGATGTCAAATGCTACAGATGATCACTGCATTTGTCATGTAAGAGACATTAATGACCTTGACAAGAATACTTCTGGTGGAGTGGTAGAGATGAAAGTCTGACTGGTTCAACAAGGAATGGGAGGAGAGGAAGTGAAGAAGTATAGTCTTCTAACAAATTTAACTGTAAAGGGGAGCACACCTGTCAGCATGACTGTGTTTTTTTTTCAAGTACATTTAAATGTCTAAGCGTAGATATGGAGCAAGAATTTCATTGGATTTCATTAAGGAGCATTTTGCTAGGCACAAGTACAAAAGTAGGAGACCTGAGCAGGGAGCTGAGAGTGCCGGTAAGGGAATAATTATAATGACAAACTGTGAATCTAAAGTGGGTTTAGGAAGCTGGGATTAGAACCATTAGGAGACTAAATTCTTCTTGCATGTTATATAGACAGTTCCATTTCTACCTAATTTATATGCAGTCCACACTGACAGCGACATATTCTAACAGGAAGGTTTCCTCTCTTACCTTTCAGTGAACTTTAAGAGAATATGGTCTTAAGTTTTCAATTTTAACTGCCTTACTTATTATGTTGTCAGATCAAACGGCTTCCCTGTCATTAGAACCAAGACACAACCAAATTAAAACCATTATAAAGCTCAAATGATGTGTGAAAAGTTCAGCAGTCAGGATTTTGGAGAAAAAATGACTTTAGAGAGATAATTCTAAGCAAAACAGGCAAACGAGACTACTGAAAATCTAGATTCAAAGAGCTGGGTAAAGCAGAATGACCCAAGAAGCCTTAAAACCTTTATTGTTCCTATGAAATCTTTAAAACGTACTGAGAAGAGTGAAACCTATTTAAATTCAGCTCTGCTGAATTCTAACATTTTGCCAATCCTGCTTCAGATTTTTTAAGTGTTTTTTATAGAGAAAGACTTTTTAGAAAGTACTCATTTCTACATTTGTCCTGCGGAAGCTCTGTTACTCATGAAAGTTGATCATATTCTTCAGGTGTGCAGGGGGTGGGACAAAAAGGTTGGGGGCCACCAGACCGTTTCTCTCGACTGTAAACACACAAATTTGCCTTAAAAATCACTTAAAGGATTTAAACATCATTATTTTTCTTTGTTGAATAACATAAAATTCAGTTCTGAGTTTGTAAATGGCAGTAGCCAATAATCTGTTTAGATTGTGAAGGAATGGCTGTTCTCATGTGCCGCAAAGTAACAGGGATGCCCATACTTAAAAACTGCCCCCTTACTTGTTGTTTCCCATTGCCCCCTGCTGCCAGGCCTTCATGTCTGGTGACTGGTACCCAGACGCAGGCGGAGTCTGCTGGAGCAGAGAGGTCTGAGGAGGAGGGATTGGCATTGGCACCATGGAGTTCCCAGGGCTCAGAGATGGAGCAAAGTTGGCCTCGCCTTGAGGAACCATTCCTGCAAATTGATACACATTTATTTATGTGAATACACTGCAAATTTATTAACTCTATAAAAGAAAAAATAAAGATCCGTCATTATTGATTTAGAAATGTCCCAATCAACAGAGTAGGGAAACAATTTCTGTCTCCTAAAAATAAAGCAGGAAATTTCACTATAAACAAGAGAGATAAATAAACATATAAAATACGTTTGGGAAGAATGATTTCCATTCTAAGATGTTGATTTAGTACCAAAATTATACATTATTTTTTTTCTGTTCTATTTTGCTTACATGAATTAAGCATTAAAAACATACATGAACACACATGACAGGCTACTTGTGTAATAAGTTAAAAAGGGAAAAAAAAGCTCATGTGTGAAATATAAATTTTGCTGGCCACTCTCCCTTAGCCATCTTTGTGGGCTCTTCTTCCCTTCTCTCTTTTTTTAAAGCTTTATTGATATATAATCTACATAGCATCAAATTCACTCATTGAACTGCACAATTCAATGATTTTTAGTAAATTTATCGAGTTGTGCAACCTTTACCGCAACCCAGTTTAGACATTTTTATCACTTCCGTATTCCCTGTACCTTTCTGTAGTCAACCCCCATCCCACCTTAGCCTTAGGCAACCACTAATCTACTTTGTGTTTACAGATTTGCCCTTTTTTGGAAATTATTTATAAATGTAATCATATGAGGTGTTTTGTGTTTGGCTTCCTTCACTTAGCACACTTTCTTGAGGTTCAACCATTCTGTAGCATTTATCAGTAGTTTGTTACTATTTATTAAGGATAGTTAATGATTTAACTATCGAAAATAAACTGACCGTAAAAGTCACTCATTCTGTTGCAGTGCTCTGTATTGCATGTCTATACTTATCCCAATACTACACTGTCTTGATTGTTATAACTTTATTTTTGAAACTACTAGTCATTCCAGTCATAATTTTTTTTTGTCTCAGACACTGTAGTTTTTGTCTCTAGAAGTTTGATTTGGATTTTTAAAATATCTTCCATACCTTTACTTAACATGTTCAGACTTTCCTCTACCTTCTTGAACATATGGAATAAATGTATAATTTATAATTGTCTTAACATCCCTGTCTACTAATTCTATCATTTGTGTAATTTCTGGGTTGGTTTTGTTGAACTGATTTTTCTCCTCGTTATTGGTTCTATTTTCCTGCTTCTTTGCTTGCCTGGTAATTTAAAAATGATACCATACCTTGTGACTTTTACTTTGTTAGGTGCTCAATTTAAAAAAATTTAAAAATATTTTTGACATTTGTCTGGGTTACGGTTATGTTACATGGTAACAGTTTAATTCTTTTGAGTCTTGTGCCCAAAGAGACAAGAGGAGAGTTCAGTCTTGCCCATTACTGAGGCAAAACCCTTCTGAGAATTCTGCCTAATACTCCATGAATTAAGAATTTTCTATTCTAGCTGGTGGGAAGAGGGACTGGCTCTGTGTGAACTTCAAAAGACTATTCCCTCTACTCTTTTAAGGTGTTTTTCTCTGGCCTTGGTTTGTGTACACACACCCACCCAGCTGAAGACCTAAGTGAGACCCTGTGCATACCCCTGTAGTGTCTCTCTGACTCCCTCTTGTCTGGCACTGTGCCCTGAGGCTTCTAGCTGTCTTGGCTTTCCCAGACTTCCAGCTCATCTGGGGAAACCACCTGGTAGATGCCCCCTGCCACTGCAGTCTGGGCAGTTTTGAGAACTGCTGTTTCAATGTCCTTTGATTTTTTGTTTGTTTGTTTCAGATAGGAGAATAAATCTAGTCCCTGTTACTCCATCTTGGCAAAAAAATTGAGCTTATAACAATTTTTTTTATAACAATTTAAAAAAATAAAAATGGGTCTTTTTATGATTTGTTATGTTAGCATTTTGTATTCTTTTTTTTCTCTGAAAAATACATTTCCAATTAAACACTTTTGAGAAAGTTATAAAAGTGCAAGAAAAAAAGAATTTTATAATTTGATTACTCATAATTTAGTATAATTCCTTCAAATCTTTCTCTATAAAATATTGCATAATTTTGTTGCTTCTTTCTCTTATCATTATATCATATGCATGTTTCTATGTCCTTGATGTCTCTTCGTAAATATAATTGTATATGCCAGTACAATATTGTGTTGTCATTGGCGATACAATGACGTTTCTCTTTTTTTTGGCTTGGTTAATCTGGTCAGAGATGTAATTTATTCACTTTTGTTTTTTTATAGACTACAATTTTAAATTTTCTGTGAAAGTTGAGCCAACTATATAGGCTGTAGACAGTTTTTTTCTTTAACTAAATGCCTACCTTTTTTAAAAAATAAAGATTATGGAAAGCTACATACATTCTCCTTGATGCTTCCTCCATATGTAATTTAATCTCTGACATAGAATAGAGGAAAAATATATAGAGAGGAAAAATATATAGAGAGGAAAAATTTTTTTCCCATATATGGCTCTATAGGGTGGGTTTTTTCCCCATTGTCTTCACTATCTTCATATATGTTAACTGTCTTTACATTAATTCTACATTTTAAATTTCAACTATTTTGGTTGTGATCCTTAAAAAATATTTGTCTGTCTCTAACCCATTTTTAATCTTATTTATGAAGAAATAATTTCTTTCAGAAAAAACATCTACGTGAGGGGGGGAAAGATACTTATCACATTTTGGATACTGCTCTGTGAGGGTCAAAGTAAAAAATGAATGAGACTCCAAGTACTGCGGCATTCTTTTTGACACTTCTTTCTGGCCTTATCTCACATTTTAACTGCCCATGTTTTCCTTATCTGATGATCTAATTTTAGTAGAAAGAACCAGGCTGTCAATAATGAATCGGAGGGGAAGTTACAGTTTTAGTCCAGTTCTGCCACTACGTTGAACCTTGTACTCCTTCAGTCAGACAACCTAGTTTAAAGTCTACAATTCCATCCTTGCCTAGCCATACAAATTCTCCTTGCTGGACCATGAACAACCTCACAGACATTTGGCAGCAGCAACTAGAATCAAGACTCATCCTCCCCTTCTTTTACGTCTGCAAGGACTTACCTGGACCACTGTGCTAAGCACTTGAGGAAAAAAAAAGATTAAAAATTCACACTTAGCTCACTCATGGAATTTGCTGTTTAAAAAGAAAGGCAGCTAGGTTAACAAGTGGCTCTAAGACAGGGTGGTGAGTGCTCATGACTGGGAATGTCGGCAGGGAAAGCTTCCCAGAGGAGATACCTTTGAGGGGAGAAAGGAACAGAGATGAGACAGGTGAGGGAAGGATATTTTAGACAGAGGGTTCAGGATGTACAAAGGCCTAGAAGTAAAAGAGAGCAACATATGGACTCTTCCTGGAACTTTAAAAGTTTGTTATAACTGGAACACTAAGACATGGAGGGAAGGGCAAGTGGAGTTGATGAGTTTAGCTTTGGACAAGTTGAGTTTAGGTCATTGGTGGAAAATTCAAGTATGTTTGTCCAGCAGGCAGTGGTACACGCAAGAGAGAGATCTGGTTAGAGATAGAGAACAGAGCCATTAGTATGAAGAGGTCACTGAAGCCACAGGAGTTGATAAGATCACTGAGGAGTGGGTGGAGTAGCATTTTACTGTGTGGTTCACAGAAAAGGGGGCTCTGGATGGGTTTCAAGGAATTCACGAAGTGGGTACAAAATTTTTAAAAAATCCTTCATATTTACTTTGAATATTTTCTTAGTATAAAACAAATTTTAAATGTCTAATGCTGTTATAGTGCACTTATCTTCATAGCATAATCCAGAAAATTTTTCTGTTTTCAGAAATAAAAGAAAGCATTCTCTGTAACAGTTTACCTACATGTTCTTTCATCTATTTTGGGCCGATGTTAAGCTGAAGATGCCAAAGCAAACTTTTTCTGCAAAGGGCCAGACAGTAAATATTTTTGGTTTTGCAGGCTATAAGGTTTCTACAACAACTACTCAACTCTGTTGTGTGAAACCAGCCATAAACAATGTGTAAGCTAATGAGAATGGTTGTGTTCCAATAAAACTTTATTTATAAAAACAAGTGCTGGCTTTTTTTTTTTTTTTTTTTTTTTTTGAGAATGCTTGCTTTGAAAAGGTTGGAACTTTTCTAGAACTTGAATTTGTACCAACACAAAACCTGGTCGTGAAGCCTCCTCGCAGGCTGCTGATCATATCAAAGCAAGTTTATAACTTAGAGCAGTGGAAGAAATTAAAACATTTCCTCTTTAACTGTTCTTATGCTTTCCAGAAAAACTAAGAAACTTCCCTCTATTACTCTGAAGCAGTTCATGGAAGAACTGAAAGCTCTGACATTTCATTTCAGTCTGTACCGGGATGAAGTTAGTACTCTCTCCACTGTACTCACCTTCTGGGTTTTGTTTGTAGTGTGACTGCTGGCTTTATTAAAGAAAAATGCTTATTTTGTGGAAACTATTTTTGGTCAATCAAAAGTTTGGCTAGAAGAAAAATCCAGGTACCAGATAAAGCACATATGACGAGTGGCAACACATCTGGTTACGCTGCCTGGTGAAGGAAGGTTCACCCACTCGCCACCTCAATTACTGTGTTCTACATATTGACATGCAATAGATCAAAGACTAGACCCACAACCCTGAAAGAAATCTTGTCAACTTCATCGGAACTGGGGCTTTCCAGGTGGCTTTGTCAAGGAACAAGAGCAGGAAAGGGAGTTCTCCTTTCTTAGCTTTCCAGAGAAGAGGTGGTAAACAGCGTGACTGAAAACTGACAGAGTACTATTTTTATTTTTATAAGAGAAAGAAATCCTTGGAGAATTAATTTTTGGCTTACTTACAGTTAGTATTTCCCTCCCCCCAATGAATGAGATAAATCTTTTGATTCAAGGATCTGAAATTCATGAGTGCTAAGAATCTATTTGCCGTTTAGGCTAAGTTGCCATTTTGGAAGAAGAATAGGGACACAGATAACTACAGAAGTCTTCTAATGTTGAAGGGAGTACTTCTGCAGGATAAAGTGAAATAGCCTTGTCAAATTCTTTGTATACGTAAATCTTAAGAAATAAAACTCTTCTGAAGGCCATTCCTGTTTATATAATCTTATAATTAAAAATATGAATTTATAATCCTTTTGTCGCCCACACAGATTGTGTCAGACATATAAACCAGCCAAAGATGACTTCATTGTCTTGAGGACAAAGAAACTGATGTGGCATAATTTTTATTAAAAGGTCTTAAAGAATTCTGATGTTCTCTGACACAAGTCTCCCTAGATACTTAATTTAGTAGTCAAAGTATTCTAGCACTTGCTGCCATAAGAATGAAAAGTCTAAATTGATTTGGCTGTCAAAGTTGATAAGCACATTGCCACATCAAAAATCTCTATATATCTTCACCATTTTTTCAAGTCAAACAGCAGCCTTCTATTAAAACCTGAAATTCATTTTTAAGCAGTCTTAAAATTTACGTTTTCTTTTACTTATAAAATTCAGGGATTTATTTCAATTTATTTCAATTTTTTTTTCAGGAATTTGCCATTAATTTTGCATCAAAGTTTGATTAAACATGTTGGATTAATCAAATGTACTTAACCATCACTACCTATTAGAACCTCAAAGTGAAAGAGAAGTAAAAAAAGATATCGCCTAGGAAAAAGAATGGAACAGAGACAGTGTAAATGAAAGATTAAAAAAGAAAAAAACACTTTGGAAGCCAGAAAGCTGCCAAATATTGCAGGAATAGCTTACAACCTAAGCAGCTAAGAGTGGTGACACTAATGAGAAGTTTGAGATACTTTGTGAAGATTAATTGTCCTTATGTAAATTATCAAACACAAAATCTCCAACATAATGAAAAAACTGTATCTAAGCTTTGAGTTAATGTACATAAACCCACTGTATGAAGTGGACTTTCATTAGATTCTTATAGGGCGCCATGAGAGAAAATGTACATACAGAACATTACAAATTTTAGTCAGACAGGTCCTTATAGATCCTCTAATTTAATAACCTTAGCTATCAAAGAGAAGAGCCTCAAACCACTCAGCCATTTAGTGTCACTGAACTGAAACACACAAGAAGAGAGGCCTACATGCAGAACTTGTAAAAGCAACACAGTTGTGGCCCTCGTACCTGATCCTGGGTACTGGAAGACAGTCTGCTGCATCTGAGGATTGATCCCAGTGCCAAACTGTCCTCCCAGGTTTCCTGTCATGCCTCTGTTCACCATGCTGTTGCGGCTGGCCAGTGCTGCCTCAGGATTTGCTGCCAGTTGTGAAAATGGGCTGGTAGAAGCCGGTGGGGTTCCTGGATTTGTACCATAGTTTGGTGGGTAGGGGAATTGCTGCGAGGCACCCTGAGGAAGACGGGGGTTCCCCATTTGAACTGGCAGTCCAGATGAGGGAGGGAGGTTGTTCCCAAAGCTTTGTTGCCTCATGAGCATGGCTCTTTGCTGCTGTATTAGCTGCCTCTGTCGGTGCTGCTGACTGTACAACTCGCGCTGGCGCTGTGCCAACATCTGGGCATTCAGGGGTGGCTGCAAAGGAGGAAAAATGCCTCACTTATTAGTATTATTATAATCGTTACCTATCTTGAAAAGCTTACAAGATAAAGCCTAGTAGCTTGGGGCAACAAAATAGGTAGCAATTATCAGTGTACAAAGGAAAATAAAACAGAAAAGGAACAAAAACCTCTTAAGTAATTATCACAGGGGAGAAACTGAATTAAACACATTTTGTAGATTAAAGGTAGTTGAGAAACGCTAAAACAATGCCTGACCATTAAAGTGGGTTAAATGCAAATTCTCAAAAGTTACACAGAACTGAGAAAAGTCAAAGAAAGTCTATATTGATTAGTATTCTAATACAGGTCATGAAAACTGTTAAAAGAAACAAGAAAACCAAAAAGAAGAGAAAGAAAATGTGCTTGGTGACTTCTATCTTATCTGACATTAGGTTGTTAGGAGACTTTTCCTTTTCCAAAAAATTTACTGTTTCTAATACAGAGAAATTCAGTTTCCCCCTTTTCTAACTTACATCGTCTTACTTAAATGAATAAAATGTGATTATAGGTGAATTTTAATTTTTTTCATATATACTTTTCTGTATTTTCTAAATTATAATAAACATATATTATCTTTACAGTTAGAAAAACCTACAAATACCATTAAAAAGGAAAAATCAGAAATCCAGGATACAATGTTAAATAAATTATTGCTTAAAAAGAAAATAACTAATTAGAAGTTAAACAATACACAGAAATAATTGGGAACCAGCTATTTTATATCATTGCTGTAGTTACAAGACTACTCTAGGCATTAGAATAAGTATTTTAATAGCTATAAGATTATGAAGAAAAGAGGCAAAATTCGGTTGAAATCACTTTTTGGTCTAATTTGCAAAGCAATATGGCATGTCAATAAAGCCTTCCTCAGAAAATGTCAATTTAATCAGATCGAGGATCAGATTAAAGCAATGGCTCCATTAAAATTAAACACGTCAACTAGATATAGTCCAATCTAGAAGAAACTGTGACATATGACTTTCTGGTAGAAATCATCTTTATGTGAATTCCAAAAAAATGTCTTCTGTCCTTATAATCTAATTACCTTCGCATGAGTTAACCACTGAGATTTATGAGACAGAGGAACCCAAATCTGGATGAAGATGCCAGTATCTGTTGCTTACCAGCAGTATCTGTTAATATTTACCCTTATAGTTAGTGTTGGCTTTCTGTATTTGCCCCAAATCCATCCAGGTCCATTTTATAGAGAAAAGAAGAGTATTGTTCGAATCCTCTCTAAAACTCCTCAGCTCCCCAACTTTTATGTAAACTTGGTTAAGGAAACAGAAAAAAGTGGTGGAAGCATAAATGTTAAAGTACGTGCAGAAGTAGGGAGTGATTTCTAGATAACATTTAGAAGGCTACCCAGTTCTTTATATGTTTAAAGTTCCATTGGCTCTGGGTTCATATACAAGGGATGTTCAAATAAATAAAATATAGAAAATGCTGATGATCAGACAGAACAGAGAACATAAGATAGTTAAGATAACTCAGCAATGTGACTAGGTTTGGATCAGGTTTCATTACCATTCACATAGTCTCATATCTTAGGCTTCTTATTACTGATACAATTTAGTACAACAGTAAGAGTTTTCTGCTTAGTCAGCTGTATCTAATAGCGATGGCAACAATAACAATAAAACAAAACAAAGAACCCTCCGATTCTGATCAAATATCAGTAAGGAGTATCACAAGTTCATGATAAATTCATTCTAGAAGACAGCTACCCTAATAAACACCATTAAAAGATCAGCTCACAGATCATTTCAAAGACACTCAAGTCAACAGGGGTTGGGTTAGAAAAGTGCTAACAATGTCTGGTTTCCTCACATTACCTGGGGTGTAATTTGCTGCTGCATGCCAGATCTCATGTTGATACCAACAGGAGCATTTGCTGCAAATTGGTTCAAGATAGCTTGCCGATTCTGGTGTATCAACTAGAAAAAAATGACAAAATGAGATAACATATTTCTACACACAAACATAGCACAGCCCTTATAGGTAACACATTTTTTTGATTACTAACAAGTTTTAGTACTCTAGATTTAATAAGATTATTTTCCATGTTTATTTGCTAAAGGCTGGTAATTTCTAACATCAAGTATTTCCTCCCTATAGAACACTAAATATGGCAGATCACTTAAAAGTATGTATTATGTATATACAAAGCCATACATACTATACACATGTACATATATCCATGTGCATGTATCTATATGCATATATTACATGTGTATTCTACTTTTAAATGCTCTGCCATAAATGCTGTCATTAAATACACACATACATTTATCATATTTAAAATTTTTTTAATACTTAGTTATTTTAGGTAACTGCTATAATGGAAAGAAATAGCTCTAGATCATAAAACTATTGTGAGAAAAAAGTAAGTATACAATAGAGTATATTCTACAAAGGTCTGGAAGATGAATGGAAAAGCTGAGGTACTTCTCACTGGAGGATACCTGTCTAATGGGTACATATTTGGGGAAAATTCAATGTGATTTCATAAGTTGAAGAGAATTATGTAAGAAACATATGGTCTGAGAAAATAGACTATTTATTTAACTGGAAGAAGTAATTACTTTAGACCAGCATTTCCCAAATTGGTGTTCTAAAGAACATTGTTCTGCAGGATATTAATAGATGTGCCGGGAAAATAGCACGCTGTGCTGTATTAAGTACTATAAACGATGGGTTATGCAAGGTGAAACAGATTTCCTTACTGCAGTAACTCTATGAGCCTTTAACTGGCCAAAGCGCATTGTGGATCTCCACAAAGGGGATATACTATGTAACTTACTTATCACAAACCTTTTTTTCCTGACATTTAACCATTAACTCCTAGAGCAATCTTCTAAGGAATGATCATTTGGAAGGTGCTGTCCGTCTCAGGCTTAGGGTTCCAGGTCACAGACATGTCTTAACTTTACTAGGTAACGAAACAAGTATCCTTGGAGGTGACATCTCCTTATAAATAATCTATAGCTTAAAGAATTTCTTGCTCAATAATTTGATATGAATAAATTATCTAGAGAGATACTAGTAACAATATTCTCAATACTATTTTGTATTTATATGGTACTTCATAACTTATAAATTACTTATAAAATATATTGATATGAGATACAGATATCAATATATTTGAATATATCATATTTTAATGAATTTATTTTAACCTACTATATGTAAACTAGAAAGCTTATGAAAGTTTTGTAAGAGAACCCAAAGAGCTGTGAATAGTGATTAAATCTCTCATCTCTAAATAGCTCAATTCTTAATTTGGGTTTCATTTTCTAATTTCCAGAAAACAAATTGATTGGGGGGGAAAAAGCTCAATATAATTTAATTATTAAAATTACAAATTTCAGGCATTGTGGAATAGGATAAGACATTTGTAATCACTTAAAAATTAAGATACCAACATTATGGTTTTAAAAGCCAAAGGGCTTCTTAAGTACCAAAATCTACATATTTCTTAAACTCAGTAAACCATGAACCTAAGTTTAAATAAACTGTTGATTTTACAACAATTTACCAAAAAAAAAAAAAACTCAGTCTATGCAAGATAGTGTATAAAGTTTGAAGGCTACAAAGGTGAGCAATTTCTATCCTCTGGGAATTCTCTGAGGGGCAGAGGCCAATCCAGAATGGTGCAATACACAAGTGCTGTAATGTGTATATACATTATCTACAGCAGCACAGATGAAGCAATGAACAGCTTAGGACATGAAGGCGGGAACTGAGAGCATGAGCAAGCTCAATGGGACCTTGAAAGGAGAGAATGCCAGGTGAAAAAGAATGGTAAAATGAACTTCAGGCAGAAAGAACAGCAGGTATAAGAAAGAAGAGAAGGCAATGAGGCTAGGTGAAATTCCTTGATACTAGTGATACAGAGAAGTGAAAATGCTAGAGGTGTGAGATCTGGGATTCCAAACTTATGGCTTTATAGATACTTTGAATTGTAAGATATTGTGAGGATAAAATGTGTGGGGATGGAGGAAAGATGCTTGAGGAGTAGTAAAAATGAAAAACAACCTTAGAAAATAAATAAGCTATTTTTAGAAGTAGAAATATTATTCTAAGTAGCAGCAATCTACGCATACTTCCTGTTAAAGAAAAACTGATTTATTTCTGTGCATGAAATAACTCTTGTTCATTGTCACCTCTCCTTGATTACTTATGTATACAACTGTCTCACTCTGACCTGCTTCTTCTCTCTGATTACTAAAATGCAATCCATTTTCCAGCAAGCAGGTCAAGTTCTACTTCTTCCAAGGAAGTTTTCCCAAAAGAATCACCATAACCTTCATCTCCTCAGACATCTTAACTTCTGGGGGTTGGAGAATGGGAGGAGAGAGGCTGGTAGTCTTTAGAGCTGGGGACACACCTAAAAGCTTACAAAGAGCAGGTCAAAGGCTCTCTATCTATGATGGACAACGAGTTATAACAAGAAGTAGTTTATCTTTAACTTAACTCAGAACTTATTACTATTCCCTTTCTTTGTTGCTCGTTTCTTCCCCCTCTTCCCTTAATTCCTCTTTGGGTCCTTTACTTCACCCCAGCACTTAAAAAATGATTCCTTTCTTTGTTATTCTACCATTAAATTTTTTTTCCTATTTTGTCTTTCCCTTTTTATCTGCCTTTCATCATCTTTTTAAGTGAAATAAAAGCACATTTTATATTATTTATTTATTGAATTTTATTGTATTATCTAGTATTTATTACGGCTACTACATGCCAGGTATTGTGCTACAAGCTTTACATACATTATCTCATTTAATCACAACCACCTATGAGGTAAAGGAATTGGTTAATCGATTCCTTTTACAGATGAAGAACCAAGATGAAAAACAAGAGGCTTTACAAGGGTAGATAATTTGCCTGTCAACTCACCTAAGCTAAGGTTAGAACTAGGATTTGAAACTAGAGCTAACTCTTATAACCATTATATCATAACTGCCTTTCTAATTTATCTCCTTTTTCTTCTTTCCTGAATTAGTAAGGTGCCAGGAAATTATATACTTAAAAAAAATCTAAAGCCATATACACACATGGTTTGAAATAACAGAGAAGGATTAATAACAAGAAACAACTTTCTGTAGTCCTGGTCCCACTTTCCAGAGACAATACTTTTAACCAGTTGTTTTCCTGGTTTCTGGTGATAATCTCTTATATTTGCTGCTTTATACAGTCTTAAATATTATGCCACTATACCTGATCATTAACTCATTCATAACTCTCAACACCCCCAAATTATCCTTTCCTCCATACTTCTAATATAACATCATCATAGGCTTTAATCACTCCAACTTCAAGTTACATAGATAAACTTCATTTTCTGTTCCAACAATCATAAACGATATCTCTTGATACTTTTATCAATTAAGCTATGTTTCTCTTATTAATTTAATAATTGTATAATGTTCATTTTAAATATTTTTTTAATCTCAAAAAATAAAGCTAAGTTGCTTTCAAAAAGTAGGTCTCAAACTACTTTGCCAGCGGTTTTAATTGAATGAGTGTGTCCTCTTTTCTTATCCTAGCAGACCAAGGATGGTGTTTTGAGTCTTTCATAAAGGCCTGGGAATAGCCTTGTCACCTTTATTGTAGCAATTGGGCTGTCTTATTACAAAAAGAACTTATACCTTTAAAAACTATCACGTGCTAAACAAGAGTACTCACCTGCTGCTGTCCCTGTAACCGCTGCTGAAGTTGAAGTCGAAGTTGGTTGGGTGCAGCTGGAGGTCTGTTTAGGGTCTGCCTGGGCTGCATGCCCATGCCAGGTGAAAAAGCACCTCGGGGAGGTGTTACTTGAACAGGCATAGTCCCCAGTGAAGGTTTTTGCCTGACCATTCCTTGGAAAGGGCTAGAGAGATTGGCAGTAGGTGAAGGAGAAGAATAAGGCTGGGAATACAGGCTGGGTCTTTCTTCCATCATCAAAGGTGGTGTTGCTTGTTGTGGTGGAAATCTCTCTGATAGTACATCTAATCCACCTCCCTGTTAGAAAATAAGCCAAACATTTTACAAATAAATTTCTGCCAGTAAATGACATACTTATCTATATAATTCTCAATCTAAGGGCATGTTATCTCTAGAAAGTGTCATCAAAACCTATTTATTCACGCTGAATCCATGAAGCTCTCCAGAAGTTTACTACCCAAAGGAATCACCTCTGAAAGGCACTTCTGAAATGGAGTGACAGATTAACTGAGATGTTTTAAAATCTCAATAAAGAAATGAAAATACAGTTAAAATAAAGGCCTTAAATCAATGAATGCAGCAAAAAGGTTTAAAAAGAACTTCACTGCAAAGCTTAAGAATCAACAAATTTTATATTTAATAGGTTACCATAGAAGTAGATTCCTAAAGGAGGGGTCAGTCAGGCATTTTTCTATGTTAAATACAGAATTCATGATTAATATTTGAAAACAAATTTATAGCTGACCTAACAGAATGCCACATTTATGACTTTCAAACTTTTGACTATTGCTCATTGTAAAAAATATAATTTAAGTTGTGACCTGCTGTGTGTGTGTGTGTGACTAAAAGAAGAGCTTCATGAAACATAACTTCCCCTTTTTAAGGGCTATACATTCTGATCCTTTGTATTTTACATTATTCCATTTTAAAAATACATGTCATTACATACTAAACTGATTTTTCAACCTCACAACCTGAAAAATACTAACCTGGAAGTTGAAATATCATGGAAAATATAGGATGAATGCTAGCCCGAATAAAGGATAAATTAAGTTCTAACATAAGAAGTAATGATATAAATCTGGATTCTATTCTAAGGAGAGTTTCTAAGATTCTGTTCCACAGTGAAAGGCTAAGATTTTCTAATCTCAGACTTTCTAATTATTATTATTATATTTTCTGTTTAAAAATCCCATTATTAACTATTATATATTTTATTAACTTTCAAAAGGGTAAATTATAAAAAAGCTAAAACATAGTGAGAACCATATTTAAAAATCTTGCTTAAAAACCCTTTTCTAGCTTTTTGGGGATTAATCATTTAGATGATGCCAACTTTAGTAAATACCTGAACAAGTTTGTCAATTCCCAGGGCTCTGTCCAATTCAGCCAGTTCAGTTTCATCCTTGCCACTGAGGAAGGACACCAGCTGTTCAAGAAGAGCCTTCTCATCATTTCTTCCTTCTACTGTTGTTGGTGGACAGAGAAGCTCATCTAATTGTGAACTAATACACGGGCTACAGAATCAAAAGATAAAGTTTAAGAGTGTATAGCAAGTGATCATTCTATCTTAAGAATGCAAACACACACACACACACACACACACACACACACACACACTATACCTATGCAAGTCTAGTTCTAGAAAATTCTGATATACTTAATGTGCAGAAATTTATTAACATATTTTTAGTTCTTTTGTCAATCAACTTTGTGTACATATTCTTTATGTTAGCTTACAGAAATAGTCTAAAAAATTAACCAAATGGTTAGGAAAGGGAAAAGAATTTTTAACAAAAGTAAAAAATAAAAATTAACTAAAAACTCAGAAAAAAAAATCACTTAGCCTATATTAAGATTTATTCTATTTATTCTATGGATGCCTTGAATTATTGATAATTGAACCATAATCAAAATAGTGCACATTTTATTACTTAACTTTCAAAGATGATCAAATCATACTGATAACATGACATGATTACCATTTACAAAAGTACTCAAAATAGAAAAAGGAAACACACTCAGTGTTAAGCAAAAAAACAAAGTGTTGATTACATATATAGAGAAATACATAGCAGATCTAAGCTGATGTACAATAATGCATAAAACAGAAATATATAGAAATAATAGTAATACTACTAACATAATTATAAAGATTCTTCTTCGGGGAAGGTAAATGAAAACATAGTTCATATGTTCATAGTTAAGGCTCAGTACTATCTAGTCATCCTTTGGTTGCTATGTATGAGATGTACTCTGTTATGGAATAGAGAGCTCCCTGTGCTGATTAGAAATTAAATTCTAATCAAGCTGGGACACTGAGTAGATGCAGAAAGTACCTCCCCTCCTTATACCCTTTTGCTCCAAACAAAGAGTAAAACTGGACAAAATAATTCTATAACTAAAAGCACAAGAACAGCATAATTGTTGTACCAAGGCCAAGTCATCCACAGGTCCCAGAAATGTCATATTAATCAATTAAAGTGAAGTAAGAAATGAAAAATAAACCAATAGCTGCACACTGTATCAAACTCTTGGTAATTACAATGTATACTCGTCTTGCGGTCATGCAGTAAATAAATCTAACTCCGTGTCCTCCCCCATCTCTATTTTTTCGTGATTGTTTACTTCTGTTAACATCTCACAAAATATCAATGCAGATTGGAATCCAGTTTGGAAAAAGTAATTCTTTGTTGGAGAAGTTGGTATCGATACTTTATAAAATACGAAGTGTATTACTCACTCTTCTGGCTTATTCTGATTTACAGTTGTCACTGCATTATTTGCCCATGGAATCTGATCACCTGTTCCTGGTTGTCCAAATTGGTTATCAATTGCTTCCAATTCCAGCTCAGGTAATCCTGATTAATGAAGAAAAGGTAAGAAGTCAGTGCCACAGTGTAAGATAAAATGACAATATTTTTCTGAATATATAGTATAGTAGAGATTTCAATCACAAAATATTACTTCAACGATACAAAGGTCACTTATTCAGAAATTTAAACTATCTACAATGTGGCCACATAACAACAAGTAAATGACAAAGTAAGTAAAAGTCTATGAATCAAAGAAAATCTGGTGTTAAAAAGTTTGTACATAAATTGATGTACCACAGGAGAATCACTCCAGACACTATCAAAAATTAAAGATATTATAACAATTTTGGTTAATTGTCTTTTCAGTCTATAGTACATTAGAATAAGTAGAAATAGTATTATTATGAAACGAGAGCTTTAAGCAAAAGATAAAACGTGCTGTATAAAAGGTAGAACAGAAACTAAAGGGCATAGCAGTCTGGGATCATTTAGGAAATGGACAAAGCTCTACAGTTGTTCATCTAAAAATATAACAGTATATATATGCCTTACTGTTAAAGTGTACAGATGAAACTTATTGGATTTCGTTAACCAATGTCACCATAAAATAAATAAATTAAAAAAAATAAAAATATAAAACATAACAGTATAGTAACAGTATAATAATTGCTGCTTATAATGACAAATGAAAAAAGACCAATTATGTTTTGTAATGGAAGAAAACAGTATATGCATTTTAGAAAGTTTTTGTGTGGGATTTTTTTTTGGAAAGTTTTGATTATTTCTGTACTATTTATACTAGAAAAAAAATGTAACCTAAATTCTAGAAATTTAGAAACATAAATTACAGTATAGGTATTTACAGTGTATTATTAAATGAAAAAGAAAAAAGCATAACCCAAGCCATTGTGTTGAGGGTAATTCTATTTTTAAAATTATTTCATATATATTAACAGAAAAAAATTCTGGTAGGCTATATATCCTTGGTAGATTTTTAGGTAGTGAGACAAAGGATTACTTTTATTTTCCTTTAAGGGTTCTAATAATTTATAATTTCTAAAATGAACATATATTAATTAATCATTGTTATGTGATTAATTTCTAAAATGAACATATATTAATTAATCATTGTTATATGATTCATATGTTGAAGTCCTAACCCCCCAGTACTTCAGAATGTGACTGTGTTTAGAGATGATTAAAATAGGGTCATTAGGATGGGCTCTATGACTGCTATTCTTTTAAGAGATTAGGACACAACACAGAGGGATGGCCACGAGGACACAGCTAGAAGGCATCTACCTATAAGCCAGTGAGAGTCCTCCGAGAAAACCAAACCTGCCAACATCCTAACCTTAACTTATAGCCTCTCGAACTATGAGGAGATAAATTTGTTGTTTAAACCGCCTCGTCTGTATTATTTTGTTTTGGTAACCAGAGAACACATTTTTTTTTTTAAATTAAGGTGTAGTTAACATACAATATTATATTAGTTTCAGGTGTACAACATAGCAATTTGACATGTATATACCTTACAATGTGTTCACCATAGTAAGTCTAGTCGTCACACAGTTATTATAACTTTAATAAACAACTACAAATAGAATTTTAAGAGAAAACATAATTAGGAAGAATTCCTCATTCTAATGGAGAATAAGTAGATTTTAAGATGCCTAAAAATATATTTAATGCTGGATATTGATTATAACTATACAAAACATGTTAGACTCACTTTCATGTGAAATATACTCAATATTTGGTATGAATGAAATGTAGAAGTCCATATAAACACATTCACTTCTAAATGCAAAACATTCTAGCTCTGTCTTCTCTAAAATAAATAATAAAGAAATCAAATTCTGTGGGATTCTGAAAAATGAAACAAACAAAAACAAAACAATAAATGGTGATAGGAAAGTAGTCATTTGATTCCTGATGTCATTTAAATCAGGAAGGTGGTCAGAGGATATCTACAGCCATCCTACTGCTCTGCCTCACATATTGATTCCTCAATCCTATTTCCTTTAAGAAATGTAGACAAAATGAATGATGTTTAAGAGTCGAAGAAAATCTACATGGCCATCTACCATTAATACTGAGTATTATAAGGTAGTTTGGATCAGCAACAGGACACAGTATCTCATTTTACTAGTCTTGATGGAAAAAATGTTAAGAAAAATTTGGGTCAAATATTTTCAAAATAAAATAAGATTTATGTGCTAAGTTTGGTGACTTGGGGGTAATAACCCCAAACAAAAAAAAAAAAAAAGAAAGAAGAAAAAAGAAAAATCAAACTTTGATTCAATTAAAAGTTTTGTTTGCATAGGCTGTATACTTAAAATAAATTGGTTTTTATTCTAAAAGTAATTTTTCAACCTTTTAGGACTTCCTTTAGAAACAGACTTCTATAAAAAATTCGAGGATTTGCTGGAATGTTTTAGGAAACATGCAAGTTATCTCTCTTTGTCCAGGGAATAAACCTAACTATTTTTGGTCATGTTTGTGTCCCTATCACAAACATGAGTAAGTATGTATACACGTAACTTGAGACAGGCACAGTAATTTTTAAAAGGAGGCATTTGAAATCAATGCATCTACTAATCAGTCTCTTTACTGGAGGGAGGGAGCTGAAGTGGGAGTAGAAAGCAAACCTTTAGGGAGCCCTGATAAAGCTATTGATGTTTTTTATCATCTCTGCTAAGGGCTCAACATCATATTTTCTCCATCTAAAATCTGGTGAAAGGAAAACTTTATATCTCCATTAGCCATAATAAAACTGGCAAAAAAAAAAAAAACCCTTATATTATTAAAAAATTCCTGCATACACAGTAGACAGCATTGTCTAACCATGGGATTTTGCACATTTTATTTCTCTAACAGTTAATTCAGTATCTAGTGATTCTGATGTTCACAGTTAATTTTCTTCAGCTGTTGGTAAGATTTCTGGTTCGGGTTTGTGTTATATTTGACAGTAACTATGCACAGCAGTTACGGTGTTTTATTTTTTTAAATATGATGTAGACAAAGGACTAATTTCTCTAATGTACAAAAAATCTATAAATCAATATTAACCAAATAAGCCAATATATAAATGGTCAGAAAATATGAATAGATCACATAAAGTCATTGAAAAGCGATCAACTTAATTCACAAGAAATACTGATTAAAACTACACTGAGATATTTAAAAAAGTAAAACCATCAGATTGGCAAGATGAGAAAGTGCATAATTCAACATACCGGCAAGGATGTGCAGAAAGAGGACCAATATCAGAGTGCAAACTGGTACAATATTTAAGAATGGCTATTTGGCAAAACCTATCGATTCTATTCAGAACTTATATTGCAGATATAGTTATATGTAGTAAGTTATCTCTACATAAGATTATTTATTATGGCTTTGTAATAGCTAAAGATGCCTATCAATAGGCACACACACTAAATATAACCTCAAAAGTAGGGACATTAAAATAGATTTTTTAAGTACTGAAAATGTTTAATGTAAAACATTTTTAGTTATGCAGTGTTTTTAATTATTACAAATAAGATTTTAAAAATAATCATCTCAGAATACATATTTTACAAAACATAAAAACAACCACCTCAGGAGGTCACTCACTTATTCTAGTGATATTGTCAATGTTAAAATTTTTTTGGACATTCTAGACCTGTCTTAACTAGTGTATGAGTCCTTAAAAAATACATCTCCTTATAGTTACATCTAATTTTGATTTTGATTAAAAAGTTATTATTCATTTTGGCTCAACAAATTTGGCTCCCAATAACTTCAGACAATATCAAAAGTCAAATTCATCATTTCAAGGATAGGGGTTGGAAGATAACGAAAAAGACCTAGCGGAGGTTTTGACAGTGCTGCCGAAGAGGCACGCTGTACACATTCTGATCAACAATACCCTCCCCTAAGCCGTCTCACTGAGAAAGCAATATGTATCTAGATGTGCTGCTTTTGTAGTACCTCTCTAACAGAATTATTTAAATTGCTTGGTCACACTGCATCAGTGTGTGTGTGTGTCCATATAAACAGCATGTCTAGAAACCAGGCAGAATGATTTAAATGCTGGTTCTGCATACACTAACTGGGTAACTTTGGGCATGTTTTTGTCTGTGTGTGTGTGTGTTTGTGTGTGTGTGTGTGTGTTCTTTTCATTCTCTAGTCCTTAGTTGTCTCATATGTAAATGGACAAAGGAAATTTTCTGGTTCAATGTGGAAGATTTATCACCTATATTTTATTCTCTCTCCAGAAACATCACTGAAATAAAAAATTCAAAACAGGAAAAATAAATCTAAGATTGAAGAAAGGCAAAAGAATCATGGCAGCTGACTAGAACAATGCAGAACTGCTGAAAGATAAAACAGATGGGAATAAACTGATGGTGAAACTTCAACTAAACTTAAAAACTTGCAACAGGTCAAAGAGATTTTCTAAAAAGGGGAGTTTTCCCAGAACACCAGAATAACTCTAAGCTCAGTGGTCACTGGAGCGGGTAAAGGAAAGGACCAGGCCATGGGCCCTTACAGGGAAAAATTAAAGGACAACTGAACAGCTGCCACTAGGCCCCTGCTCTGAATGCAGCTGACTCTGGTATGTGCCCATGGGATTAAAGTGGTAAGTACAGGACTCAAAGAGGGAATTCTGCCCAGGGAATCCCCCGAAGTGGGTGCTAGGCTGCCACGAAGGATTTTCCCATCACCAACCCGCACTCCCTCACAACAACTTTTTCATAGAAACAGTGCTTCTATAATCAACCTACATTCACTGCCAGAGCAAAAGGGCTTCTCGCTTTAGCTAAAGAAACACTTAGCCGCCTCTATTTTTCATTTTAGGTCTTTTTCGGTATACAGTTGAGCCTTGAACAATGCAGGGTTTAGTGCATCAACCTCCCCATAATACTTCCACTGTTGAAAACTGGTATAGAACTTTTAACTCCCCCATAACTTAACTACTAACAGACTACTGTTGACTGGAAGCCTTAACGATAACATAAACAATTAACACACATCTTGTACATCATATACATTATTTACTGTATTCTTACAATGAAATAAGCTAGAGAAAAGAAAATGTTATGAAGAAAACTTTAAGGAACAGAATATACATTTACAGTATTTATTGAAAAAAAATCTAGGTATAAGTGGACCCAAGCAGTTCAAATTCGTGTTGTTCAAGGATCAACTATATATGGACAGACAGCTCCAATTCACCAAATATTCAAGAAGTCAACAGCAAGAAAGAGAGAGCAAGTTTAACAAAGAAAGAAACTTCAAAGAAAATAGGATTAATACAGAAAATGGGGGAGCCCTAGAGTATAATACATATAAAATAAAATATAATGAATTTATCATCACATAGATTAAAAAGTCTATCATAGCCATAAAAATAGGCTTCTATGGAAAAATAATTCTAGAAATTAAAAACATGATAGCTATGATGAAAAGAACTCAAAAGACGGACTGAAGAACAGAATGGACATGAAGATTCAGTTTTGATCTGGAAAATCTGACCCAGAGATTCTCTCAAAATACAGTGCAAAAGGGCAAGGAAAAGTAAAGGAGAAAAAATGCCCTGGCAGATAGAACCCGTTCTAACTGGTGGTAAAATAAGATGAAAAAGAAAATGTCCTATGTAAGACATTTACGCTTGCCACAGTTCAGTTCAACATTGAAGACTAAAGTAAAGAAAGATGCTTAATTTTTCTGGGTGGGTGCAAGGTTACAATGTGGAATGGGCCCTCCATAATGGACTCTGGTTCTGGTCAAAGGTGGTGGACAGCATAGAGGCTAGAGGTGGCAAAGAATTAGTGGCTATTCTTCCCTTCTTCCCTTTTATCTGCTATCATATTTTTGGCCCTATCATCTTTTTTTCTTTCTTTTTCAGCTTCAAACCTTTATTCTTTTTTCTTTTCTCCTGCCCAACTTGTTTCCTTAGCCTTACACCTCTAGAATTTTTTTTTTTTTTTGGTCTATATTGAAATATTGTAGAATGGCATCTGCCTCTATCATCTTCCCCCTCATATACCTCATTATCTTCCCCTCTATACTTTTGGCCTTGATCAACACTTCAGCACAAGGATTAAGATATTCTGGCCTATTTACATACTTTTGTACATGGAGCTGTATTTAGGGGATGAAATCTCAAGAGAGGAAAAAGAGCTATTTGCCTCAAGACAGACTGTGAAGGAAAAACACTCCACTTTCATAGACTTGTAGAGCTAGAAGATACTTTCTATTTTTATTAACTTTAATTTTTATAAAATTAATATATATATACATAATTTTACAAGTCAAAACCAAAAGGTTCATTACGAATAAAAGCAGTTTCTTGCCTCACCCTTTCTAATCTTTTGGTTCCTCCCAAACAGACACACCATTCTCAGCTTGTGTAGCTGTTTTCTTTGACATTTGCCTATTTTCTCTAAATATGCATATGCTGCTACTTCATGACATCTCAATTTTAGATTACTAACTTCCCATAGTGAGAAATGAGGTCTTAGTTCTCTCACACCTCTCTTATTTTTCTGCATTTTATTTAATTATATATTTAAAGTATATAGTACATTAGTTAGACATTTATACAGTTTATGAAACGATCCGCTGATTACTCTTTCTTTCTTCTGGCTCTACACCTAGCTATCACATTAATGCTGACTGCATTCCCTATGCCGTGCTCCCCATCCCTGTGACCATCTATCAACTACTAATTAGTACTTCTTTAACCCTTACCCCTTTCTCCCAGTTCCCCAGTCCCCAGCCCCTTTGGCCCTCACCAGAACGTCCTCTATTATTTGTGAGTCTATTTTGATTAGTTTGTTCTTTTTGTTGCTTAGATTCTACAAATAAGTGAAATCATATGGTATTTACCTTTCTGTCTGACTTATTTCACTTCGTATAATCTCTAGGTCCATCTATGTCATTGAAGATGGTAGGATTTCATTTTTTTATGGCTGAGTAATATTCCATTATATATATATATATATGTATATATATGTGTGTGTGTATGTATATGTGTGTGTGTGTGTGTGTGTGTGTGTATCATAACTTTATCCAATAATCTGTTGATGGGCATTTAGGTTGCCTCCATATCTTAGCTATTGTAAATAGTGCAGCCATGAACATAGGGATGCATAGATCTTTTCAAATTATTGTTTTCCTTTTCTTTGGATATTCAGAAGTGCAATTGCTGGGTCAAAAGGTAGATCCATTTTTAATTTTAAGGAACCTCCAGACTGTTTTCCATAGTTGCTGTACCAATTTGCGATCCCATCAACAGTGTATGATGGTTCCCTTTTCTCCTCATCCTTGCTAACACTTGTTCTTAGATTTATTGATGATAGCCATTCTGATGGATATGAGGTACTATCTTATTTGCAATACTCTGATTAGTGACCTTGAGCATCTTTTCATATGTCTATTGGTCATTTGTATTTCCTCTTTGGAGAAATACCTATTCAGGTCTTCTGTTTTTCATTGGATTGTTTAGGTTTTTTTTTTGTTGTTGTTGAGTTGTATGAATTCTTTATATATTTTGGATATTACTCCCTTATCAGATGTTTCATAAGCAAATATCTTCTCCCATTTAGTATGTTGTCTTTATTTTGTTGACAGTTTCCTTTGCTGTACAAAAACTTTAATTTGATGTAGTCCCATTTATTTTTTTGTTTCTCTTGCCCGAGGAGATATAACCAAAAAGAAATTACTAGTAGCAATATCAGAGATATTACTGCCTATATTTTCTTCTAGAAGTTTTATGGTTTCGGGTCTTAAAGTCTTTAATCAATTTTGAGTTTATTCTTGTATATGGTATAAGAAGATGGTCCACTTTTATTTTTTTGCATATATCTGTCCAATTTTCCCAACACCATTTATTGAAGAGACTGTCTTTACCCCACTGTATATTCCTGCCTTGGTCATATATTAAATGAGCGTATAGACATCATACCTACCTCTCTTACTACCTCTTGTGTCCCCAATTCCCTAACAGAGATCACAACTTTTCATCAAATTAATATTCAGATTCTTATGACTGTGCAAATATTATTGCTAAGTCACACCGTGTACTGCGTTCAAACCTTCTTTATTTACCATGCTTTTTCTTTTTTCTGGAGTTAACAATTCTTATTTTTTCTACTAGCCTGCTTTTCTAGGGGAGCTTTTCAGATGCTTCAACATTTTTTACATAAACCTATCAATCAGTCATACTTCCTATAAACTCAAAGAGGGCAATCCATTTCTTCTCTGGAGGCCTCCTTTCTGGAGGACTCAGGCCCCTGTTCTAGCATGCACTGGTTGTTCCCTAATCCTGATGACCAGCTATCATTCCTGCACTTCCTTTCAGATCTTCTGTTTCCCCTGGACCTCATTATTTTTCTCTTTTTTGTTTTCTCCCTGTTTGCTGAAGGTATATCTTCTAGGACTTTCACTAGAAAGGTGAGTATATCATCAAATATTTTAGCCCTTTTATACCTGAAAATGTCTTTATTCCACCTCTACAACTACTGGAACTTTGGATGCCTAGTTATAGGTTAGAAATCATTCTAACCTCAGATATTTCTAAAGTAAATTTTATTAATGTATAGTTTACATACAATAATATATGCCCATTTTAAGTGTACAGTTCAATAAATTTTGACAAAGGTATAAACCCATAACCTTCCACCTCAATTAAGAAAATAGAATATTTCTATCACCTCTAACGGTTCCCTCAAGTTCCTTTGCTGTCAATCTTCACTACTTCTTCTGGTACCCTCTACTGTTGGATGATTAGATGGCAGGGTGACCTTTGTTAGGGACCTCCCCTTACATTTCCATAGCCAGATATCTTCTTTCTGGCCATTCAGTGTCTCCTCAGAAAACTCTCCCAGTCTCCCACATTGGATGGGGAAGGGGACCAGGATCAAACCAGTCAATATGCAGACTTTCATTTTATTACCTTTTGGCCTTGCATCTTATTGTTTCCCCAACTGTGCCTGATATGCAGGACCCTGGAAACCTGCAGTTTCAACTAGAAGAGACTTTCAGAGTCATCTCATCTAGTTCTCATGTTGCAGATAAAGAGAATAGGGCTCAGAAAATTCATTTAACAAATAACACTTGATAAAATGGACAATGTGAGACTTGAACATAGGGTACTGTTCTTATCTAGTATTCTGGTCAGTTGAAAAACTACTCCCAAAAATGTCAGAGATGATTCAAGATTCTCTTTCCAGCTGCATGAAAATCTTGGCAAACTTTCATGAATTGTATCACGACAGCTAAACGCTACAGTAAGACTGAAATAAATAAGTCCCCCATCTGATCTCATCAGAAGAGGGATAAGACTTAGGTCAGGAACCCAGGCAAATTTTGAAGTGAGTTGGTTAGTTTCTTTTAGCTTATAGGTCACACGATGGAATTATCAGCACTGTTTTTTTCAACTTCAAAATTTCACAGGTGAAAAAAAATTGAGAGTCCTACCCTCATGAAATTTCAAGTATTATACTATCAAAATGTCTCTTAATTAGAAGAATGCTAACATGGCTAGAACAGTGGAAAATTATTTCAACAGCTGTCTCCTAAACAGTGCTCCACGGAAAACTCATTCTGTGGGGTAACATGTGGTACTTGAAAAAAAGAATTCCATACTCAAAGTCCGGTAAATGCTGAGTTAAAGAAATCTAAACTGGCTTATTTAACAGAGGACTTCTTAAAACCTTTAATACGTACTGTGGAACTTTAATGAGGAATGATATATATGCCATGTAGCATATGCCCAGTGTATTTTAGCAGCTCTTAGGACTAGCGTTCAAGGAAGACACTTTGGAAAACATAATCTGACCCAATATAATATTTCTGAAAGTCTTACTATGGGGTGTTTTGGTTAAGAACACAAAATTGCTCTCCTCAACATCAACTGTGCACCTTAACATTACAAAAAGATCGCAGATGTTATAATTTAAAATATACGAGTTGAGTGAAGTACCTATGTATAAAGGTAACTGTATATAATTTATTAATGAAAAGGTATTTCACTCTCAACAAACGGTCTATGCAATAACGGTGAGAGACAAAGCACTAATCAGCATTATCATTAAACATTTAAAATGAGGTTTTGTCCCCAACACATACTATTCAGCCTGGAAGTGGGTCTGGCAGTGGTGGACTGAAGTGAAGGTGGCAGGATCTCTGATTTGACGGTTACACTGGTGACTGTACCATCCATCCTCTCTGTCTCACATAAGCCTGGCAACTGGGCTGCCTTCTCCAGCGTTGGTAGTAACTGATCAAACTGGTCAAGGTCAGCTGTAAACTAAAAATGGAAACCAAAGTTAGAGGAAGTATGTTCTACACTTTCACCTAAAGCAATGTAGAAAAAAGTTGCTCTTTTAAACTCCATGAATTAAGTGCAACTATGAAAGAATGAAAAAATAATTAGAAATTACATGATCTAACTATTCCACCGGAAAAAAATTTTGGATGCTTATAATATTAATATACTGAAAGATATAAGATAATGTACATATATTATTTACCTAATATATCTCAGTATAAAATTTATACATTGGAAAAAGACTGGTCTGGAAAGAAGTGTCAAGAGTACTGTGTTATGATAGTATCAAGGGTGATTTTTTCTGTTATGTTTTTCAAAATTTTGTAAAATGACTTACTTCATAATGTAATAAAAAATAAATTTACATGGCTTTTCTATAATTTAAAAAAATCTGGGAAATCTTTTAATAAATAGTCTTCTATGATAGCCAGGGAGTCCCTACATCTGCCTGAGTTTATGCATAGGACAAAACTGGCCTTTATTTCACAATGTTATTCTACTATGATTACTTTGAGATAATTTATCAACATAATATGTCTGTATTTCATTATTTAATTCAACTAATACTTATATTTCTAGATTATATAAACAGAATTATATATATGCATTTTTTAAATGTCTGGCTCCTTTTACTTAACATTACATTTTTGGAATTCAGAAATGTCCTATGTTGCAGTAGTTCATTTGTTTTCATTGCTGAATAGTACCCCATTGTAGGGATGTGTTACAACCTATTTATCCACTCTACTGTGATGGAGTTAGGGGTGTTTCCAGTTTTAGGTTAATGCAAATAAAGCTACTATGAACTTTATTTAACATATCTTTGGTTTCGCATGTGCAAAAAGTATTAACCATAAAGGAAAAAAACTGGCAAACTGGACTGCATTAAAATTAAGGACTTCACTTTATGAAAAAGCACCAGTAAGAAAAAGGCAAGCCATGGCACAGAAAAGATATCTGCAAACATATAACCAATAAAGGACTCGTCTAAAACATGTAAAGAACTCTTACAAGTCATTAGGAAAAAGACAACATATTGGGGAAATGCCAAGATACTTGAAAAGCAATTCACAAAAGATGCCCAAATGACCAATCAACATTTATCAGGGAAATGCTAATTAAAATTATGAGATACAACTACACAGATCCAGAATGGCTAAAATTTAAGAGTGACAATACCAAGAATTACCAGGAACATGGAACAACCAGAAGGAATTCCTGCACACTAGGACAACTGGCATTATCTACTAAAGATGAACACACACATCTTACGACCCACAATTCTACTCTTAGATGTAAACTCAGCAAAAATGAGTGTCCATGTGCATCAAAACAGATGTACCAGGACTGTACACAATGGCTTCATTTTATAAAGCTGTTACTTTAAATTTTACAGAGGGAGAGTTTTAATATGGTCATTATTTAAAGCTATTTTTCAGCTTAAAAACACAATATTAGTTTAGTTGTACCAAGAAACATGAGAGATAGCCTTATCTTCAAAGAGCATACACATAAAGAAATAACCAAAATCATGTTATTACAAATAGTCCACTGAGACAATCCAGAGCACAGAGAGCACAGAGGAAGGAAATATCTAACTTGGCTACTGGGGAAGGTTTTAAAGAGATGTCTGAATTGGTTTGTGAAGATGAGAGCAAGTTTAACAGAAAGGAGAACAGGGCAGCAGATGCTTAGAAGAGACATGGCTTATTCCAGGAATGGCAAGGACTTCCATGTATCTAGAGTACAGTATGCCCAAGAGAAGAGAGAGATTTTTGTGAGATGAGGGCTGAAAACAAAGCTGGTTCAAGAGACTGAAGGACCTACGAATACTAACTTTGAATCTGGAGAGTCTTACCGATCAACTGCTTTTTAAATACTTTTTCAGCTATTTCATGGATGTCTATTTGTGTCTAAATAATTTGTAAGCTCCTAGATGGGAGGCACCATATTTTGTTTTTTTTTTTTTTAATCACTTCAGAGTCTACAGCAATTATTCAATAAATGAAGCTACCTGTTAATTTCTACCCCACCTCCACCCAGCCTAAGCACAGAGGATGCTAATCCATAACAATTTATGCAAAGATCTGTTTATATGTGCTTCTGTTTCAGAGTGTTCTACATACCCTACTACCCAGAATACTCACGTCTCTATTTTGATGGGGGTTGAGTATGGTTAGAAGCAGATGAGAAGATAAACTGCCTTAGAAAATGTTTCAAAGGAAATTAAATAGCAAAGTGAGACAGTCTAGGCAGCTTCATTCACCTTCTCACATTTCTCTCCCTGTCGTTTACAACAGAGGTTCCCAAACTTAGCTATCTATCAGAGTTCTCTGAGGAGCTTCTTTAAAATATAGATTTCTAGGTTTTCTTCTCAGACAGTGGTATTCAGTAGGTGGGATTGGGAGGGGGGAGCAGGAAGGGTATTTTAAAAAATATCCAAAGATATGAACTCCGATTTTAGAGAAGAAAGAAATATCTACTTTCTTAGAATGTTGTGTTAATATTACAGCCCTCCAAAGTTCCGAGAAGAACTCTTAAGGGCATCTTGTGATTTTTCAACCACTGATACTAACCTTTTAATATATTCCCAATGGATAGGGAAAAAAACACAGCCTGAATCCAAATCTGGTCTATGGCTGGAGTTAAATAAATGAAAAGGAAAAAAGAACGAGGAATGGCATCCTGTGAAGTGAGGATTACCCACCTGGTTCTGGGACTCCAGTTTAATTTCCTCAGGGGCAGGTTTGGTCATTGGGGTTGGGTTTGTGTTACAAGGATCCATCTGTTCTTTCTTTTCCACTTTCACCTTAACATCATCGAGGCTCAGGTTGGGCGTTGATCTTAAATCTTTCTCATCTTTGTCTAAAAGGTAGCGTAGGAGCTGATGGTCTTTTGATTCTTTTTTCTTTGAAGCATCCAGTTCTAGTTTTACACTTGAGTTCCCCTGTGCCTGTCCAGTCACTGATACAGAAGCAGATGCGCTGTCCTTTTTATCAGGCTCCACAGACAAGGTGGTGATATCTGAGGGGCTACCCTCCTGGAGGAGCCGGTGTAGAATTTTATGCCGTTCTGTCAGTGAGCTATGAGAGGAGGGGCAAGAGCCGCCTGAAGAGTTAGCAGACGCAGAGTTGGAAGTGCCTGCGCAAGACAGTACCTCTTTGCAACTCGTGTCTATATCAGCATGCCGTAACTGCTGCTCAGCAGTTGTTGTCAAAAGCTGCACTAGTTTGTGACTGGTTTGAGAGTATTTATTGTCTCCATCTGAGAGTCTGTCATTGTTATGCAGAAGCCCAGAATCCAGAGGTTTGCCATCACTAGAGCTGTTGTCAGACTGAATCATTTCATTTAAAATGGATGCAATCTCTTTGTTATCTTTGGACTCAGCTTTTGCTGGTTGTATATTTAATCTGCTAGGTGAATTTTGTGAGCTTATCTGTCTGAGGACTGGAGAACTGGCAGAGAAGCCAACAGAGTTATTGGGTCCTTCATTCATACTCTGTAAAGGTGTTACTGGGATGTTTGAATAAGATCGGTTACTATTATTACAGGCAGTGCTTGTCATGCCAACAGGGGAGCTTAATGTTGGAATATTAGAAGGAAACGAATTGCTTGGCATCCTGGGCCTTGTTGCCAAACCAGAACTAACTTGTCTCCTTGGAGACATGAACTGTGCAAGGGATATTCCTGTACCTTCCATAGGAGAATTATTGAGGTTTAAAGAGGGATTAGTGCTCTGGGAACTGGCCTGTCCCTGGTTTAAGGCAACACTGGCTACAATCTGGTTTCCAGGTGAGCATCCAAAACTCCCTTGGCTGTTGCTAGAGTTACTATGACTGCTGCTATGAAGGTCTGAGCTCTGTTGGCGGTTTACTCTGGTGGACACTATGTTGCTGTTGGATGGTGGCAATGTGGATGAACGGGCCACGCCATGAGCTGGAGAGATACTAGGATTGACGGAGGGGTTTACTCGAGGAACTGACATTCCAGAATTAGTGTCATCTTGAGGAGAAAGACCACTGTGTTCCCTAGGGGAGAAAATACATTATTATTCAAACATCTTTGTTGGTTTCCATTAAAATATTTTTATGATGCATATTAAAAAACAAGACCATTCACTTCATTAATATTTCAAGCTATCAAGGGCTTCTGTATCACTTTAAATTAAGAAACAACAGTGGACTGTTAGTGATGTGAAATATTAGCACCGCTTAATAGGAAATAGTGCTTATGGTTCTGTAAATTTGATAATGGTTTCGGTTATATGGGAAAGAAATCTTTCTTGACCTTGGGAAATAAAATCTAATCTATGTACTTTTAAAATTTTCAATATTTAACACAAATAATTAACATTACAATAATACTTTTGGTTAAATGAGAAACGTCCCACATCTCTGTTTACAAAGCATTTACTCATGACTCCCATGTTACTGCTTTTAAGTATTTCAACTCCAATGAGGAAGACTGGGTAAGGAAAATACTGTGTCACTGATGTAAAAATTAAAAAGGGTGATATGCAGACATAGCAGATGTTTTGAAAGAGAAATCACAATATGAAAAAAAGAACTGTGCTAATTCCACTCACAAGCATAAATTAAACTAAAATTAGAAAAAAGCAGAATACTGAATTCAGATTTTCATCAAGTTCTTCACTCAAATCCATAATTATGACAACAGATTTGTGACTGGTATTACCATGTTCCAATAAGCAAATATATCATATGAGAAAAAGATGAAGTGAGGGGAAATGTCTTTGTTTTTGTTTAATGCTAAATTTTAAAGCTGTAAATGTAGGATTTTGAATAATTCATAGGGTAAGAAAATGGTTCCATGAATATACTATATACACCAGTGTAAAATGTATTTAGAGAGAACAAATTAGAGGCAATGACAGTCAAAAATCTAAAGTTGATAGTTTAATGATCTGTCGTTTGAGAAACTGTCAACCTAAACTCAGGAGCCATCAAGTTTGCCCTAATGAAAATACAACATTTAAAAATAAAAATAACAATATGAACAAACTTCGAAATATTTTATAAAACCATATTTGGGAGTTCATATATGGAAAGTTGGAAACTTGTAGCTACCTTTCGGTTTTACCCTTAAGACATATTTTCAGCCTCATCTTTCCTGTTTCCCTTTTTGAACAACAGAGCTATTGTAGGCAACAAAACTATAAAACTCAGTATGGATACATCAAATTAGTTTAATGCCTGATTTAGAATTTGTTTTCTAGCCATCAAGAGTATAAAAATTTTTCTCAAAGAAGAGACATGTGAACTGACTTATTTCATATGACGCTCTCCAAATAAGTAGTACCTGTCGATGATATGAATTCCCATGATGAAAGGCTGCATGTCTGCACTTTGAGGGTAGCAAAGTTTACACTTGGTGTGGGCGCTAAGCATTGTCCCATCATTCAATATGAACCTATAGGATGGGCTGGAGGCAGTGCCACGAGTCATCACTGTTTCAAACAAAAGAGAAACCTAGTTAAAATTCTGACACTTGTACTGTGGGCAAAGGAGAGTTACCAAGTCTTACTTCTACCTAGAACCTCATCTTAAATGCCCACCCAACTGCTGCCTGCTCACACTCAAAGAACAGGTCAGATGAAGTATATATCTGAGGGGGAAAATGACTCTGGTTGAAATAGACCACCTGATGACAAGTTTTATGTTAGTCCTACTTGAATGAGCGCCTCCTCATATAAGTTATGATGATAAAGAAACCCCAAACCAGAAAAAAAATCAACCTTAATCTTTTCCTGTAATGGGGCAGTTCTTCAAGTTTATTAAGTGTTCATTAAAAACACCAGGAAGTAACCTTCGCTCCTCTCACTACTTTCAGTAGGTCTGACAAGTTTTTTTTCTTGTGCTGGACAAATTTTTAATAGCAGCTTTACTGAGATACAATTCATAAACCATAAAATTCACCCTTGAAGTTTTGATTAGTGTACAGTCTCTTAATTAAAATTCAAATTTATTTTTTTTACTCAGGAATGTGAATCACTGAGGTCCTGTTCAACAAATTATTATATTCATATATATGTATTATTTTTGATGCTTGAAGTTAGTTTAGTAAGCAAATTAAGATAAAGCCAATTAGTACAAGGAACAAAAACTAGGTTAAGGCAGTCAAATCATTACCTAAAGAATATAATTTACTCTGTCTTAAGCTTTATTAACAGCAGATAAAATTCTAATTATACTGGTATTTATTAAATATGTAAAGGCTATAGCAGACTACTAAGGAAGAAAACATCATTGCTCTTTTAGTAATACAATAGAATTCTATTTTAAGGAAGATTTAACAGGTAGATTAAGCCATACCAAGGTTAAAAATCATATTCACTGAAACAAGAATTACTACCATAAATATTATAATTTAGCCTGTAACGTTAGTCCTATTTTTCAAAGACATTTCAGAAACAGTTTCAATTACATTTTAAAGATATGTTAAAAAAGACTTAAAATGACCAATTAATAAATAATTTTTGAAGCCACATATTTAAGTAAAAAGAAGACATGCTCTGTTTTCTTGTCTTGGGTATATTATATAAACTGAAGAAGGTATAATCTGTTGAAAACCTATACCATACATAAATTTGTCTAAGTACCAAAACCAGGATATAAATTTAATTGAAAGTGTTAAGATCTTTGTTGAACCAACTGAAGTCCATACCCATCTGGCAAATTCAGCCAAATCACTGGCGTATTTACCAAATATAACACATAAAATTTAGTTCCTAATGAAAAAAAGTCTTTAATGGAAATTGATAATTTTTGTGTAAGGATATAAGTAAATGCTGCTATACCAAAACCTTAAAAAATATTAAAGATTCCCAATTGTTAATATCTTTTTAACAACATATTTTGGAAAACATAACTACAACAAAAAAGTAGCATTTTAAGATACGTAATTAACTTGGGATAATGATAAAGCTAAAGATATATAAAGGGCCAGATAAGACACAATATATTTCATGTTATTTTGCTTATGTCATTTTGTCTATTTCCTTATCACTGTTCATTTGTTCCTTAGGATCTTCCATTCTGCTGGAAAACACTCACTGGCTTTTCACCACTGAGCTGCACTGTCCAATACGGTAATTATCAGTCACATGTGGCTAGTTAAATTTAAAATTGAATAAAATTTAAAATTTAGTCCCAGAGTCACACATTTCAGGTCCTCAATAACAGCACATGGCTAGTGGCTCCCATGCTGGACAGCACAGCTCTATATAACCTGATTCATCTTGCATTTTCAATCTTATTTTTCATTACTTCCTAAACATTCCTTCTATAACTCCTGGAATAGGAGGTAAATTTTTACACTTATTCTTCAGCTAGAATCAACATAAAGGCTAGTACCATGTCCCATTCTTGTTATCCACTCTCTATTGAATCCTGAACAATGCTTTGCATATAAAATCACACAGTAAGTACCTGCTGATTGATCCTCAACTTAAACCTCATGTAAACAGGTTAATACTGACTTGTGATCAACTACCGTAATTTTTCTTTAAATGGTAGATTTTAAATCTTAGCTATGTTCTCAAATGCTTATATCTCAATTTATATTTTCCCTCTTGTAGTAATCTAGACTTATTTTTGTAATGGAAATCAATGGAGACAAATTTCTTGATTTATTGACAAGCCTTATAAAGTGAGAAAGAACTAGAAACTCAGGCTAGCATGAGAACATTAAGATACTTAATGTGGGTTACAGAAATATCAGTAGTCCTTTGGTAATTATGCTGCTTTAACTTGTAGGATCATATCTAAACTAGTAAAAATTCCAAAATTAGAGGACCTCTATCAACACAAGGAAATGATTACACTTTAAGTTTTGAAGTCAGATTATTTATTTTGGATGATAACGTGTGGAATACGACTTAACACAATTCACACATTCTTTGAAATGAAATAATGGCAACAGTAAATATAGCAAAATGTTAATTAGACCCTAATTAAGACTATCCAGTTAACTAAATTTTTCTGATGCTCAATTGTTCAGATGGACATATCACCAGGAAGGCAGCATGGGTCAATGAAAAGAATATGAGTGTAGGAATCAGATTTAGGCTTGAACTCCTTAGGGCTTAATAATACAAATTGGCCTTCACACATCATCACTAAAATGAAGCCACTAACATTGTCAGATAATAGCAAGCTTGGAGCCTACAACAGGTACTGAATGAATATTTCCTGAATAAACACCAAAGAGAAAACAAACAAGCAAGTAAGTTCCAAAGACATATGTCCTGAACCATATACACATTCAGCTATCCCAAACACCATTTATACCAATAGCTTCAACCCTATGTAACAATCACTAATATTCTGAATTAAAATATGAGTAAGGGAGACATGATTCTTTACAGAGCTGGTTGGATAAATATTTGATTTGCACACCCAATTTTCCTCATAAGTAGGTTTCAAGGTTTAGGCCTGGACAAAACTATCTGGAACCTCATTTTGATCACAGGTCCTGGCCTTGTCTTCTGATCTAGTTTTGCCAGGCATAAAACTAGAATTTGATTGCTGACTCCTGTGTCCACTTATAAAATTTTTGGAACACTTAGTGGGGAGGGATATTATTGATGTAACATAACTGACACTCCAGAATCTCTTTGAAGAACTTTAAAATGGCAACTGTTCTTGTTTTTTGTTTTTGTTTTACCCTAGAATAGGCCTCAACAGAGCTATAAAGCAAACCATTTTCTTTGGTCATAGCAGCTGTAGGAGTAGAGCTATTTGGGTTTTTCGCTCCACCCAATTTGGTGCTGGGATAACCTCGACAAACATGACTTAGTGATGTTAACCAAATGGGCAGATATAAAACATGTGGCAAGGTACTATAGGTCAATGCTGGTACAGATTTCTTTTTCTCTTTGATATTTCCCTAGGTATAATCAGAAAGAATGCAATTAAAAAAAACTATTTTAAGGTAAAGGAAAAAATTACCCCTAGATGCTCTAAGATTTTCAATCATCAATGACTAAACTCTATTCAGTATATCAATATTTCTAAAAAAGAAAAATACTCATATTTTAAATATTTCCAACAAAATTTGAAATAAAAAGGTTTTCAGTTAAGTCTGTTATATGGACCATGGAATTCACAAGTCTCAAATAACATTCTGGTTAATCATTTATATAGGCATTTATATTTTATAGCAATGCTTCCAAACTTCTAGATACTATAAATTGCTTCTAACTGTCCTGTGATTTTTTTTTATGAAAATAAATTTATTTTGTGATTACAAAGTTAAGGTAATACAGAAATGAACAAAGAGTAAGTAGTCATCTGTAATCCCATCCCTCAAAGATAACCACTGTTAACATTCTGTGAACCTTCTAGAATTGAATAAATAAATACAGAAAAGTGAGATCATACTATATATGATGTGCTTTCTTAACCTATTTTTCAATATAACGATATATCCTGGACATCTTTCAAAGACAAGAAATGATCCATGACATCACTGATACTAGGTAAACAGAACTTTCAAGAAACTTTCCTTGGCTAACTTTCATTTCTCATGACTACTACTCTCCCTAAGTGCTGAAAGATGTGCTACAGGAAGAAGTATTCTGAGGAAAAATAAGCCTCAGTAACAAAGTCATATAGGTACCTTTATTGCAGAACTTCCCAGAAATTTAAATACCTTAAATGTGTCTTATGAATCCCCCAAAATGGGAGACTGAAACACTTCCAAAACTTAATTCAGCAGGAAATATCACTTCCTAGGTTTAACTATTAATATCTTGTGGAAATTAGGTTTATTTTTTTCCAACTTCTCTATAAGAAAACATCTTAGAGTATAGACTCTGATTCAGTAGTGTGAGTGGAGTCTAGAAATCTGGTTTAACTTTTGCCCCTGATGAACTTTGGGACACATTTAACCAAACCTTTCTTTAAGTGAATGGTCCTGAATTGAACAGAATGTGGGAACCTTCTTCTAGTTTAAAATTTTCCTCAGCTGATCCTGATATCCATTTCCCCCCAAACTTAATGGAGAACCATTGCTATGATCTAGTTTATACTGAATGCTTTCAGGAATTCTTTGGCAGAAATGTGTTTTCAAATTTAATTCTGGAAAATAAAATGGTAAACACCCTTGAAAAGCAGTCCACGAGCTTTCTCTTTCAGAAGCAGCTAAAAAACTAAATAAGAACTAAATTAAATTTTTAATGCACATTAGGATTTTATACCAGCCACTGCCTTCAGAGTTAATGGGAAGGAGAAAAGAAGACAAAAGGAGGACAAATTTTTCTTGCCTAAATATTAAAACACCGTAAGCTTTTTAAAAGTTTTACACAAAATCAAGAATACAGTGACATAATTTGTTTCACTCTTTTCACACTGTCCCTAAGTAAACAGGCAGCAAGGAAACTGCAAATGCAAATTTACACCTCTGTCCATTCTTGACAGACCAGTGGTTCTCCAACTTGATGTACAAGCATATGTCATTTAAATGTGCTTCGTTTTATAGTGCCTCCCAGATATTGGGTTTTTTTTTTACAAATTGTAGACAGGACTCTCCACCAATAAAAGAATTAAGACTCACTTTATTGTGAGACTTGCTTTAATGTGGTAGTCTGGAACTGAACACTCAATATCTCCTAGGTACACTTATACTTAGGCATTACCTTTGGAGCTGGTTAAGATATCTGGTCCCCTCACCTGAGATTTTAATTCAGAAAGGATGTGCTCAACCCATGAATGCTGTTTGGTAAGCTGTCCAGACTTTTCAAAACAGTAGAATCAGAGTCATGTGAACTCTGGACAACTTAATACCGAGAAAAATACAAGTAAGTTATTTCTATTTAGGAATTTTTTTTCTTAAAAACAAAACAAAACAAAACAAAACAAAACAAAACAAAACAAAAAACCAGAAGGACAGTAAGAAATGACTAATGGAGAAGAGGTGTTGAATTGTATTTCTTTACATTTTACCCTAAATTGTTTTACTTCATATGTTGATGATAGAATAGTTACTTATTATACTTTAATTAATCTGTTTGATAGAGAATTGTAATGGTTTAGAAACACATACCTTAATCCATTGTTCAGTCACATCTATGGGGAACCTAGTCATTTGGACAATGAGACGAAATCTAGACCTGCCTTGCCTTGGTGGAAATAAATGTATGTAAATTACAGGCAAATAAAAATAAAAATCTTTTAAGTAAAGTCTTGGAAGGCCCAACTTATAAAGTTAAGGCAAAAATCAGAGTGTCATATACTTCAGCACTTTAGGCAGTGGGTGGAGAGAGTGCCCTGAGTCTCAAATCTATGCAAAAGTCAAATGCCACTCTTGGAAGAGGAAGTCACAAACTTTGCAACCAGTGGGTGGCATTAGTTGCTTGCCGTAATGGTTTTTAAAGGTGACTGCACTTTAGAATTCCTTGAGGAACTTTTAAAACTACAGATTCTTGGTCCTATTCACTGAAATACTATCTTTGGGAATGCTACCAGTCACAAGAGGCCCACTAGAGAACCATTAGTCTGTAGGAAGCTGTTTCAGAAGTAACCAAACTAGTGAGATTCATATAGATGGCTTCTTGGAAAAAAAAGAGGCAAGCTATTTCCTTCATATCATTAGGGAGCAGTTGACCTAAAATGTAATGGATGGAAAATCATCTGTAAACTTAGGAAACCTAATATTATGGAAAAATATTAAAACGAGGATGATAGAATAAAAATATTTAAAAATTATTTTTCAGGAACAGCCATACAAACAATCTCTTTCCAAAGAAACTATTTACTTAGAGATTGGAGGATAAATTACGCTGTAGGGGAGTAATAGGCCACCATAATTACATGGCAATATTTTTAAAGTGCATCAAAATCCCTTATCTCTGAATCTCTATGAACTTTCTGGCCTTAATTCTAAGATAATTTCCCCTGTCTTTCTATATTATTATTAAGTTCATTAAGGGTACGGAACATACTTGTTTTTTATTCCCATAGACTTACTATGATGCAGTAGCTCTTCAATTACTAATTAACAATTTCATATGACATTTTTAATTTGAAACTTCAACAAGTCAGTAGATGCAGGTACTGAAACAGTCATGAAGTAAGCATACTCAATATATATCTCTGTATTATCTAGAAGCCCTCTGATATGTTTCTGTTGAGAATGATCTTCAAAACCAGGTAAAAATATCACTTTTTCTCTGAAGCCATCCCTGATTCTTTTGGTTATACCTCTATTATTGCCCATGTCAAACTGATTTTTAAAACTGTCATATATCCTCCCACTAAGTTTTCAGCTCCTTGTAGGCAAAACACTGCTTCTTAATCATCACATATCCCTGGCATCTTATATATATGTTCTATGTATGTGAGAAACTTGATATATGTCTGCTGAATGAATGAATGAATGAATGAGTGAGTGACCACCACATGATATCCTGTTCTTTAAAATGTGCATCCCAAAATTCAGGATCCACTCGTGAATTACTTTGCTTACCCATTTCTTCCTTTCCTAAAACTGATTATTGCAAAAACTATAATTTGGAGAAAATACTTATCGAGTCATAAGTTCCACACAAATTATTCAATATTAACAAAGACCAAGGGTAGTGAAAATAATCAAGAGAGAAAAACTGTACCTTCTTGAAATAGTTGTCTGGCATAAGATGGCTCTCTGCCCTGAGGTTGGAAAAAAGCATAAATGCACTTCCTTACTAGATCTTCCCAGCCAGTTCTGCCAGCAGCTCTCAGGGAACTAGTATCAATAGAGATGATTTTACCTACACAAAGAAAGAAATTGCACATTTATGATAGCCTCTTGATATAAGTCATCCATATTTCAAAACAAACAACTGCATCTCAGAAATATTCTGCTACCCAAATGCCTAATGGAAAAAAAAAACATTAAAAAGCACTATCAATTTTTATTATCTGTGGTAAGAAAGTATATCAATGATCTGTTAAAATTGTTTTGGCCTTCGAGTATGTTACATACTAGTTTGTCATATTCTAAAATTCAATTCTAGTGAAATATTAAAATCATACTATAAAGATCTGAAGCTGCTGAAACTAATGCCAAATTCCTCTAGCTTGCTCTTCAGATCCTCCTCTCTCTATACTAATGACTGAACCACTCATTGAGGAGGGAGAAGAACAGGTGAATATATTATTTTGGTGTAAATGAATTTCCAATAACTAAATGAAGAGGATATGAGAAAGTAAGCAAACCTTTTCCTTTCTATTTCCTCTTGGGCTGTAGGCAGTATTGCATTTAAGAATAAACAAAGACTGAAAGCAACAAAATCATAAAAAGATAACAAGTGAGAGAACATTAAGAATACAGGTAAATTATTCCTTAGTTAATTAGGAGACAATCTTATATTCACACAAAATAATATGGGTAAGATATATACATATATAAATTAGATTAATAAAGTGAAAATCCACAAACCCATCATCCAATTCAGAACCTGAACACTACTAATAGCACTTCATTAAGTTTGTACTCATTTGTCACATCCCTTTGTTTACACATCCTCCTGTCAATGGACACCTAAATTATTCCCAGTTTTTTGTCATTATAATCAATGCTGCTATGAATAACTTTCACATTTTCCATGGTTCATGTGTGTGAGAGAGACTTTCTCTAGGGTACATATGCAGGAATAGAACTGTTGTGTCGTACATTATGTGAATGTTCAACTTCATGATATTAAACTGTTTTCCAAAAACATATATGAGAGTTATTGTTAATCCAATCCAACATCCTCTCCATCACTTGGTATTGTCAGGCTTTTTTTCCCTTCTTCTTTTCACAAGTAGTAGGTGAAAAATGGTTATGGTCTAAATTTGTTCTCCCCAATTAATGAGGTTGAGTATTTTTTCGTGTTTATTCGCCACTCATGTTTCCACTTCTATGAATGCCTGATTGTCTTTTCCTCATCTTCCCTTTTCTTACACAATCAGTTCAAATCTATTGCACTGTTTGTACCCCCTCATTTTAACTAATCACGCCTTCATGTATTTCACTTGGTTTGTTTAGAAATAAGCATTTATTAGACTTCTTTAACTTAGTCTTGAATCTAATGTGCCTAAGCCTGTCTGAGCAGGCTGCTGCTGAAGTCCTGACATAAATGTGGATGGTAGGAAAAAGATAATTAAAATTTAAAGAAGGAAATTTTGTTATTTAAGAACAGTTTAGAGAAAGCTTGATGAACTCTGTGACTGAAACTATAATTCTGGATGTTCTAAGAATTTTAATTATTTACTCCTTGTCTCTTATTATGTCAGAGATCAAGAGCTGGTTACAGCAGAGAAAGCACTGTTACATAATCCCCACAGGCAGTCATACTCCTCACAGGCAGTGCCTAAGGGAGAAGCGCATGTATGTGTGCACATGTTTATGTGTTCATGTCAGTATTGGCCCACGAGAGAGCAAGAGAGTTTGCAATTGTGAGACTGGAGAAGAGAAGGTGGTTAAATTATCAGCAATGATAACATATGATTGGGCAAGGCAATGACTATTTTAGGAGAAAATCATGAATACGTTGATTTAGAATATCTCTGCTTGCTAGAGGAAAGTTTGACCAACAGAACAACCAACCAACCAAACAAATAAACCACTGTTCAACATTTCCTAGTAGAAGACTTTTTTCTTTTTTAAGGAACAGGAACCACCCCATGTAGGATTAAAAGTATTACTAAAATTTTAAGGAATTAAATATCTAATGCTTACTATAGTTAGTTATGTTTTATCTAAATCATTTCTATGATATAATATCAGTTTTATATTTTAAGAATATTTTATATTTGGCATCTTTCTGTTTTCTTTATATCTCACATTTTCTTTATTATCTTCTGTGTACTAGGTGTGTACAGCACAGTGATGCCCTTTTAAGGGTTGTTTGGTGGAAGGCAATGTAATATAAATATAAATATAAATGTAAATATAAATATAAATATAAAGACTTCTATATTAGGGCCTAAAGATGCCTGTTCTCAGCAACTAGCTATATGGTTTTTGAAAAATCACCATTCTCTCATTTGTAAATTGGGCAGCCTAGATTCTATGATCTCTGAGGTACCCTTTGGATTTATAATTATTTTAGGATCCTGAGCTTAATTTTTAAAATTTTTATAAATTTATTTTTAAATCAGGTATATCTAAGATTTTCATGCTGAATCCTTGGTTAGAAACAAAACTAACAGTGATAACAATGTTTCTATGGGAAAATACAGTCTTCTTTACAACAACCCAATTTAGGATTCAATTTATAGAAATGCAATATGAGGAAAAGCTGAAAAATACTGTTCCTAAATTAGCCTCATAACTTTTAGCCCTCCCCATCTCTCACATTTATGCTGTGGCCTAACCATCACCCTCTTCCAGTGGGCTTTTACTCTGCTCTCTCACATGCCCTTATTTGGTTTTATTGACACGAAAGACCAGTTATGTTTTTTAGTGAACCCTATTTTTCCTCCATGCAATGAAATTTTTGGTTTTCAATAAAGGTTTATTAAATTTTTCCAAAGCTGTTCACTGGTGGAAAATGGAAAGGAATATGTACATGGTAGACTTAAAATGGGAATGAAGAAAGGTATGGTAATTGGTAATTGCTGCTTTCAGATGTGTATCTCCAAGCTCCTAGACATTCTCTTTACTATATTCTATTATCTGTGCTAATTTATCCCCACCCGCTCTTTATTTAGTAAGAGCAGTTGACAGTTTAAAAATGCAAGAATAAAACACACAATATAGGAAATATCAGATTTCTGGGACTAAAAAATTAGTAAATATTGTAATAGGCTCATATAAACAATGGTAAAGGTGAAAAAGTATGTAAAAACTAAATTTTCATAAAGAATAAAATTTAGTAGAAATGACTTTTTAAATCTCAGTCTGATAAAAAATATAGTATCTATTTTAAAATTTGAGAAGTGACAAATATATAATTCTGATTGATAAAGGTATGAAAACCTGATATGTTAGAGCAAAGATAAAATTATGTAGTATATGAAAAATACCTTACAAATTGTAAGGAATAATAGCAATTGGTTTTGCTGGCCTTACTTTCAGGCGCACTCACCTCCACCCACTGTGGCTCTCCTGACGTTCTCTCAGCTCTTCACACGCACCTGTGTGTCTTACCTAGGGCTTCTGCAGCTCTTCTTCCTCAGTCGGGAGCACTCATTTTGCACCATGCCCCTTCCTCACTGTCCCCTTCCAAAACTCACATTTTGTATAGTTGGCACCACCTCATCCTTCGGGCTTAAGTTCAATATCAGTTGCTTAGGCCTTTGTTAACCAGCTAATTTTAAAATAGGTCCTCCCTGCTAGCCTACCTTATACCATCTCACACCTTTTTCATCATATAACATACCACGATTTGTAATTACATCATTGCTTTCTGCTCAACCATGTATGTATGCCCTGAGCAATCAATCACACATAGTGACAGGCATTTCTAGGCAGGCAATAATTATGTGCTGAATAAATTTTTTAAAAAAAAGAATAAGGGGAAAAAAATAGCCAGATACATTTAAACATAAAGTAAAACCACCATACTTGTATTCATTTATAAATGAATATATTTATATCTACACTGCCATATTTCCTTAATTTATTCCATGATTACGAAAAATAATTTATAATCAAAACAAATACAGGTATGTGAATAGTTATAAAATACTGTTCTCCCCAGCACTCTGCTCGTGACAATGATTACGGTATCTAAAATTCACATTATCAAAACCACCACTTAAAATGTTTTCTGCATAAGACTAGTCAACAGAGGCCGAATAGCAGAGAACAGAAGGACACAAAATTTTGGATGTAATTAGTTTTAAAAGCATAGTCACATCATTAATACTGATGGAACATTCTGAACTTTGTAGTTCGTACCTGTAGTATCTTGCTTGGTCATAAAGGATTCTACACCCGTAATAGCTGGAGGCCGAGGTAATCGCCGTGCAATACAAATCAAACATGACTGGAAATCTGCCCAAAAAAAGAAGGGGAAATTGAAGAGGTTAGAAAATGTTACTTGCCATTAACAGTTTTTATAGAAACAATTCATGACATAGAATCTGATATTGGGGTCACTCTGATCTAATAGTATAGAAATAAAATTGCTGGCAACCAAAAACTGGCAACTTAAGGTAGAGATCTAGTTAGCATAAATTATTCCTTTCCATGGAATGTTCTTACATAAACTATAGAAGACTGATGCATCTCATGTACTTGGATGATATCAACTTGAAGTAAGTAGTAGTTCTGGCTAGATTTAGGCAACACAGTGGTTTTTAAACTACAGTTTTATAATCAATTTCCTATACTTATCAGTACTTAATGGCCACAAAGATTAATTATTCTTACAATCACTGTGCAGATAATTATCATATGAGAAAAACAACATTTAACTGTTTCTGCAGAAGCATAATTTGCCCTTGACAGAGGACTTTACGTTGTAAGATCTATAATTTTTTCAAAGTCTCACTTCCAACTTTTTTTTGAGTGCCACACACAATATTACACAGCTAAATATGAACTTTAATCACATAAGGCAGCCTTGAATGTGTATTATGTAGAAAGTCCCCAGCTAACTGTGGCACCCATTCCCTGGTGAGACTGGCTACATACGTGGCCTTTTTGCATCTTACTGATTTCTCTTTCTCCTATCTTCCCAGGTCCTTACTCAAGTTTCCCATTTGTGGTGTTCTTAACTTAGCTCAGTCTAAGTTCACATGGAAAACTCATCCACTGTCACATATTTAATGCCATGTTGATACCATGTTCATATTAGAGCTTCAGCTGTGTTTTCATCTGTTCATAAGCTTTCTCCTTATAAATTACCTTGTATGGCCTTAAAAATGCTAACTCTATTCTCCAATGTTCCCTACACTCTAAACTTGAAACTTTAAAAAATCAGAGCTGTTCAACAGCCTGCTGCATCTGGTACATTTCCAACTGGCAGCAGTCAGTGATATCTCTTATTTTGAGGCAGCAAGTTGGTTTGAATTTGACATTTTAGTGGGAATGCCAGCTTAAAATTGAAAATTTGGGGGCATTTTAAAGGAGTGATTCTAGATATTAGCAATTTTTTTCCTTAAGTATTTTTAACAAATACTTTTAACAAATAGCAAATTGAATAGCCTTATGATACATAATACAGTAACCAAGAATACTCTCTGAAGAAGGCAGTTTTTATGATTAATTACCTCTCTACTCCAGAAAGCCATGGAAAAAGCAATCAAACACCTTAAAATCACCCTTTGTTTTACCTTCTCCATCCTCTTGAATTGATTTTGGCTGCGACACAGTGAAACACTGCATTACTTCATACCGCTGGCAAGCTTCTTGGTTCTCGATGCCTGGCTCATCTGGAGGGTGAATTAGCATCCTGCAGTTAAAGGTATGGCTATTTCGTCGTGTTGCCTCTTGAGGCCAAGGAACTCCATTTACTGTGGAAGAAAAATTGATTATATGCCTGTGAATAAAGTGAAAAAAAAATACAAGCTCTGAAGATACAAAAGACATATCTTTAGCCATCTGCTTAATTAGATACTTGGATTAAAAGACAGACAGACCTCTTCAGATCTAAGGTTATCCTGAGGCAATAGGATACTTATCTTCCTTAGCAAATCAAAATGTCTACCAATTAGAAAACTGTAAAATTTCCAAGAGAGTGTATAGAATTCCTTCTTGAAGATAAGAACTTACAAATACCCTAATTCATTAACAGCCTTTATACCCAGTTAAAGACAAAAATTAAAAATTAATTTTCTAGCTCTTTTATTTAGAATTTTATAGCAGTTAATTAATAGCTTTTCCGTTTGTTTCCGGTTATACTCTGGCAATAAAAAAATGATTGAAAACCATAGGTCCATTGTTAAGCAGGAGTTTTACCCTGGCAAGCATGAACACCTAAGGATGGGCTTGTGTACATGCACACCTTTCTGGAGAGGGGATTCAAAGTTTCTTGAAGGAGTCTGTGATTCAAAAAAAAAATACTTAGAAAAGGATAGAGACCAATCTTGTTTCTTATAATCATTTTCTTTTGCACTTAATCTTATTCGCACATATTATATGCTACAATACCTTGAATATTGTGGGTGATCAATAAGTTACTACATAAAAATGTTAAAACAGAAATGTCACCTGATTCAGTGTAAGAAAATTGAATTTAGTTATAGAAAAGATGTCTGTACATTTCCAGCGAGAATCAATCTCTACGTGGCAGGTCACCATTTCCCACTTACACTGTCACATGCAAACCATGGTGGCAGTCAGAGGGCATTTAAGGTTGTTCTCTCACCATTCCCAACAGTGTTCTTATCTTATCCTCTCCATCGACTCTCCTTCCTTTTCATTATGTCATCACTCTGTAACTGTTAGAGGAAATCATGGAACTAACCTAGACTGGAGTACGAAGTCTCGGTTCTGCTATGAGCTAGTTATGAGATTTGGTTTAATTACTTAATCTTTACCTCATCTTTAAAAATAGAAATCTACTATAATATCTCTAAAATCATTTCCACTCTAAAATTCTATAACAAAACATAAAAGACCCCTTGATAATTCAAATATCAAACTACTGATTTTAATAGAAACAATTATTTCAGGTCCCCAGTTGCTATAAACACTTATTACATTTTTCAAAGGACAAATAGCCTTCCATTCCATCAATGTAGAAAATAGAAAGTTATGGATAACATTTAACTTGCATGTTTGGTTTAGTTATATAGGCTCTCTAGCCAAGACCCTCCCCCCAATTTTGGAGCACATATAGGCTTAAGATTAGGCACATGGCTCAGCGAATGGAACAGAGGCTGAAATCGGACCCCACCCATCCTCTGAGCTCCAATCCTTCCGCAGTGAACAACCCATCCAACCATATTTGGAACTCCTGAGTTGAAAGCTTATATCCAAAAATGTTAATTTTAGTAAATATGTAATATGACAGTTTATTCTACTACCTCCATTCCCTCCTCCTCCTTTCCTTCCTCTTTTCTTTCCTTCCTCCCTTTTCCCTTCTACCTTCCTTTTTGCTTTTTCCCCTTGAAGCAGGTTGGTAGCAAGGATATACATTTGTCTCTTTCTTGGATGTAATTAAAACCGAAAACAAAGGGAATTTCAAGCAGAAGCATCTTGTGGCAAAGCAACTATCTGCTCTGCCTCCCACTATGGTCACATGATTGTGGCATAATCCAGAGGAAGACGATAAAAGCAATGTTCTCTATTGGCTATTTCAGGGGTCCCCAACCCCCGGGCCATGAACCAGTACTGGTCCGTGGCCTGTTAGGAACTGGGCCGCACAGCAGGAGGTGAGCGGTGGGAAAGCCAACAAAGCTTCATCTGTATTTGCAGCTGCTCCCCAGTGCTAGCATCTCCTCAAATCATTGAGCATTCGATTCCGTAGGAGCACTGGCTCCTGGTGTCAAAAAGGTTGGGAACTGTTGAGCTATTTGATGACATTCCCCCTTTACATTTCAAGATGAAACTAAATTTAAAAATATTTTAAATGTAATATATATTAGAATAATACTATGGGTTATAAAAATAATAACATTATGTAAGGAGAATCTACAGAAAGTTCATATTCTTTTAAAAAACACACTTCTTTGTACCTAGTGATTTTGGTAGCAGATTCTTCACAAATTCCGCATGATCCCCCACATGCAGTATGCTGTAGACACTGGTATTCATTAATTCCTCCTGATTGTAACCCAAGTAGCTGGTTACATTCTCTGACACAAATACAATTCTCCCTTCACAGTTCACAACAAAGAAAAATCCATCCAAAGCCTGCGAAGCCAAAAAAAAGAAGAAAAAAAAAAAGGATTAAGAGGTTGGGAAGTAAAAAGATAAAAGAATAAACATATGCATTCTTGTATTGGAAAAGAGATGAGAAATCTGTCATTAAGGGGGGGGGACTAAACAGAAGATTTAATATTGTATGTTCTCTGTGGAGGGGTCAGGCTTATAAACAGACTGTACACTAATGTTTCAAATAGGCATGAAAGAATATGTCAACCTTCTTCCTTAGAAAGAAATTTTATGGTAGCAAATGTGAAGTAAGTGATTGACCCTTGCGTTCAGTCATAAACATCTCTAAACTATAGGTTAAGACCTGCTCTCTACCCTCAAGGCACTTATGGTAGACAGACATAAACATAATATCAGTGATAAATGTAGTGTCAGAGACATACACAGAACATTCTATGAACACAAGGAAGGATACCTAATCTGAGGTCAGGGTGGGGGCAAAGAAAGATTCTTTATAGGCCCCTACCTTACTTATAAAAGGCACAGTGGAGTGAAAGGTTTGAGGGAAGAAGATCCTAGACATGGCACATAAAGAAATGAAAAAGCAGTTTGGAGTTGCTGAGGTACATGGTACAAAGCAGGCTTGTGGCAGGAAATAAGTCTGGAGAGGTGGACAGAAGCCAAATCACAGAGGGCCACTTATGCACCGAGACAGAGCCAGAGGTCACCAAAAGGAGACAATATGTGCCCCAGGTTATCTACAGGGGTGCAGGAAAAAAATTAGAATCTCCATTTATAGTGTAACTCAAAACATAAGGAAGAAATTAAACTTAATAAACATAACGACACCCTGGTGCCTCACTCAGTCCTGACAGTTACATATCACAAACCACGGAATCCCAAGAGAAGATCCAAAATGGAGAGGTAGACAGTGGCACCTTACTTATTTATAGTTTTTCCATTAATTGCAATATATTGAAGTATGCTTGTTATAGAATATATCTAAGCAATAGAAACAAGACCTTTAAAAAGCAGAACATTTACAGAATTTTGTAATGAACAAGACAAAAATTCTTCATATCATACAAGGGTTTGCTGGTTATCTGCGGGAAAATACTTAAAAGAGCCGTCTAACAATGTTGATGGGTTACTCATTTTTCTTTTTAGAAAAGACATGTGTCCCAATTTGCTGACCTTTTCTATGATGCCAAGTGGTAATGATAATATGCTTCCTAGCAGATATTTTCCAAATAAGAACACTTAATTTTGTCCCTTCAGGGTAAAGATGAAAATTTAACAAAAATAAAAACTGCCTTTCAAAAAGACACTTATGCTATAGAGATAGCATGTGAAAATGGATGTTTTAAAATGATGCCATAATTTTGATTTTGTTGGTGAAAATGACACAAAGCACTCATAAAAATTATCTTCTCAGTTTAAACATTTAGAAACAGAACTTTTTATCTGCTCAAAAACCATCCAGTCAGAGTTTTAGTGGGCATTAAACCCATTTTTTTAAATGTGAAAATGCACATCTTTTGATTAGTCTGAGATCAAGGGAGGTGGAATTTCAATAAAAACAGCTGCATAATTGTGAATTTGATTTTTAAATGAGTATCGTGACTTTAGTAATAAGCTCATCTAATGATATATTTTTCCATTTCCAACTACCTCATTTTTGTGAGGTGTCTTTTTCAACTAAGATGATTATTTAAACCAAATATTAAAATAAACTTAGAACTACATCTTCAAATCATTGGATTCGCGATCCAACCAAGATTTTTAAAAATAATCAAGTACAACCACTTTGCTCTCATTAAAGATATTCCTAATATTTTCTTTCACAAAATATTCCTAATACTTTATTCCACTTGACTGCTGTGCTGTTTCTCATTTAGTTAATAATGCAAAAGGGAGAAGGGTGTGATTAATAATCTGAAAACATCAACACTGAATAAATCCTTCCGCTAAACTATTTTGGGTTTTGACGAGCACAGGAAAGCACCCTCATATCTGACTAGCTTGTTGTCAAATTAGCTATAAATTTCATAGCAGGTGACACACACACACACACAAACACATACACACACACACATTCACTTTGCAATTTATGCAAAATAGGGATAACTGAAATATGGATGTATAAATTTTTTTTAATTTCAATTTATTAGGGTAAATGTATCAATTTTTTAAAAGTAGATCTAAAAATTCTTTAAAACGTTCTTAGCTATTAATTGAACTAGTGTAAATACAATTTAATTTTTTCTTTGTGGTCTCTCAGAGTTTAATAAAGACCAGCTTGAGTATAACAAAGTATCACGGTTGAGAGCAAGAAACAAGACTGACATGAAAGGCAGGTAAGTAAAACTTGGCTGCTTCATGGTGAACCACTTTCCAAGGGCCATGCCACCCAACTCCTTAGCAAATTTACTCCTTTTGTAAATCTAGTTTTCAGCACATCCTTCTTGGCTCCTCATTCTCCCTGGAGACTCTGTCTACCTTCAAAGCCACAGCCAGTCTCTCCCTTGCTTTCTTCACTTTCCATGTCTGTCTCTGGATGTCTCTGGAAGTTACCCATTATCTGCAGAGGGGCTGGGAGAGACCGAGACCCACTCTCAGAATCATCTCTACCCAGTCTGAAGACTGGTCAGTGGTGGGTTTGGGGATGGTGTGCAGATCCCCAGGACCAGCAAGGCCCAGGGATTCACTTAGACTACCTGGTACAATTATTTTTAAGGCATTTAGTAAACCCAAAGGACTTCAGAGTTCTCCTTCACTGCAGCAGGCCCGGAGTCCCTGCAGTCTCCCACTGCAGCAGACTTACTGGAGCTTCCTCCCATTGATGCAGCCTCACTGCCAGGCTGGGAAATTATTCTAGCAACTGGTCTCTGGAAAATGCGGCCGGCCGGCCTTATAGGGAGGGAGTGCAGGACTCCCCCAGGTGTCTGCTTTGCCTCCCTTACACGGACTCGTCGTTTCCTCTGTGAAGTGTGGGGCACCATGTTTCTTCTCAGCCTCCCCAGGAAAGGACGGCCTGGGAAACAGGCCGACAAAGGCCCTGCCAGTAGCAGAGTTATCCTCCTGGCTCCACTCCTGAGAAGCGGGCAGCCTGTCTTTTGCTGAAAATGCTTATTTTTTAAAAATTATAAATGAAATATATTCTTGCAAAAAGTTTTTAAATATGAAAATGAAGTAGATAAAAGATCTGCCAAAATCCCATCCCCAAGAGATTGGTAACATTTCAGGGACTATTCTTTGAGACTACATAAATATACAAATATCTCTAATTTCTAGAAGTATGCGTGATTAATATAATCTGCCAATACTTGTTCTTATTTCACAAGTTTCCCTCTTATGTTGTACATATAATTAACCTCCACGTGTGTTCCTGGGAAGGGATCTTCCTATTTCACGAAATCCCGACAGCTGGTCTTACACTGAGCTGCACAAAGGAGATGATGACAAATGCCTGTCCGTTCAGTACAACATCATCGATGTTGAGCGGGGATTTTTCCCTCCACCGAGGATTCTACCCTGTGAGGAGGACTACCATGGGTCTCACAGAAAGTAGGGTTCTCACAGGGCCCTGGCTTCAAATGACTACATAAGCTTTTCTATCACCTACGTGTTAGTCACTAGACAAAGTTCTGGGAGTAAAACACATAATTCTCAACAGTTTTATAGTCTCTGAAGGGAAAAAGACAAATATGTATAGTTACAATATAGCATAATAGAGCAATTCATAAACGTTAAACACCAAAGTGAGGAACCTAAAATGGGTAAAGAGATGATTATCATCAGGAAGTTTTCCTGGAAGGAGGCCACACTACGCTTGAGCCAAGGCTTGGAGGACACAGAGCAGCAGCTCAGGTGAATGAGATGTGAAAGGCTATTCAAAACAGGAAATGGCTCAGAGGTTTAAAAAAAAAAAAAGGAACCGCTTTGTACGTACTTGTCATATTTGCATTATATTTAACAGTAATTTTTTTTCTTTAAAAAGCTTCAAGGAAAAGCAAAACAATAACAAATTTATCTTTGAGGCAATGTGGGTTATGTTATCTTGAAGGTGCTGTTTTTAAGCAGGAGACTGACATGATCTGCTTTTACAAAGATCGTCTGGCAGTGGGTGTGGTGTGGCCGCCAGATGCAAGGAGACCAGTTGCAATGCTATTGTGATACTTCAGTTTAAATGAGAGCCTGAAATAAGGCAGTAGAGGTGATAGAAGAGAATGTGATGAAGGCAGAACAAACAGCATTTGGTCACCTCTAGCAGCTGTGGGAACAAGCATTTGGGGTAATTCTTCATGAATGACTTTAGGGTTTTGGTAGGTAAGTGCCTTTCCCTGAGAAATAAGATTCAAGGCGGAAAAAAACTTAGTCTTTCATTTTTTGACTTTTTAAAAAGAACAATGTAAAAAGACAGATTATACATTTAGAAATGTTATATTTGAAATGACTGAGGAACATTTGGATGAGGATGCTCAAAAGGCAGCAGGATATAATGAAAGGGAAGTTCTGATGATGGATCTTGGCTAAAGACAGGCATTTGCAATTTACAGGTACATACAGTACTGTTTGGGTTTTTGTTTATTTGTTTTCAACTACAATCATCTTTTCCCCTTCCACAGAATAACTGATTTCCTTTGGGGAGTTACTTCTTCCCCATTAAAAAAAGTCTCATGGGATTCTTAATCAGGTTAGTGGGAAACTTCCTCCCTAAATGTGAACCTTGAGGAAAGTTTTAAAAAGACCAAATATAGCTGGAATACGTTCATTCTAGCAGCAAAGCACTGCCCAAATGAGTCTTGCTGAGACTATTTGTATAGTTTCTGCTGTCTAGCCTCCTTAAGATACCATGGTTTCATCCTATTTTCAAACATTTTTCTGTAATATCCAAATAGCATTCTAATAAATTCATATTTACTTTATTTAGTCAGAATTGCATCTGTTGCTTGAAATCCAGAGAACCCTAATTAATACTTTATACACACATACATGTGCACACACATGTACGAATATATTATATAAACACATAGATGTAGATAAAACTGCCCGAAATATGTGCAGAGAATTTTTCTTTTTTAAGAAAAGGAAAAGAGTCAGGGCCAAAGCCCTGGAGGATGCTAACATTTAAGAGACAGGTAAAGAAATGTGCACAAGAGGCTGTCGAGCAGCCAGAGGGGAGAGGAAAGAGTTCTATCAGAGATACCACAGGAGGGCTTTTTGAGAGAGGGAGTGGTGTCAAGCGCCACATGGCAACGTAGGGAATGGTATAAAGGAGGCCTAGATGCACATGAGAAGTGTAGGGGGACCTTCGTGATGAAAACAAAATTCTTCTTGGAGAAGAGTGGGAAACAAGGAGCAACAGAGCCAGATAATGCAGAGCTCTGAATAGGAGGCAAGGACTTTATAAACTGCAGCAAAGAGCAACATAAAATGAGGAGCTTAAAATAAATGCCTGTACTGATAAGTACTTACTATGGGCCAAGTAACAACCATTGTTGAATAAACAAATTCTAATACACTTTCTCTTTAAATGTGAAGAAATTATCTCCGATACCTTCATTGTTAATTCATGCTCCCTTTATTTTATGTTTAAAAAAGGTGGGAGGAGGGAATCAATTGGAAACTGTATGGTGAGGATTTGTCATATAATGGTGGCTATTTGGTCACTTTTTTGATAGGTGGATCTTCTATCTGAGCAAGTCACTCTACACCAATACTGTAGAACACAACTTTCTGCAATGTTGGAAGTGTTCTGTAAGTGTGCTGTCCAATACAGTAGCCACTAACCACATGTGGGTACTGGGCACTCTAAATATGGCTGGTGAAGCTGAAACACTGAATTTTTTAATTTTATTCAGCTTTGAATAGCCACAGGCAGCTAGTGGCTATCTTACTGAACAGAGCAGCTCTAGACTGCAGCCTGGATAATTCAATGGACAATCTCACGGTAGCTTTTCTGCCACCTCTTCTCAGCTGCCCTGGATTAGACTCTGTGAAGCTTAAGGCAACAAGGACAGGGTTTGGGGAGTACAGAAGAGGGATAGAAAAGGTTGTCCATGAAGGCAGCTGTGAAGTCTGTAAAAGTTAGTAATTCTATTTTACGGTCTCTGTTTCATATATCTATAGCTCATACAGAAAAATATTATTTGTGCCTTGGAGTTAAGAACTTAAATACATTTATTTCTATTCTGAGTTTTTGGAATTTCTAATTTGATGGTTTTTTTTTTCATATTTGAAAATGCTTGTCTAATGACACTGAATTCATGTGTAATGTATTACAATTTTCCTTTGATTCACAGTGGTTTTCAGGGTAATAATTTCATCAGCTAAAAAAATAATTCTTTGTTTTCTTTTTATAGCAGTTTCGAACAGATGTTTTCTTGTCACTTTCTGTTCATTTTAAAGTGCTGTGGGCTTTTCTCATACAGCAGTAACAAATGTTTATATAAATTAAAGTACTAGTAGTAGTAGCATTCTCTGTCTTCAGTTGTGCTGTATTCAGTTTGTGGATAATCTACTGCTCTCCTTGTTGATTTCTGTGGTTTCTGAAGAACGTGTGGTGAAACTAGGATTTAAATGACTGCCATTTTCCTACAGGAACTCCAGAAATCACAAGGCCCTCTATACCTTATACTTCTTCAGTATCTCAAATGATATTATATGCAGAAAATAAATTTAATAAATATTTAATAAATTGAAAGCAGATATAAAGTTCTGAGGCCAGTTTTAAACTCAGGGTACTAAGAAGGCAGGCAGAACCCCATAAAAAACTAGACACTATGAAAAAACGAGTCTACTAACATCCTGCAGAGTAGCAGGGATAAGCAATAAGTGCTAGGATAGACCAGGTCTCCAGGAAGGGCCCAAGTGTACGCAGGTAGTGGGATGGTAGGTGACAGGGACCAAGCAAGGGGAAGAGATGGAAAAAAAAGTGGGAAATGAGCCTAAAGTACTTTTCTTTCTTTATTTTTCTGTAACAGGTTATATTAAAATTTTTTAAATTATAGCAAAGTTGAAGGAATTTTATAGTGAATATTTGTATACCCACCATGTCTAGATTCTACCACTACCATTTTTACTATAATTGCTACAATACCATTTCCAAAATGCAGTCATGTGTCATGCAGTCAATTTGATGGGTTGTGAAAAGAATATGATCAAAAAAATCAGAGTCCATTACATGTAGTAGCTTCCCCCTCTCCCAGCTGTACATGTATGCACTGGCTCAGAGAGTAGTTTCCATCAAGTTTCAAAGGCCAATGTCTTTTATATTTTACAATTCTAAAGAATATGTGCTCATTCCCCTAACAAAAATCATTAAAATCAATAGCCTAAAATAAGAAAGTACTTGTACAACGTGGAGGGGAAATAAATCATTTAGATTCTGAGAGAGAAGTTGCTAATAGGAGATTCAAAAATATTTAGCTGCCTGTCAAAACTAAAGGAATGGATTATGAGTAAAAGTTAAAGCAAGAAATACATACTTGGGTGTCATCTCTATAGAAATGAAAGGTGAAACAAAGAGAATACATGATATTTCTGGAACCAGAAAAGCAAGTACTGAATTTTGAGCATTTCCTTACATTAGCAGTGTTGGTAGAGGGAATTATGGTGAATACAAAAACACAAAAATGGTTAGGGTAACAGGAAAAAAATGTTTAAACAAGTTAGAAAATAGAGAAACCTATACAGTTTGAGTTATTACGAAGACTTTACCACAAAGGAGGGCCTTGAGGTAGAAGGAAAAGAGAATTTATTTTATATATATGAAGTATGTATGTTATATGCTTTTTATACATAAAATACAAATACATGCATACAAATACATATATGTATACAATAAACATGTGTGTTGTGTGTTTGTGTATAAATTAGGCCTAGAGATAGAAAAGCATACACTACAGGGCATGAGTGTGTACACACACACACACACACACACACACACACACTTTTTTAAGCATTCATGTAGGAGAGAGAGCACTTAAGGTGATGACCCTGTTTGGAAACAAATCATCTGCGTTGTGAGAATACTAAATCATCTGTGGGAGAGAAAACTAAATAGAAAAAGCAGGATGAAAATTACACAGTAATTACAAAGTAATTCCCGTTTTAAAATTCTTTACTTTAAAAAGTTTGATAGAGGATTGTTAAAATAGTACATTCTCTTACAATATTTACATAAACAATTAACAAATTTTTAGTCAGAAAACTTTCCAGGAAAATACCTATTGCAATAAAGTGAGGCATCCCTTATTCAAAAGTAAAATTCTACAGCAGACATACAGACAGCACTAGCTTGCTAAATAACTGTTTTATTTTCCCAACTGGTCCTAACCACCACAGAAATAAATGGCAAAGCCATATAGTGGGCTTCATACAGCAATAACTGTTTAGAATGGCTTTATGAAAATTTCTTATGTTCATTATTCACATTTAATTCTGAAATACTGACAACTGTCAAAATAGTTTCCAAAATAAAAGAAACATTCAAGTTCTTTAAAATTTTCTTTTATAACTTATTAATTGGATTAAGACACAAAAGAAGGTAAAGAAAAACTAACGTGGCTAAAACAAAGATTCTGATCACTTTATGAGACAATAAGAACAGCTACCTCCAAAAGAAGAGGTCCCAGGGATTCCTTTTCTATCACTCCTTGACTACTCGATGAGATGTCTGATTTCTGTACTTCATCATCAGTTGTTGATTTCTCTACAATAAAGAACCAAAAAAGTCACACATCCTAAAAAGGCTTATTTCCATAATGGCAAGTTTAAGACGAACTGGATTCATCTAATTTCAGATTTGAATAACGTGTATTTATGATCTAGGCAATCTCATATTTAATCTTAATAATACTTATTCTGTAAATGATAAAACTGGGTCACAAAGGTTAAGTAATGTATCTCAAGTAATATAACTAATAAGTGGTAGCAGGAAGATCTGAATTCTGACCTACGAAGTCCAGTGTTCCGACAGTAAGAAAAAATGGTACAAATGTATATACAGCTTTTTTTAAAAGTCTGCACCAAAAGTTTTCAAGAAATTAACAAATGATAAAAGAATGATTATTTCTTCCATTTCTTTTTTCTTTTCTGATTGATTAATTGCCACTGAAGTGAGAGAGAAGATGTGATTTTTCCTTTTGTGAGTCTACATATCTAGCTAACCTTTCACATTCATGTCATGATCTGATTGATAAAACTATAACCCCTAAGTGATCTGAAATTCTTTTGTGAAGTGCTGTTGAAATCATCCATCCATCATCTTAAAGCATAATACTTAAATAAAAGTTTCTGTCAGACTAGTTAGTTCATCAAAAACCAAATATGGTATTACTGAACACAGATGCATTTTTTCACTTTAATATATGAAATATTCCAAAAGTATACAGAAAATGACATAGCATACATTCACACAGCCACCATTCATTTTCCACAGATGTTAATGTTGTTTGCTTCAGGTCTTTTCTTTTTACATAAATGTAATGCTGCAAATAAAGGTAAAGCTTTGCCACCATTCCTCCTCTGTCCCTTTTCAGAAGTAACCAGTATTCTGAGGTCAGCATAATAATTTCTAAGCATGTTTTTGTACCTAAACTATATGTGTATGATTTTATGAACAATATATTATTGTTTTGTGGGTGTAAAGTGGTATCTCACTGTGATTCTGATATTTATTTCTCTTATGGCTAGTGATACTGAGCATGTTTTTTTGTGTGCTTATTAGTCATCTGTGTGTCTTCTTTGGAGTAATGTCTATTTGCTCATTTTTAATTGAGTTATTTATTTGTTTCGAATGTTTCATTTTATAGCATCTTATTCCTGTTTCATGGATCAAATATCTTCCCTTTTGTCTCTAAAGGAATGTTTGGTTATCTTAAGTTTTCTTCTGCTTCCTGCATTGTCTGTATTTCCTCTGAGTTCCCCTTTTTTCTGTTTGTTTGCTTAGTTTGTTCTCTTCTATATGACAGGTTTTTCATGAATATTTGGATTTTTATTCACATTAAAGAGTGAGGAATTAAAGTTCGGACTGTAGCTGTGTGAAGAGCAGGAGTAAGGCAAGGAGCTGGTTTTTTCACTGGGAGATCATTCCCTACTGTCAGTGTTTGTGTGTCTTTTCCTTTGGACTGCTTAATTCCCCCAAAGGAATCCTCCCACCTTCAGCTTAGGGACTCTGAGCCAGGGTGTCAGGGCTCTGAGAACAACTGAGCAGGGAAGGGGCCATGTGCCACTTGTTGGTCCTCCCCTTTGCAGGCTCAAAATATCAGTTTCTCCTGTCTGCTAAATTAGTTGTCACCAACTAGCCATTTTCCAGCTTTTAAAATATTAAAATCACATCACTGTAATCATTTTAAACATATCTGTTTATAGTATTTTCACACTGTTTCTATTAATCTGAAGTTCTTTGGGGTCCAATCCTGTTTGTTCTTTGTGCTCCTACTCATCATAGATTATTCTCTTATATGTTACATAAATTTTTAGTATAAAATCACCCTCGGAAGCACTTTTTCTCTTGGAATCCCATGGAGCCAGGTGTGGGAGTGTTTCTCCAAAGTGCTTTGCTTTTGTTTCTGGTAGGCAAACCGGGGGTTTTGTAGTGTGGGGTATCCAGTAAATATGTGTAGTATAAATATAAACCATAAAAATACATCACGATTTTCCCAGAGCCCAAGCTTATTATTCAGATGGAGGGATTTTCCTAACACTGAGTTACTGCCTTACAACTCTATGTCAGAACCTTAGCTCTGACAAAAAACTTCTGTCTCCTGACTCTATGCCCTATGATACTGGGTCCCATAACCTCCCAAGGCAACCAGTTTCCAATCTAACTTAATAAACCACTTTGTCGTAACGAGAAGGCTCTCAGACTTATTTTCTAAAATAAACAGCATCTAAATGAAAATGTTTCTTTAATAAAATTACAAAGTTCAAAGAAATTTCTTAATAATAAATAAAATCACATACTGTCAATGTCTCAATAACAAAGCACACAGGCATGTTTTTTTTTTTTACCTTGTTCCATTCTCTTCATCAACTGTATTTGATCGACTGTCTTCTTCAAAATCTTGCATTTGTCTGGTTTTACACTCAAGCTGTCAATGTCGCTGATGTTTGCAGACAATAACTCAGCTAGCTCTTCTAAGTACTTATTTTCTTGCTCTCTGCGCCTCTTTTCAGTGCTGTTACACAAAGAAAATCCAGTTAGTGTGCATTACTACCACTATATTTCCTTCTCTGATCAAGTATTTAATGTTTACACATTTAGAGAGATTCCTATTTTTATCCAGAGTATAAAACCAGATTTAGAAAACAATTTAAATTCACATCTAAAAAACAGATATTACAAAATACCAAAGCGCAGAAAACAATTTTGGCTAAAATACATAAAGAGAATGACTGCTGTCACAGATGTATTTCCTCAATGATGTATGTACATTGATTATTTCAATGACTGATGAATGCTAGATATTGAAAGGAAACAAGCAGTACATACACTATTTACATTTGGAATTATTTTACGTTCTAAATAATAACTCTTTGAGATAGAAAATCTGAATTTTCAAATAATTTTGTAATAAGCAAAGCAGACTACACTGGAGTTTAAATAAGTTATAAATAGAAATCTGATAAACCTGATTCTTACAATGATTAGACTAGCTGATCCTCATCCAAAAGAAAAATGTATCCATGCAAAAAGTAAAATAAAAAGACTAACAAACCAATAATTAGGTATAAAGGTACAGAGAAGAATGTCTTTAATATATAACACTGTTATAAAAAAAAATAGAAAATATCATCTACTTGTAAGTTCTCATAAATAGTATAAATAAAATCAAACTCAATTCATCTTAAAGCAAAATAATGAGAACATAGGATAACAGTGTAAATAACTAGTACTTTACATTCCCTCAAATATTGTTCATTTTTGTTTTCCATTCTATACCCCTTAGCCAAGTTATCAGGCAACTTGCTTTATACATCACATACAAAGACAGTAAAAAATTGGTCACAAGTAGCTCTTTGTTTTAAAAGCAGCAATCAAAATCATTGGCTATATGTAATAGTGGTAGAAAAAAGATGAAAAGAGGGAAAGATCAGATGCTAAAAAGCTCACAATTGGCAACAATTAAAATACCATTTTCTTTTCTTAATAGAAGATTACAAAAGTGACAGTATTTACATAACAACATAATAAGTTGAAAAGAACCAAGGCAACTAATCAAATGTATTTACCTACATAAAACAAAATGCTACTAAATAGTGCACATCCCAAAACAAAACCAAATTTTAAACCTGTAACAATCACAATTCTTTACCTTTTAAATCTTTCGTTATTAAGGAATTAGTCCAATTTTACCTAGTAAAACTCTTATAACTACCACAGCAAGTACATGTAGCAAAATATTTTGACAAACTGCACACCAAGGCATTGAAAACTTGGCATGAAGAAAATGAGTAACGTACATTTCGATATACAGAAGGTTTTAGAGAACTCTAGCTCTGCAATGATAGTTTTGGAGCACATCTGCTTTTATGTTAGAGAAACTATTTGATATTAGACTTCTTTAGTAGCTTCAGTCTAAAAGTATGATCTGTTTAAATGTGTGAGTCTAAATTTCAGCATGAGTCAACTGGATTCACATGTCCAAAAAAATCTGTTTTCAACATTAACTTCTCTGTAAAACTGAAGTGCTTGATACCACTGTAGAGTAAAAGAAAAAGAAAAGTGATAGAATGGGCAGGATAAGCAGACAGAGAGGTGACAGAGGAAGGAAGAAGCTAAAAGTAATGAAATAGTGAAGTGTCTAAAATGATTTAAACACGAGACTAGGAAAATCACCATGAAATGAAGTAACTAATAAGAAAGGACAGAATATGAGAACAGACATATTCAAATAAAGAAGGCTTTCTTTATTACTTTGGGCCACCTACATTTCTCCTCTCACTAACCTACTTTATTTCCATTTATACTGCATACATGCTAATTAATGATACTATAAGTTAACTTCTTATGTTTCTTTTTTTTTCTTCAACTTGCTAGGTTTTCAACAAATGCTCTTATACTTATTATGTGCCAGAAAACCCTGTACTGTGTCCTGGGGATCCAGGAGTAAATCAGACTTAGCCTCCAGTTAGTGGGAAAACAGAAAAGGAAACAGGCCATTATTACACTATGTGGCAAGATTATAATACTAGAGAGCGTGTAGAGATGGCCCCTAGACCTACAGAATGAGATGCCTAAACCTAGTGGCAAGGAGAGATTGGTTTCCTAAAAAAAAAAAAAAAAAAAACAAGCTCTTTCAAAAGTAAAAGTAAGAGTGAAAATGTCAAGTTAAAGAACCTCTAAGTTGCTCAGTATGGCTCAACTATAGATGATAAGAAACAAAAGGGCAAGAGACAGGTCTTGGCTGAATCACAAGGGCTCATTCATGCCAGGATGAAAAGTATGATATATTGCTTAAAAGTTCAGACTTCCTCTGTCATTTACTAGCTATGTAACCCTGGACAAGCTATTTAACAACAACTTAACTTCTCTAAGCTTTAATTTCCTTATCTGTAAAATAGGGATAATGACATTAATTACCTCCCAGGGTTTTGTGAGGATTAAGAAAGATGATACATATAAAATGCTTGGCAGAGTTCCTGGCATATACTATTAACTCAATAAATGTTATCTATTATCATCACTTTGATTATGATTATTTAATTTCTGGGCAAGGGGGAGCTGAGAAGTATTTAAAAAGAATGAGTGGTATGACTAGATCTGTAAGCTTCTCGAAGACAGAAAACATGCCTCACACTTCACTTATAACCTTATAACATCACACACATGGTGCTGGTTGAGGAGAAGACATTTAATAAACACTTGTTGAGTTGAACTGGAAATGTTAAACAAGCAGAAGGCACAGCTACCCACCATTTTAAGATCAGCATTTTAATCCTCGTTCACCAAGAATAGTTAAGGAATGGAAAAGAGGTAACAGGAAGGAAATATAAGACTTCTCACTCCAATAAACGATTACTGAGAAACTCTCTATCCAGGGCTCTTGTACCCAGGGCGGCAATACCCTGAAGTCTAACATATGCTCTTTATGATTACTAAGTTCACGATCTGTTTGAAGAGACAATATATAACAACAAAATCAAAAGAAACATTATGAGGTGGTTTATGTATAAACTCAACTGTCTCAAAAATCAAAAATTTTTAGTTTACTATATCAAAAATATCATTTTTTAAACACTGAAGCCCATACTTACAAACCTGGAGAAGATTATGTTTTCAAATACTTTTAAAGCAAATATACAAAGATAATTAATTATCTTTAAGATGTCTGAGAAAATATATATATATATAAATTTTGATATCTGAGATTATGTACACACAAAAAAAAAATCAAAGAGGATCTACAAATAAATCATTAAAACAAATAAAGTTTAGAACAATGGATGGATATGAGAGATTAATACTTCCAAATTATTAGCATTCCTATACATTAATAACTGCTAATTGGAAAAATGCAATAGACAAAATGATACTATTCCTAAAAGCAATTAAAATTCTATGGTACCCTGGAATATATCTAAGGATGAGCTAGACATTCATGGGGAAAATTATAGACTGTTATTGAAGAACAGTGAAGACTTGAATAAATAAAAGCCTTTATATTCATAAATATGAACACTACAATTTAGATTCTAGAAAATAAAAATGTCAATTCTCCCTAATTTCATCTATAAAAGTAAATGAAATTCTCATCAAAGTCCCAGCAGGATTTTCTTCAGGGGAAACTAAAAAAGTGGATTAAAAAATTTGTATGAAAGAGTAACAGGCCAAGACCAAGGAAAACAATTTGAAAAATAACTTGCCCTATCACCCCATATCAAGGAGCGAAGTCTTAAGAAAAAGTTCAGAATGAGATTCCTATCTGTGCAGGAACGTGGTCTATTAAAAAGGTAACAACAGCACAAAAGCAAGGAAAGGATAAGGTCATAACTGCGTGTTGTATATGGGAATTTATATTATACACAAAAAATTTAAATTTCAGATTAATTCAAACTCTAAATGTGTATGAGAAGAAAATACATAAAAATACATTTAAGGCGTTGAAGTAGAAGAAAATTTTTTTAAGCAAGATCCCAAAAAGTTTGACACATGAAAACCTAAGGTCCTAAGGTATGTCAAAAGATATCATAAATAGAGTTAAACAGATTGAGAGAAGTTATCTGTATCAAATATAAACAAAAAAGAGAACTAGAAAATTACAAATAACGCTTAAGAATAAAAAGGAAAGAGACAGACAGTGCAGCAGGAATGTGGGCAGAGGACACAATCAGGAAATTCACAGAAGAGGCAAACATAATGGGTAATAAAAAACAAAAATTATGATCAACTTAGTTATCAAGGAAATGTACTTAAAACTATAACCCCACACTGGCAAAAAGTTAAAGTGAGGAGAGAACAGTGAGTAAGGATGTGAGAAAAAAGGAATTCCCCATGGTTGTCATTTGAAGAACAATGTGGTAATTATCTAGTTACATAAAAAATGTGCAAAGAGCCTAAAGAAACTCTTATGTATAAATAGGAGGTGTGTATAAGGATGTCTGCTGCAGGGCAAACCAGAAGAACAAAAATTAGTAACAAAAAGGTTGTTTATCTATAGGGTATGTCGTCTATTCATAGGGATATGGATTTTTCAAATGTAATACATTGGTGTAAAAATACTATGTTAAAAGGAATTAGGACTGAATTTATGTATATTTATATTTCAAGAGCCATGCTGAAAAAAGTATACTGTAGAAAACTATATACAGTATTATACAATATGTAAATTTAATAAACATTCTATATTGCTCACAGATATTTATACATAACTATTAAAAAGACTGGAAGAATTAACTGCAGATAAATCAATTTATTCATTAATCATTTTTCTACTTTTACTTAGATAAGCCTATTCAAATATAATAAAACATTAATAAAATACTAACAATACAGCAAAATTTATCAATTATATGTGGTGGGTATACATAGTTTTCTAGTCTGTACTCTTCTAAAGGTTTTTAAAATTTTCCCAAATAAAAAATTAAATGTAAAACACATTAGTTTTATTTACTTATTCTTAAGTTTTTCTTTAAGTAGGACTGACTTTATGTATAGACATAAAGAACATTAACTCTGACAAAACAAATCTGGATCGTATCTTGATATTACCATTCCTACTAGCATCTGGACAATCACCTGTGATTATGAGTCCTTAGGTTAGTATCATCTTTCCGTGACAGTGTTAACTGTAAGGGAAATAGTCCCTTTTCTTTCTCCAGCTTGGAGCCTTGGCACTCTCCTGTTAAATTCTTTTCTGAGTCTCCTTAGCAATAATTCTCTTTTAGCCTATTTAAGGTGATCATATTCCTTAAAACATACAAATATTTAATTCTACAAATAACCGTTCTTTAAAATCTTGATATCGTAACAAAATATTTCTTAGTTCTACTAAACACCATAGTGTTCTAAGATAGCCGTCAAAGATGTACAATGGATTTATTTATTCATTTGGCAAATATTTACTGTATCCTTACTATATATAAGCAACACGTTGTGCTAGGAACTAGGGATAAAATAGTGAGTTAAGGACAGACAAGGTCCTTATATAATGGCAGGTTAGTGTGTAGTGGAGAAGCCAGGGGCTCATAAAATAATCACACAAACTATCAAAATCCTGAAATTTTGGTTCAGAGCTATAAAAATACGTGTGAGACAGATACACGAATGAGGAAGATTTGACATAATAGTTATGGAAGAAAGCAAAGGCTCCCTCTAAGGAAGTAAAGACTAAACTGGCTTCTGTAGGATGTGTAAGTGTTGGCTACAGGGAATCTAGAGGGAGCAAGTTGGACTGAGGGAGTGGCATGTATTTGGGTCTGGGGAAGAAAGAGAACATGGTAAGTATGAGGGTAAGACTCAACAAAGGCCAGTGAACTTGGAGTGGATGAAACAAAAGCTCTAAAACGGCAATGAAAATGATAAAGCAGCTCTGCCAGAAATAGACGAAGAAAAGAGTGTTCCTACCTTGATGCCAGTGTGTCACATGGCGATCCTTTTCTCTTATGTGAGTCTGGGTTAGCAGGGTCGGATGAACTGTCTCCGAGGCCACTCATGTTGAAAAACTTCACACCTAAAAAGAAAAGACAACGATAAGAAATGTACCCTGATGAACTTGCCAACCAGAGGGGAAGAAGAAGCTCCTTATGTTAGAAAATATCCAAACACTGTAGTCTCTCAATGAATAATTACAGCCAACATAAAAGCACCCATCCACATCTCTGCAAAAACACAAGTCCTCAGCTATTTAGTGTTTCTATACTTTCTTTTCTGTGTCTGTAAAATAAAATTAATAATCCTGTATGAAAATCATAGAGATTAAGATGGAAATATTGTTACAATAATGAGATACTAAGATATTTTTCAAAAAAATCATTTTCATATGTAAATGTAAAAACTGAATATAAGTGGAAGTCAGATAAATTGTTTTTTATATTTATTTATTTTAGACTCTACTTTGAAAAGGATTTAAGACAATGTCTACTCATAAAGTTTGGATTTTATATTAACAGGAAAATAAATAACATATACATGATCAAAGTTAAAGCAATGGACTAGATTTGATACTTATCAACTATGAATTTCTATACTCCTAACCTTGTGTTTATGTAGTTAAGTGACAAAGATCAAATGTTTAGTTATGTTAGGATCTTGGTACAGATGCCAGAGAACACAAAGTCATTTCTCCTAGCATGCCAGCCAGGTCTCTCTCTCACATGTTGTGCCAGTTAGTGACTGCACTTAAAGATCCCCTCTGATCTGTCCCTATCAACCACTATTCTCTGTAGGATCCTTAATGAAACTCAAAATCCTATCCCTGGCCTTATATTCATTACTACCTTTTGGATTTTATCAAGTCCTAACCACATACCTCTTCATTCTCTTTCACTCCATCTATCCTTGTTAAGTGGGAAAAACCTTTAACTTTTTCTTAAATTCTAAAATTATCAAACTATGTCACCACATGTTGGCAGCCACAATGGTAAAGTTTATTATAAAGAATGTTGAGATCCATAAGAATCTTTCATATGGCTTTAATTAATATGTCTGAATAAATTCTTTTTCTCTAGTCCTAAAAGTTTCTGTCTCTAACCCTTTCTCAATACCAAAGATTGTCATATCCCCTTTTCAGTGTACAAATAATAACTAAAATTCTAATCATAAATTTATTACTTCATGTACTCAAAAAGGCACAATTCTGACTTCATATTAGAAATGAAATTCATGAAAATTTCCAACTCCTAGTACTGCAATCTTGTAAATATTTTTTACTCGCTCTTTAATACCTCATTTTTAATTGGTATCTATGTCCTGTCAATTCTTCCTTAACAAGAGATCTTAGATTGTCCCCTCCTTCATTCTCAAATACAGATATGACCCTAGTTTGAAACTAAATAGCTCAGTCTAGATGAACGTAGATCCTTTTATCTTGTTTCTCAATTCCAGTCACTCATATTTCTAATCTGTCCTATAAACAGCAGCAAAACCATTCCTGCTCAAATGTCATTTTCAAAATGTCACTTCCCTGATGAGGAATCTACTGGATCTCCCTACTACAGCATGGTGGTCAAATGCATGGGCTTTTGGGTCAGAAAGTTCTTGTTTAAGTTCTGGCTTAACCACTACCTACCGATTATGCAAAGTGCATAATGTCCTTAAACCTAATTCCTCATTTGTGACATAGGGATGAATAATAACTATACTTACCTAGCTTTAGATTTATTGTGAGGACTGAATGAAATAGTGCATGTAAAGAGCACACTGCAAATTCCTGGAGAATGTTGGTTACTGTTATTATCTCCCCTTTAGACAGAGCTCCATGAGGAGTAGTGTTCACTCAGTAGATAACTTGTCCCATACTTCATCGACAAATATAATGAACACTTTTTATTTCTTCATGTATTAGGGCTCAATATACGCTGTTATTAGTATTTTACTAGATTGCTTGGAGTAGCATTTGAAATTATTTCCCTCTGAAACATTGTCTTCTGTGAGCCTGCACTTCTTTCATTTACTTAGCTAATAAATCAAGCATCTATCATGCATCAGGCAGTGTGCTAGGAGCTGAGCAGATGGTGAACAGCAAAACAGAGCTTCCTGTCCTCATGGAGTGGAAGCACAAACGAATAAAACACAAAAGTAATAAATAATTTTAAATTGTGACCAAAATTATAAAGGAAAAGAACAGGGTTCATAAACAAAAACAACAGAGGAGACCTAATTTTAATAAGGGGCTCAACTGAGGCTTCTCTGAAGAAGTGACGTTTATGCCATGAATTCTCAGCACTTATTGACCTGTGTGTGTGTGCGCACGCGTGCGGGTTGGGGTGAGAGGGTAGAACCCTCCCATGGTTCTAACGTCTGAGGCCTCTTTTTTAGCACGTACTATCCACACATTTTTCCGGGGTGATATTGCTCACTCAGCATGATTTCAAAAAAAAAAAAAAAATCTCTGTGCAAATTACTCCCAAATCTCCATCTCCAGACCAAAACTCCTGGGTCTCAGACCCACAATTCAACTCCTCACCAGATAACTCCATCTGGAAGTCACACAGGTACCTCAAATTCAACTTTCCAAAATGAGCTTAACATCTCCTTTCACATATTTTTTCTCTCAGTTGGCACACTGGCGTTTTCTCTCATACCCCACATGTAAGCAAATACGAAAACTTGCCAACTTTTACTTCCTACATATTTCTAAAATCCACCCCTTCCTCATATTTTCTCATCGGCTCCTGCTAGACTCCTAAAATAGCTCCCCAGACGGTCTCCCTGAGCACCTGATGATCATGTGAACCTCTTGCCTAAAACTCTTCACTAAATCCTCATTGCCCTTTATCATCTCAGTAATTTGGTATGTAAGTTCCCGACTGTTAAATGGAAGGTTTTAAAAATAAAATCTTTGGTAATATCCCATGTTCACAGCAAAAGACAATATTCGACCTCCTTAACATAATATATAAAACTTGCATCAGCTCTCATCCAGTGTGTCTACCAAATACTCATCTGATCAAGTGTTTATATATGTTATGTATTATATATTACACATGATCAACACAGAAACAGATTATATGTTGCATACTACATATAATTGCTATGTACACACATATAGATTCTATATGTTAATTTTAGTTTCAACCTTAAGGGAAGGTTTTAAAAATAAAATCTTTGGTAACATCCCATGTTCTCAGCAAAGGTAAACATTAGTAAGAAAACTTAAAATTGATCTCAATGTGGGTAGCTACTACATGGCAGCTTCTGTTTTAGGTATTAGGGATTCAGCTGTGAATAAGTTTATAAAATCACTGTCCTCACAGAGCTTCATTCAATTGTGAGGGAGAAAGACAATAAATAAAATTAATAAGTAAATTAAAGAGTTAATTAGAAGGTTGTCAGTGCTATGAAGAAAAACGAGGCAACAATTTTAAGAGGGCAACAATTTTAAGTAGGTAGTTTGGAAAGGCCTTGCTGAGAAGGTGAGACACCAGACTTGAAGGAGGTGAAGAATTGTAAAGGGTATGTGCAGAAAGAGTGCTCCAGGCAGGGGAAAAGGGAAGGGCAGAAGACTTTAAGGCTGGAGTATAACTATGCTTTTTGAGAATCATGAAAGAGATCAGTGTGGTTAGAACAAGAGAGTGAGGGAGTAGGAGATGAGATCGGAGAGATAATGGGAGGCTACATCATGTAAGGCCTTGAAAACCATTTCAAGGACTGAAGCTTTACTGAGTAAATTATGCAATCACGAGAGGGTTAACAACACAGGAATGAAAAGTTCTGATTTTTGTTCTAAAACTTCCTCCATGAAGGATAAATACAATCTTTATCATCTCAGAATTTGGTATCTAAGTTTCCAACTGCTAAATGGACATTTCTATTTGAAATCCCACTGTCACTTCAAACTCAACATGTATAAAACATGATGAACTCTGAAGTTTCAGTTATCTATTAATGATAAATAAATGGGATGAGCTGCCTTGCAGATTAATGTCATCATAAAAAAAAATTGTTAAACCTCTTGTTGAGAGAGAGAGAGAAGGACTTATATTAGGAAAATAATTACAATTTAAGGTGGACGACCTCAATGCAAAGGCCAGTATTCCAGACTTGGCAACAACAATCATAACAAAAAGAGGTTGAAATACCCAAAGTGGTTTTGTTAGCATCCATTCTGAAACCCAAACACAGAACAAGAATAATCAGCTAAGTAATATATTACTGTAATTAAGACTGTTTGTTACCTTCTCTTCCAATAGAGATCCACAGATGCATAAATGAGGTTAACCAAATACCAAATAAGAAGCCACTTAATTTTATTTTCATGTAGAAATACAATGTAAATATTTTTAATTTTATTAATACGAAAAGGAAATTATGCAATAAATTTATAATAATGAACAAGCATCAACTCTAAACTTTGCAACAAAAGTAGAAATAAAAGAGAAGAAAATGATGAACATGGAAGGAAATGAAAGAAGACTTTAGAATTTGCTAAAATCCAAAAGAAAAGAGTTTTAGCTAACTTATACTTCATGCTCAGTAGCCACTTCTCGTTTCCTTAGGTGCCCACCTTCTCTGCCTCCAAAGATGTTAGGTTATACCCATCTGAGAATTTACCCATCTGTAAATCTATTGGTCTTAAAATACTCCTGGGCATGTATTTCTTATTATAATGTGATATAAATTATAATTCTCCTGTTTCTCTCCCCTTCTAGATTGTGAACTCAAAGCCAGTTACTAGACCTTTTTACTGTATATTCAGTATCTAACATCATGCCTAAAAGATAAAGAAGCTAAAATGGGTAATGAATCAGAGAGATTAAACATTCAAATTTTTTAAAGGATATTTAAGGTGTTTTTTTTTTATGGTTAAATCTTCTCTGGAATCTTTCATAATGCTTTGGAATTCTTTCCTATAATTGAGAAATTGAGCTTTCTTGAAATCCTTGTTCCTCTGTTTTAATGGAGGAAAAAAAATGACCTTTCTGGTCTAGAAATTGGAGACCACCACTTCTAATTTGAAAAGGTAAATATCTAGTATTTCAGAGAAACCGCCTACAATATTTCATAATACTGTAGACACACAAAGATATATTACAGGTATACAACTGTAAACATAAATAATACAATCTCACAGACTAGATAACTTTGAGCAACAAATAAATCTGGATTTAAAACAAGATTCTCCATACTGTGCTACCCTAAGACTACTGGCAGAAGATAGACATCTGCTAAATTTACCTGGGATTCTGGGGCTGAGGAATTGTCAGACAATTCGACAGCAGCCAGACAGGCTGGTCTACCAAAATAAGAACTAATAGTAAGAAGTTAAGAGAGAATCATCAACAATTTGCTGATGAGATGATTATGGTATGAACTGCTTTCTATTTACAAAACAAAAAATAGTGGAATGCAAAACCTCTGATGAGTGAAAACTATTATAGCTGTTATATTTGTGGGATCGCTTTTTATTTGACAGTAATCGTACTTAAATAAGGTTCATTAAGAAAGTTTGTTTCAGGAAACCAATTTGCATATCATCTTTTAAAATGAGGTAAGGTTTCTAAGTAAAAGTATCCTGTTGATTTAAAAAGACTTGCTAAATTATACCCAATCTCATGCTATCTCTAGAGAGCAGTTTTAGGAACTAGAAACCACATCTACCTCTGTTCAAATGGGCCAGACTAAACCAAATAGGTGGGGCTGAAGAAATAGGTCAGGGCTTTGTATTTCAGTTGAGTTATACATTTCTACATAAGAAATCTGTCATTCATCTCTGGGATTTAGCTGAGAACTGTGCAACTTGAAAAATCAATAACAGTTAATAAATAACTCTCATAATATACTTTAAAGTGTTTAGTAGACAATTTGCATAGAGGAGCATAGATACGATGAGAGGGACACTCTGAGAGCCAAACCTCCCCAAGTTGATAGCTGTATGAAAAGTATCACAGAATAAAAATCATGATAAACAAAGAGCTCCTGCACTGGGTAACTGCCATAAAGAAATGTTTCTCAAAATGGAGTCCTCAAACACCGACAGTGCTCTAAAAGAAGTTTTCAACTTCTCTTTTCATTTCAATGACAACCAAAATCTTTCTCATGTGATAAGAAAGAATGGGGACTTTAGGATTTTCATTATCCTTTTTCTGGTTAAATAAATTTCCATTGTTTGGATATACCACATTTTGCTTATCTATTCATTAATTGTCATTTATTTTTTTTTCCATTTGGGGGGTATTTATCAATAATGATGCTGAGAACTTTATATATAATTTTTTGTGTGAACATGCTTTCAATTCTCTTAAATATATACCTAGGAGTGGAACTACTCAGTCACATTGTGACTAACTTTCTGAGGAACTGCCACATTGTCTTCCATAATGGCTGTTGTAACCATCTTAAATTCTCATCAGCAATGTACAAGCATTCCAATTTCTCCACATCCCCACCAAAAATTTTTTGTTTTGCAAATTTATTTTCATAATAGCTATCTTTGTGGGTATAAAATGGTATCTCATTATGATTGCGATTTACATTTCCCTAATCACTAATGACACTGAGTATCTTTTCACGTGCTCATTGGCCATTTGTATATCTTTTTTGGAGAACTGTCTATTCAGGTCCCTTGCCTATTATTTTTTTAATTGGGTTATTTTTCTTATTATTGCTAAGTCCTCCTAAGAGTTCTTTATAGTTGGGTACTAGATTCCTATTAGATACACAATTTGTGAACATTTCTCCCATCTTGTGTTTTCACTTTTCAAAGTGTTTTTGATAAAAGTTTCTAATTTTGATGAAGTCCAACTTTTTCTTCTTTCTTTAATCAGTACAATGCCTGAGCTTCCTTAATGATAGTTTCTATTGCTTTGCTATTTTTCCGGTATATGGGCCATATCTTTTGTTCCCTTGCCTACCTACTAATTTTTGTTAAACAACAACAACAACAACAACAACAACAACAACAACAACAACAGTATTTTCAAGCTAATAATGATCGAACAAGGATTTCCTTAAACATCTGGAAACAAAAATTCTCTCTGAACCCACAGAACAAAGGACCATACTCAGATAGTGGCTATCCTTAGCCCAGAGAGGAGCCCCTGCCCCATAAGTCTCTGCCTATATCTTAACCACTACATCCAGGAATAGAAAGCAAAGTCGAATAAACAGGTTTAAAGCAATGAATTCTTAAAAATAAAGACATCACTTTATCTTATTTAATCGATTCTATAAAATATCAAATATTTGTTAAAGGGTTTTTTGTAAAAGAAAATTCCATGCAGTCTTTTAAATTTCTTATGCGAATAAAGACATTATCAAGGACTTGGTAACTTCTAGAAGTATACTCTTTGAAACAATGTATTTAACAAACTTATGTTTACTACGGAAAGTTTATTCTACAGATGAAATAATGCTTTTTTTCTTTGCACTAATTTTTTTAAATGGAAAGAATAAGTTTGGAAAAGTGTACGTTTCTATTAACAAATATGTAGGAAAAAGAGGAAAATCAAATTAGTTTTAAAACTCAATATTTTAAATTCCTTACATTAACTATTTAAAATAGAATTTTGGGCACAGATTGATTTTCTTTTATTCTTTTATTTATTTACTTTTTTATAAAATATAATTTTTTTAAGATAAAAATAAACCTATATGCATTCGCCTTGCTAAAATACTCTTATTGGTATGAATCTGTTAATGAAGGAAAAATAGCATATAAAATACATATTTGTGACAGCTATCTTCTTAAACAATTTGGCAAAAATACCCTCAACATTTCCTTGCAAATCTATGAAACTCATTAGATGATTTCAGTTACCTAATGACTTTGAGTAATTAGGGATGTACTGTACATGTCTTCCAAAAATCAGTTCTACATTGTTCTAACTTGCGAAAAAGATGTTGAATTTCTTTAAAAAACAAAAACGAAAAGATTAAAATCAAACTTCCTAACTACAGCTGTCTTTAACTGTGCAAACAAGTATTTAATATATACTTGCGTGTGCACAGGAGAACAATTTATAATAGTCTAGCAAGGAGGTAAACAACCTTAAAAAAAGAAAAGGATCACAGACACAAAATTAAGTGATAAAAATTTCAGTGTGTGTCTTGTTCTACCAACTCCCCTCTCTTTCACAGACTCAGATACTAATGAGCAGAAAAACAGCTAGAAGTTGGGGACCAGAGAGAATGATGATCAGCATTAGACATAAGTAATCCACAGATGATTATCAAAAACCAAATAATCACACTTATTACATAAAATTACTCTGATAGCTAAAATAATTAAGCCCCTGATCAGAGTTGTTTAATTTCCTTGAACTATTTCAGAAACTCATTTCATAATACAATATGGTTTAAATGTACACATATAAGCCAATAAAAAAATAGAGAGAGAGAAATTTAATCTCTGATGTTATAAGGTAGCAGAAGTGCCAAAGTAATAGAGCAGCATGCATCAAAATAATTTGACAAAACAACAGAATTGTACTTTGAGGGCACTAGAAAATTATCAAGTCAGGTAAACCTCCAGTTAATTTCAGGGTCATCACCCCAACTGAAGAGGACAGGGCATGAATAAAATTATAATATAAATCTCCACATAATCTCTAGTGCCCAAATTTATAGAAAGAGAATGCATTTTTAAAAGCCCAGCTTAAAACTTAAGCCAACTTACTTGATTCATTTATATTTGGCAAAAACATTACTGACATACATTGAAAAATGAAAAAAAAAATTACCCAAGCATTTCAGGTAAATAGCTAGTTAAACAGCATTAACATCTCCTCAGTGATGATACCAACTTATGTAGTTATAACCCTTCCATGCCCAACCAAAGACTAATTTTAAACAAGTTTCACTTCCAGTGTTCTCAATGGAATAACAAGTATGAAAATAATACTTAGAAATTAAACAGGAGGTTAAGATTTACAAAATTTCAAAATACAAGGGATACCGGCAACTGTTACCTAGTACAGAGCTTCTCAAACTTTTTGACTATAAAGCCACTTAAAATATACAGAATGCCTATCTTGCCTGTTCTCATTTTTACAGTATAAAGTCAGTAGTAACAAAGAATTTGAGAGAAACAAATAAAAAGGTTCACAAAAAGTGTAAGCCCATTAATATGCACTTAATTAAAGGAAATGACAATATAATAATATACATACTTGAGTGTTTGTGTTTTATATGTATTAAATCATTTATTCCTCAAAACTGCCCTATGAAGTATATATTATTATTACCTCCACTTCACAGAATCTCTGAGTTCAAAGTTTTATCTGACGAATAAACTATGGTCTGATGATGATGACAATGATGATGGCTAACACTTTTCTAGGATTTGCTATGTGTCACTGTTCTAAGCATATAACTTGTATTATTTATCCATAAACCTTACTAATTCATTCACTCATAAAATATGAAATAAGCAGTATTATAATCCATTTAAAGTTGAGGAAATTGAGGCATGAGTTACTTAATCTACCCAACATCTTAACTGGCAGAAGTAAAAATTATTCTTAGGTAATTTGGTTCCAGAATCTGGCTATGCTTTAACTTATACAAGTAACCTACAGTTACATAACTAATAAGCAGAAAAGCTAACTACAGATTCCCATTTTTGCTTCTGCCTCTACAATAAAACGCTTCTTCATTAGTTGTCTCCCCAGAAAAGCTGACATTAAATTATACCACATCAAAAAATCTTGGGTGGTATAACACAAGGTTCTCAAACATATGAACAGAGAATCTTTTCAATTCTTGTTCCAAACATAATATAGAAACAAGTAAAATTGATCATATATATAATCCTGATTTATCTTCTATGGTCACTATACTATAAAACCAATTATTTTCTATAAGATGTAAATCAACTTTAAAATGTAAATGTGCTATTCCTTCAAAATCAAAAGTCGTACCTTTACAAACCCTAATTTTTGTACAAAAATTTGTAAGCCTTAGATTATACACTTCTATGTATACATATGTGCACATAGAAAAGTCATTTCAATAACATCTAACTCATTTTTAGGACTCTACCTTCTGGAATTTTGGGTTCCTATTATGCTTTAACAAACTTTCTTCTGAAAAAAATTTTTTTAGGCTTTGTTCTCGAGACAGGTCCTCAGTAACAAATCCATGAATTTCCAAAGTCGCATGTCATAGTCTCTTTAGAAAGGAACATAGATGAAAACAGACAAGCTCAAAAGAAGTGCCATGTACAAAAGAGCTGGCCTGTATTCTTCCAAAATGTAGATATCATGGAAGACAAAGAAAAGCTGCTAAAGCTTCTCAGATTACTTTAATTGGGATTAAAGTAATCGAAGAGATGTGACAACTCTGCAATGTGTGATTCTGGATCAGACAACTGATAAAATTTTAATATCAACTATATATTAGATAATAATAATGAAAATGTTAAGTTTCCTGAATGTGGTTATTATGTTGTGGTTAAGTAGGAGACACATAATATTTAGTAGTGAAGAGATCATAAGTGTCTACAACTTACTCTCAAATGATTCATCATCATCATCATCATATTGGCGGTGGAAAAGGAGGAGCAGAAGAAGCAGTAGTAAATATAGAGAGAAATAAAGCAAATGTAAAAAAATGCTTACAATTGGTGAAAATGGGCAGTGGGCATAGAGGTGTTCAGTCTACCAATCTTGCAACTATTTGGCAGTTTAAAACTATTTTTAATAAATATTAAGGAGAAACTGAGAAAAAGACACCTAAGCCAGAGTTCAATCACTAGCTTTTTCTAGTTTTTCTCTTTCTCATTCATAAAGTGAAGCCACTATCATTCCCTTACTGAAGCCTATATATTAACCTCATTGTGCATTATAGCTGTTTATAAAGCGTAATCTAAAACTTTTCTAATGTTTTCAATTAGGAATGTCAGCACATGTTTTATGATAATTGTAAAGCTTCTCAGATCAAACACATCTTTCTATAAAAGCACGAGTCAACAGATAATCATTTTCTCTTCATACTTTTGTAGAGACAAAGCTCTTTGAAACCAGAGCTATAATTCCTACCTGGGAGACTTCTTTGTTCATAATGAGTCCTCAAAACAGATAGGGTCAAGTCAGTGCTCCGGGAGGGCAGCTTCCAGGGGAATGGGGCAGAGGTGTTCTCCAGAGATGGCTCTGATCTCTCCACTCTCACTTCACTGAAGGCCAATTATGCAAACAACTATAACAAAGGAGAAGAAAAAAATAAAAGGGAAAGGGAGGTGAGATTGTCATTTATTGTGTAAGAAATGATCAAGGTCTGAAATGCTAGGTAAAGAAGGAAAATCCAACTTTTAAGGCCAAATAGGAAAATGTTTCCAAAGACAATGATAAAGATCTGATTTTACAGTTGAAGTCCATTCAGGTGATTAAATATGTATTCCTATTTAAGACGGCCACTTAGTCTTCTGAAAGATCCCTTTATACGTCTTCTAAATTTTTTTTCCAGCTGCATTTGTACATTTATCTTTTTTCTACTTATAAACATTGATTTCATGTTTTCAGTTTGCATTTAATTTTTTTCTTTGATTTCTGTAATCCTCCTCACTATGTATGAAAGTTACTATAATATTTTACTTCAAATTTTTTAATGAAAACATTTTTATATTCATAATACTTAAGAAGGCATGAGCTCTGGTTCCAGTAATGATAGACTCTCCTGTACTGGACTAACTCATCCACAGATAATAATTATTTACTCTGGACAAAATAGAAAAAAATAACTGTTGGAAGACATTAAAAAATTACCAAAAGCCAGCAGAAATGTAAGGTTATTTGATCACTGAACAAAAAAAAGAACTGTACTGAATGAGATCTAAACTTATAATTTATAAGACCTCTCTCTTTAGAGTACTCTTCCCTGTATACCACTTGTGTAGTGGGAGGCTAGCCCTAAGGGAGAAAAGCACAGTCTCATTGGTTTGAGGCATTTGAATGTACTTTAGAGCTGACAGACAGCTAGATAATATGAGGGGGAAATCAGAAGGGCAGTACAGTAAGGGAGAAAATACAGAGACCCAGACACAGGTGACACAAAGAGAACCAAAGACAGGAGGAGGAATATGGAGTAAGACGAAAAAGAGCAGGGCTGATGATCTGATGTTTGACTGTTATTACAAAATCAGTAAGCTTATTATTCCTAAAATGTATCTCTCCAGTAATTATTATATAATTATCTGTGCTATTCAGAGTTCACTTTTTTAAAAGTCTTTCCTCACTACCTCTCCCCTAGGAATCCAGAGACAGTTATCTGATATGGATGGTGCTAACTCCTCATGGACCCCCATAGCTACTGGGCCTGCCTGGAGGCTTCCCATTACGAGGTCCCATTTTCCCCTCAAGGGTAAGGCCTTTCTGTCTTCATTATCTGCTTCCAAAGCTGGGTTCTGGCACAAGTGTAGGCTAATGCAGCACCTCAATTCCTTTAATTTATTAATTTATTCAATTTAATTTCTTAAATTCAATCTGATTTAAGAATCAGATGAGGAAGCAAGGTGATAGAAGAGCACCTCCTATAATGCACCTAACACAGAAAGGATAAAAAGGAAATCTATAAAACACTCTTTGTTATTTTGGATTAGGCAGATGTGCAGAGCTAAAATCCATACATATATTGAGAAATAGAACAAATATATATCTATGGATCCAGAATTAACAATAGTAAATTTTTAATATATTTTCTTTTTTAAGAAATAAGGCATTACCAATAAGTCAAAGGTCTCCGCACCCACACATCGTCCACTCTGTTCACTGCCCCTCCCTTTGAGAGAAACAACCATCATCATGAATTAGGACATACCCTTATGGTCAATTTTTTACATCATATATATATATATATCAATAAACAACATATGCTGATATTTAATGTTTTAAAATATACATGTTTAAATTGTATACTACACATGTTCTGCATTTGTTGATTTCATACACTGTTTTAGAGTTCTAACCTTGCTGAGGGTGTGTGTGTATATGTGTGTTTTGTTCACATGTCAATATGCCATATCTTAATAAACCATTCTTGTATTTGAGTTGTCTGTAAAGTTTCATTATTACAAATAATGCTTAAATGAGTATTCTTGTATATGGCTTCTTGTTCATATTTCATATGCACAAGTGCAAGAATTTCTAATAGTAATATTCAGAAGTGGAATTTATGAGTTGTAGTATTTGTGTATCTTCCACTCTACTCGGCATTTATCAAGTTGCTTGTCAAAATGATTGTTTCATACACCCACTAAGCAGTGTGTGAGAAAATCATTTTCTTTGTATTCTTTCCAACACTCGATATAATCAGACCTTTTTTTTTTAAACCCGTCTAATGGATGAAAATGGGATCTTGTTTCAATTTGCATTTCCCTTATTATTATGGAGAATGAGCATCTTAGTTGGCTAAAATCTACCACTTATTTACTTATTTGTTCAGCACCTCTATACACATAAAGTAGTTTTGAAACTGTTAACCTGTACCCCAATAAGAAACAAATCTACCAACTAGAGTATAGGTATTTATGTACAGTTCTTTCGCCTTTAGATTTTTCTTCTTGGGTTCATCAGATTCTTCACAGAAGATTTTTTTCCTGTTTTCTGCATGAAAGATGAAGGCCTCAGTTCCGGAAGCCAATAATGGAAAAGAGAGCAGGGGCTCTCAACATTCAAAACCCCAAGGCTCATTTAATATCCCTCCACCTCTGATGTGCCTGGTGTCTCTTAGTCCCGCAGCCCTGTTTTAACCTGGAAAATATACTTCAAGTCTCTCAACCAAGATGGGAGCAGTATTAGCACAGTGGCAGAGTGAAAAGAGATGCAGGCACCTGTTTCTTAAATAGCTTTTAAACAATCCTTATTTTAGTTCCCTGCCGGTCTTCACCTTCACTTTCCCAGTTACATAATACTACCACTGTTAAAATCCTTTGAAGATTCATTCACAAGTACAAATTCAATTGGTCCTCAGCTTTCTCCACTTAAAACTGGGCTTTCCTAGTCTACATCTCTGGATTTATGATTTAAAAAGCAAAAACAAAACAAAACTCCAACCCAACCTTTGTTGACTATTTTTGTTGTAGTTTAAAGGAAGGAACAATATTAAATGAGTGTTCAACTACCACCTTTATCAGTAATTAAATACTGTGTTATCATTTGTAACATTTTGTTTATTTTCAATCTGTTATTTCGTAATCTGTTTAAAGTTTTGCTTCATGTATATTATTAACATCTTATCTTTTTGAGAATTTGAAAATCTATCATCCCAACATTCTCAAGAAACAATTATTAATTAAAATTACTCAACGACATAAAGAATTATATGACAGAAACAGAATTAATAATAGTCAGTCGGCCTATGCAACAGTTAACCATGAAAGTTTAGGAAAATGACCAGCTTTAGAACAATGCCTTTCTATACCCAAGCTGATAACCATGGATTCTGACTTTGGGAAAGAAGGAGAAAAAATATCCATCTTTTGTCAGCAACTGTCACTTTATGAGATGAGTGTCAAAAGAAGCTGTGGTCTAATGTTCTCTTTGCTGTGAGGAAGTAAAAGAAACTCAAACCTCTAGGGGCAATACATTAACTGTGAAGTGTGATGAAAGTAACTTTGTTACTAACAATACTTAAAATTACAATGTTTATGTGCTACTTTAATAAAATTAGTGCAGATATAAGGTTATCTTTCCTATAAAGTAACACTAACTTTAATTCTTTATGATATACTTTTTGATGAGGAGAGAAAGGGATGTTAGCCAAAATTCCCAGTGCGTTGGGAATAATAGCTTAAGTCAGTTATGCTGCCTTCCAGTAGTGGGTCATCACAAATAACCATTAACACTAGTGACAATTATAAATTATTTTGGTTACATGGAGTTAAGATTTTGTAGTAACTTCTGTGTAGTTATTAATTCTACCTCAAACAAAATGTAAGAAAGAAAAAGGAATCTTAAAAGTTGTGTGAAGAAATAAGCTGTTTTCTTGGGAGGGACTGTAAGATTTTCATGAAAGAATGAAGAAAGAATGACGTTACCAACTTTCCTGTTAGTGAGGACACAGGAGTCATGCTCTCCAAATCAAAGACAAAAATGATTTAAATAAAACTTGAAATCAAGATGCCCACATTAACATTAAAATATAATTTTTAAATATGTATATTTATTTTAAAAAGTAGGTTATTTCACTTCTCCTTAGTATGTAGTTGTTATTAACACTATCTGTGAACACATGTGCACATGTGCAACAAGAGATATGAAGAAAAATGTTTGTGCTAGCAATGTGTACAAAAGCAAAAAATAGGAACAATCCATATGCCCATCAATTATAGAATGGATCGGAACTCTAGTATATTGACACAATAAAACCTCACACCAGTGAAATAAATTAACTGGGCTTTAGCTATCTACATCTGCCTACAGGCAACCACAATCCCTTCTTCCAACTGAGGTAGTACAGCATTACGATTAAAAGTATGGATTCTGGAGCCCAACACCACCACTACTAACTTTCAGACCTTCATCTCTCCATGCCTTGGTTTCTTCATCTACAAAAAGTAGGATAATACCTGTATGTACACCAGAGTTGTTAGGAGAGTAAACATTTAATATTTTAAAGTTATTTACAACAGTGATTGGCACATGGTAAACACTGTAAAGTGTTTGATTAATAAATAATAGACCATAGCCAACTAGTTTGATATCTCTTCTACTTGTCAGCCACCTTTTAATAAAGGATGGCATCCATCATGTTTTCCCTCAATTTTTGCCAGACTTGGGTACCACACATTTCTTTAATTATTTGTTTTGGTAATACATATTCAGGAAATTTACGTACCTTCATGTGGCTTTTTATTTTTTATTTTTGACATCTACAGCACCTGGTCTTCCTAGGTGGTCTCCCATTGAAGTACTAACCAAGCCCAACCCTACTTAGCTTCCGAGATCAGACGGGATTGGGCTTGTTCAGGGTAGCATGGCCAAAGACCTCATGTGGCTTTTTGTTTTTAATTTTTCTTGTTTCTAGGAAGATAATGATGCTTAAATTTTAAATTTTAAAGATAAACTACAACTTTAAAAAGTATAGTAAGAAGCCAATCCAGAGTACTTTGTTGTATCAGTTTCTATTTTTTGCCTCCCTTTAAAAAAAGACAGCAGATTATAACCTTAAAACCAAAATTGTGTGTTTAACTGCCTGCATATCAACTGCTAAATCTAAAATATTAATGACTTTACATCCACAATTACATTTACATTAATGAGATAATAAACACAATACTACTAGTTTTAGATGTAGTATAAACACATCTATTTTGGAGACAAGTTATCCTCAAAAGAATGCTCCTACTATTTTTATGCTCTATTCTAAGCTCCACACCTGCAAGTATCTGCCTGTTTATTAAGGAGTTCCAAACTAATCTCCTGTATTTTCCTTTTCCTTGACTCTTCTCTATCAAAAAAAAAAAAAAAAAAAAATCTTCACACGCAGCCAATTACTACTAACCCAGATATTATACTTCAAATCTTCTCCCCTCTCACACCCTATGTTGTCAGTCACCAAGCCCCATCTAGTCTATTTAGAAAATAAATCATCGATCCACATACATACAAATCCAATACCCTATTCCTACTTATACTCTTCCATGTGGTTTTATCTCACAACAAAATCCAAAATTCACAACAGAGCCAATCTCCCCCTAGCATGCTGTGCTTTAGCCAGACTGGTCTTTCCTCAGTTTTCCCCTATTCCCCAATCCTTTCCCCAACTCCAAGGTTTTCACTACATTATCTGCCATGAATAATCCCTCCTATCTTCACTTGCTCAATTCCTATCATTGTTCAAACTTCAGCTAAAATTCTACTGTGTTTACCCCAGTAATCTAAATCAGCCCTCCCTTATACTTTCATAGCACTTTCTACTTTTTCTTCTTAGCATTTTCCACAATTTTCATTTACACATTTGTTTGTGTGATTATGTGTTTATTGCCAATCTTCCTCACTAGACCGTAAGCTCACAAGTGAATGTTTTTTAACACAGAGGAGGTATACAACCTTTGAAAAACTTAATTTGTGGAATTAGTGAAACTGTTTTAATTCAACAACAATAATAAAGTTAAAAGCTCAAAGATAATGAGGATCACTAAAACTTAAAAGTCAAAGTGCGAAAAAGTCTCTACAAATTGAAGAAAATCCATTTCGGTGGTAGTGTTCTGCAATGTAATTTATCTCTCTGTTTGCCACAAAAACATGAGGGTGTTGGAGGGAGTCCATTTTCAAAGAGCTAAAAATGAAACGTAACACCTAAACTACAAGTGTTTAGTTCTTTCCTAAAGAGCAACTCTACTAAATAAGGAAGGCAGCTGTTGAAGACTATCAAAGCTAAGCTGTTTCAAATCTCCAAAACACTATAGCAGGATGCTCAGCTAGGATTTTAATTTCCAATACAGGTTTAAATGTGTTAAAAGATGGCATTTTACTAAGGCTTAAAACAAAGCAAAAGTTAGATCACTTTAGGTAACAGTTAAAATTGGCAGAGATTTTATAGGTGAGTGTTTGCATTACACATTTTTATGTGCAGGCTCTATCTACTCTACACAAAGACAGTCTTACTATCTCTGTCCTCTCAAGGGTAGCAAAGAATAGATACTCACTAAAGTTAACCAATAAAACTATTTGCATCTAGATGTTTCTCTTTCTTTTTATGAAATTTCTAAATTACACAGTACCTTATAAAATAGAGAAGTAACAAGCATATGTGCTTAGAGGTTTTAATAAGTAATTTCATTTTTCAGATGCAAAGTTATAATCTGTATCTTAGGGGGCAGGGTATCAGATGACAACCAGAGGCTTAGCCTTATAAACTCAAAAGATAGGTAATAAACATTAGTCAGGTATTTTAAAATCAAATGATAATACGTTTTCTTTTTATTTCTTTTACTCAGTATACACCATGTCTTTTATAAGAGTCATTTAATCCTCAAATATTTAAGAGCTTAATATGTGGTAAACACTGTACCAGGTGCTGAGGTACAGCAGTGAATGACAGAAATGAAGTTCCTACTCTTTGAAGCTCACATTCAAATAGGAGGAAAAGGTCAGTAAGTAAAACTGAATAATTTGAGGTAGAGAATTACTAGGGGAGCTACTTTTGATTGACTGATTAAGGAGAGTTTCTATGTGAGGGTGACACCCAAAATGTAATGGGCCAAAAAGAAAGTGCTCATCACTATCACTCAAAATCACTACTAAATATACTGCTCTCCATCACAATCGTACAACCATTTCCCAGTTCTCTAGGTTCTTAGAACTGTATAATTCAGCTCTGCTTCTTGCATTTCCTACATTCAACCCATTAATAACTCTGTTAATTCTTTTTCTTCCATGTCTATCAAACCAGTTCAATTTTTCAACATCATCATTACATTCCATACTGTCAGCCATTCAAGTCTGAGGCACTTCAGCAACATGTTTAACCTCTATCCCCCATCTGCCTACACATGCACCCTGCTAAACACCCCACATCCCATGTTCACAATGTCACTCCCCTAGCCACTACTGCACAGTGCCTTTCCACATTTTCCATAAAGAATTTGCACTCCTATTACATGGCATTTAAGGTCTTCTATTATCGTAGCCTCTGATGACAGAGCTGAAAAATACATGAGGCCATATTAAATGAAGAAAAACAATACACATTGAAGTTGGAGGTTTTAACACCCGTCCCTCAGTAACCCATAGAAAAAGACTCCTCCAGGGTAAAAATAATAAAGACTTAGAAAATTTCAATGGTACCATCAACCAGCTTGACCTAATTAACATTTTTAGAACATTATGCCCAACAATTGCAGAATACATATTCTTTTCAAGTGCATGTGGTACTTTCATCAAGAGACTGCTGAAAAGTCAAAATTTAAAAGGATTAAACACGTCAGAATGTGTTGTTTGAACACAACTAAATAAATAAAAAATCCATAACAATAAGACATTTAGAAATCTAACTCCAAATGTTTAAAATTACACTTCTAAATAATCCATGAAGAAAAAAAAAAGTGTAAGGAAGGAAAAAAGAAAACTGGAAAGATTTCAAATAGAATGACAGTAAAAAATAAACCATACAAGAGTTTGTAGAATACAGGGAAAGCAGTGTTTAGAGGGAGGGGATTTTATAGCTTCAAATGCTTATGTTAGGAAGAGGAAAAGGCTCTCTAAAGTTCTAGCTTAAGAAACTTCAAAAAGAAAAAGCAAAGTAAATTCAAAGGATGTAAACAGAATAATGAAAGATCAGAAATCAACAAAAAGGAAAAAAATTGACAAAACACAAGTGAGTTTCTTGAAAAGATCAAAAAATTTATAAATCCCCAGTTTGAATGGCCATTTTCACAGCCTCAGTTTTCATTCAACCTTGTCTGAAATCACCATGTCAGGCACTTTCCAGCCTTCAGCCACAAATGAAACTCACCCTCCAATGCCGGCCTTTTGATTTTCTATACCAAGGGTCAGCAAACTGTGGTTCCAAGGACATACTGGGTCCACTGTTTATTTCTGTATGGCCCATGAACCATGAAGGGGTTTTACATTTTTAAATAGTTGTAAAAAAAAAAAATCAAAAGAAGAATATTTCAGGACACAGGAAAACTACATGCAATTCAATTTCAATGTCCATTAACAAAATTTTCTGGGAATACAGTTGTGCCACTGTTTACTTATTGTCTATGACTGCTTTTCCACTGCACTGTCTGAGCTGAGTTTGCCAACCCCTGCTCTAGACACACTCTTCCTCCTCCTCGCTACCTCTCTGTCAGTTCAAGCATCCACTGCAAGATCCAGCTCAAAATCCACTCATGAAAAATGCCACGTATACTTCCTTAAAAAATATTGTGTAAATACTCTATATAGAAGCTTCACACTTTTTAACATATTGTTTTCTAAACTCTGAAATACCTTTGTATTTATATTGGTTTCCTCATGTAGCAGTAGTTTGTAACTGAATTTTTATTAGAGAAATACAGAAATTTACTTTCTCTAATTATAAAAGAACCACTTGCTTTATAAATCAAGGGTAGGATATGAAAATTTACTTAACATTTTTTCTAACATTAGTAATATATTATGGTTCCTTCTTTCACCTAAATCGGTTTCTAATTTTTTTGTTTTAAGGATGACTTTACACTTTTAAAAAATTATGGAAGATCTCAAAGAGGTTTAATTTATATGGGTTATCCATATTTATTATATGATATATTAAAGTGGATAATGTTTAGAATACTTAATAGCCCTTTAATAACCTTTTTTTTCCTTTTACTATAAATAAGTAACGCTGAAGACAATAACCTCAACAGTTGGGTACCACTGCTTTAATTTGTGGTTAGTCATGAGCTTTACCTTCTATTATTTTTGCACTCTCAGTACAAATATCTACACGTTAGAAAAGGCAAGTAACATCTTAGTATTACTAATAAAACAATTTTGATATTGTGGACCCCACAAAAAGGTCTTAAGGACCCTAGATTGAATTATGTCCCCCAAAATTTGTATGTTGATGCCCTATCCCCCAACTGACTTTATTCTGAGATAGGACCTTCAAGGAGATAATTAAAGTTAAATGATGTCATAAGGGTGGAGCCTTAATCCAACAAGATTAGTGTCCTTATAAGAGGAGGAAGAGACACCAAGAGAATGGTCTTGTGAAGACACAGCAAAGAGGTGGTCTTTTGCCAGCCAGGAAGAAAGGCTTTGCCAGAACCAACCCTGCCAACACCTCCTCAATATTGAACTTCCAGTGTCCTGAACACTGAGAAAACTGGGTTCTGTTGTTTAAGCCACCAAGTCTGTGGTGTTCTATTATTGCAACCGAAGCAGACTAATATAGATCCCCTAAGAGTCTGCAGACCATATTGAGAATTTTTGCTCTCGATATATACTTCTTATTTTCATTTTCTTTGTCTTAAGGAAGAGAGCAAAGTTCTTTTCAAAGAAAAAGACAGATCCAGAGTCTAGAAAAGTAAAATAAGATGACATCCAGGAACAACACAGAACAGAAATTCCTTGGTAAAAATGGAAAAAGTAAGAAGGTTCAATATACAATCCATATAAGCTGGGCTCTCCACCAATCTACACCCAGATCACCCAAATCTCATGTTACTTACACTATGCATTGAAGTTTAAGGCTCCCATACCCTTGTTATGTCATTTTTCTGAATTGTCACCTCTAACTCCTTTTAACACTTTGAACTCTTGTCACTTGTTAGACTCTACAGAATTTGGCTAGGAAGATCTGAGGTAAAACCTCTGCCAATACTAAAGTCAATATTCTCTTTGAGCTTTCAGATGCATTCTAAGAAACTATACTCCACTAGTTGTCCTTAGCTTCTTCTCAATATCCTTCCAGTCTGGTAAATGAGGACATACCTACAGGTCAGTCTTTAGTCCTTTTTTTCAGCGCCCATGTAAACACATATGAACATATACATCCATATACATACATATTCATGCACACATGAACTCACCTAAACATTCTCTTTCCTTGGAGAAGTACCAATGTTCTTCCCCATTAAATTTAATTTAAAAATCTACTGAGTATCTTATATATCACATCTCAATAAATTCAATCTATGAGGAAAGACAGAGGCAGAAAGCTAGCCAGAAATTTCAACTGGAAATCATAAATAAAAAATAATAATTTTGACCATGAGACAATGAAAAATTCCTAATAATGACAATAATTTCATAGTCCCACAAATGACCAAATTAATTATCTCCAGAAAAATGGGCAAAAATAAATAAATAAATAAATAAATAAATAAACAAACAGCACACATATGCAACTGGAGAATAAAAAATGAAAATACAGCCAACCTAATTAAAAATTGTTTGAATTCAATTAAAATTAAGGTAAAATAATTTCTCATCTATGAGACTGGTAAGAGATTTAAAAGACTGCCAAAATCCGACATTGGTGAGGGTCTAGGGAAATATGCAATGTCTCATATCACTGTTAGGAATGTAAACTAGTATAGCCTCTCTGGAGACACCAAAATAATCAAAATATACATAAAAAGCAATCCACCTTCTAAGATCTTGTCCTTACCATGTAATCGAAAGTGCATTAAATGTGGAGAACAGATTCTCCACAGAGACCTATAGTACCCTCCAGGGAAAACTTAGCAATGTTTGGGGACATTTTTGGTTGTCACAATTCAGGATGGGTAGTGCTACTGGCATCTAACAAGTAGAGTCCAGAGACGCTGCTGAACATCCTATAATGCACAGGATGGCCCCACAACAAAGAATTATCTGACCCAAAATGTCAACAGTGCTGAGGCTGAAAAACCCTGGTATAGGAGGATCAGGAACTTTTATCATTGCAGCTACCCTTGCTCCTCTCCCGAAAAAAAGAAAATCGATTCCTATTTAAATGAAATTCTAGTATACTGACTGACTATTAATGGGGACAATGTGCACTAAAATGTCAAAGTGCTACATGGTTCTTCCTCTCCTATATTCGTCACTCTTTTTGCTAGACAGTTAAGTTGATTTGGCCTGACTTCCTAGGGTGGCTGAGCATTCTTCTCTCACACAGTTAATGGGTCAAAACACATGGGGACCAAAGGTGTTGACAGTACTACCATGCACGTATCATACTCTGATCAGAACCTGACAGTCAGCTAACAGTAAAGTCAAACATTAAGTTTAGGGAAATGAGACAAAGGTGTGTGCTAATTCCTAACAGGGCCTCCTAGGATATAAGAATATAGAAATCAGTAACAAATTAGACCCACAAGGAATGCAAATTCATGATCTGTGCTTAGAAAGTTGCCTGACCACATGCAGAAAAATGAAATCTGAATCTATATACAGTACTTACATTCAATTAAACACTGGGAGGCTGTGGTTAAAAAGTTCAAAAGGAAAATAAATCTAAAGAGATCTTAAATATACCAAATGTGTATTAGAGGAAAAGGAAACCTCAGGAAAGATGAGGACTAAGTACCATGATTGCAATTTTCTAAATGTTTCAAGAAGACAAGAGTGTTTCAAATGTCATATTCCAGGAAAAGGGTCAGGTGGATGAGTAAACCCTCCTTGCCTCCAAGATTATGGTAGTCACAGGAACATCTCCTTCCACCTTATGATGGAAGTGGTGTGGGTAAAGAGGTTGAGGCTGGGATACTGCAAAGAAGCAGTAAGAAAAAATGCTAGCTTAGTCACCACATTAAAGATCATCTCATGAATCCAAAGTAGAATTTCTTTTCAAATATCCTGTTATCATCTTTTACCACTAACCCAGAGTGGTATTTTCCCTAATTAGTCTAAATTTCATCACATATAACTCATATAGATATGCCTAGAAAGGTCTTGCATATACTAAATTTTATAAATCAAATATCACTCTTCACATGTAAAGCTAAAATGTATCATTCAATGGAATCCTAGTGAATCACTCTTTTAAAAACTAATCCCATCTTAACATATCTTTTGTATTAAAAATTTTTATGAGACAAGCAAATACATAAGACACTTTAAACACACACACAAATAAAAATTAAATTTGTCTATATTGTTTTCCACATTCTCAGACCCATAATATTGAACAGTTAATAATAACTCGATCATGACATTTGTTGCACTTGCTCAACAAACCAAATTATATAAAATTTGTCATTGGCCATAGAAATAGAAGTCCCAATTCAATGCCAGTTTGTTACAGCAAGATAAAGTGAGTCGCCTCAAACAGATGCTTTCCGTAGTCTTTGTTCAGGGAAACTTTCATCTTGCTGGAAAGAATTTAAAGAATTTCATAGACAGGATAAGAATTTTACCTGGAAAAATTGTAAAGAATTCGTAGAGAGAGTATGAGGAAGAAGCACTGAAGAGTTTGAAGAGGCTGACGAGGGGGGATGTTTTGGGGAGAGAAGGTCAAGAAGAGGTGTAGATGTGGCAACTTAATGAGGAACAGGAAAGTCTGAGCATGAACCAAGATATTTAAGGGCAATTTACAGATCTAAGTCTTGCTGGCTGATGAAGGGAAACTACACCCTTAATCCCAAAAAAATCTTTAGGAATAATCTATTCATCACCCAAAATATAATTTTGGTATAAATTTTTTTGTTTTTTGTTTTGCTTGTTTTCTTAAATGCAAGAAGTCATGAAGAAAGCTTCAAGGACAGACAGTGGCAGCCTAAGGATCAAGACCAATTTGTCCTCCCTCCCACAATAATTACATTATGAAAAGATACAGGCAGTTAAATTGAATTACTGAATATACTATTTCTTATTTTTAAAAAAATGACATATTTCTTCAAGTCAACTAACAAGTTAGCGAGCTGGTTAATAAAAGATCATAATGAAACCAAGGTTTATGCATCTGGATCCCTATGATCCATTAACTGTTCAATTCTGAGTTCAGGGGCTATATGCCTAATCTTTGGTAAACTGCCTTTCAAATGACAGTAGCTGGGTGGTCAGTCAAGAGAAGACGAGAATATGAATAGATGAATGAAAGTCATCAATACTACTATTTGCAAAATTAAGTATATGTCCTACTGGTTTTTAAATCTAAAGTCATATTAGCTTGTGGGAAAAGGTCAAAAAACCTTTAACGGTTTGGAAAATTATTCTATTTCAGTCTCATGTAAGTTTTTTCAAGAAAGTTCACCATGTAATTTAAGTCTAAAACAATGCCAAGTGAATACTTTCCAAGAATAAATTAAGGATTACATTCATAAAAAAATTACTACTTAAGATGCAATTATCTCCTTTTAATGATGCTTAAATTAAAGCAATTAAGTGACTTAACAGGGGAAAAGAATCTATGAAAGGTCCTGTTAACTGTTGACCACAGTAGAAGAGTTAAAAAAAAAAAATGTATTTTGTTTAAGTCGCTCTCATGTTTTAATCTAACAAAAGCAATAACGGCAACATAAGTAGTAAGTAATATGAAATCATCAAATTCTTAATCATAATTGAAAAGACAGTACAAAATGTCTACTCTTTCCTATTTAACCATCTGGAACATGTTACAAGCAAGAAAAATTTGCAAGTATAATTACACTCTGCAACTATTAGCATGACATGCTTCAATAAATACTCCTAATAGAATCTGCTGATATAATAATTGGCACTAAAACTGATGGGTTTTCATTATTTGGCTATTTGTTCTTACTAGCTAAATACTTAAGAAAACTAATAAACTATCTTTGGAATAAAAACAAAAACAAAAAATGCCCAACAAGGGCAAAACGTGACAGGTTGCAGAGGCAGAACAGAAGGGACAAGCAAAGAGCAAAGATTTGCAAATGCCTGAGAGTTCAACTCTTACCTTCTCTACCAAGTTCTTTTCCTTTCTTCCTCTCTTCCCCTACCTCCTAAATCTGGCATAACTATCTGTGCTCTAGTCAAAAGTGACTTGGTTAGGGTCAGGGAAAATGTTATATTAAACCTCGAGTTGGCTAAATTCTAGCTGGCAGAAGGTCTTCAGACCAAACCATAACAAAGGAAAACATTCAACATTTACTCTATTCTTGATGGTTTTGGAGATTTAACATTTACCTACTTAAATTTGGAAAGGTTAAGAAAGGGAAGAAATTTTTAGGAAGACAGCTCGGGCAGCTAAGCAGTGGAGACAAGAGAGTTGCTGTGATAGTCCAGTCCCAATACAGTGGACAGCTGAATTAATGCAGCAACAGTGGGCAAATGAGACAGCGGACTAAATCAGTAAGAACAAGGGCTTAAAAAGAAAGGCCAAATTGTCTGTATGTGTGAATTACAAAAGCAGTTCATGTTTACTATAAAAGTCCAGAAAATGCAGGTAAATTTTTAAAAAACCACCCATAAATGTTCACCGAGAATTAATCAATACAAAGATTTGTATATGTTCTACAAATATAGGTAAGTAAATAATTTTGTTTTATGATTATGGTATTAGAGCATACCTATTGTTTAAGAGCATCTTTTTTCACTAAATTTACACATGTATTTCTCATGCTATTAAATATTCTTCTAAATAGTTTGTATTGTGGATAAAATATTTCTCTGTGTGTGTCCATATATCACAGTTTTTAAGCAAGGCAGTGGTGAAGGGCTTGAGATTGGTTCAAATTTTTTGCTATTAAAAACAATACTATGATGAGGCATCTTTCTGGCTAAAACTTTGTTGACATTTGGGATTATAGTCTCTGAATAAGCTCCCACAAACACCAAGTTTCCTGGCATGGGAGACTGGCTAGATATTAATGCCATTTAGCCAAAACTGAGTTTACAGGCGATAACAGATGTTCTCTGAAGGAGAGGCTAGTGAATTCAGTTATTTACTCATTAATTATGAATATGACATCCAAGTAGATAAGTCCAGCTGACTTCCAAAGAAGTGGGATATAAAGATTTTTGGAATCACTAAGATATTGTTGGTAGTAAAATGGATGAGATGACCAAGGAATGAAAGTGAAGAAAAGAGAATAGATTACTACAGAAACATCCCAATATTTAAGGAAGGGGACAGTAAAAGCTGGAAGATCAAGTTAAAAAAAAAATAGAAAGAAGAAATGAATAAAGAGGAGGAAACCAGCAAAAATTGAGGGTAGAGAGATCATAATGTTCACTTTTGAAAATTATTTTGAACCTAACCAATCACAATCCCTTTAAAACAAAACAAACTCTTAGAAAAGTGCCCAAAGGTAGTCAAGAGTCCTTGCTAAAATAAACCCCAATATGGCACAAATACTTCCCAGCAAAGACACTGGGAATTCAACATAACCCAACACCACCACAATCATTGAACCTACATGCTTTTATACTCAATGTTCTCACCCCACCCACCCCACCCCTCCGCCCCTGGCCAACTTCATGCCATAAAGACCCATAAAGATTCTATATAATTTTTCCAGATAGCATTACAAATCCTTTTTGGGGGGAAGAGGGCCTAAAACTGTTTTTCTCCCTTCAAGGTTTTGGTTAGTCCTAGTATAAGATTTATTATCGCTGTACACATGTTCACAATTTCAATCTCATTTTACAAAATTTCCTTAGTATCTTTTCCAGCATTAATTTTTACAATCTTGAATTCATGTTCTCCTTCCTCTTTCAACCCTCCTCCCCCAGCCCACTGACCCCTCAGAGATTAAGAGCTTTAGTCCCCCAAATACCCACAGCAATCACTCCACTCCCCTGAGCTCTAGGCAGTGACTTCACAGTACTCCAAGTGGGCCTCATGTGGATATACAAGTTGAGCTGCAGGAGAGCAAACTATACTCTTACTTCAAGTCACATTCACCTAGCTGCCAGACCCTAGAGATAGTGCTTGCTTTAGGGGTATTTTAAAAGACTTTCTTCATTCATTATCCCTATAATCCCCTGATATCATTTCATCCATTACAATTGCCTATTTCAATATCCTCTTCATTCTTCTAGACCCACATTCTTCCCCTTCCAAGGAATTCTTTATTCGTTCTCTTTTTCTTATCACAGTTTTGCCAAAGGAGCGGTCTTTCCCTTGCATTTTTAATGTGTCATTTTATTGGGAAAAAAATGAAATATCAACTCCTATACATACAATTTTGTTGATCAATATCAAATCCATAACAGAGCATGAACTATACCAAATTAAAACTATAAACTGTAAATGAGCCACTCAAACAATTTTCCATCATATGTGAATAAGGATGATGAAAGGAATGGAAATGTGCAAATAGATATTCACCCCAACTCACAAATCATTATCATCCTCTGAAGATCACTGTTCCTTTGTTCCCCTCACTCTCTCTTCCCAGAAGTATAACCTAATGTAATAACAGTACTGAATAACAATAACAAGCATGTAGGCTGTGTATAAAGACTTCAGAAAGTGTAGTTTGATAGAAAGTTCAATATTACATAAGAATAGTGCTAGTTTTATTTTACTTTTAAAAACTGTCTACTTTAGTAAAGCCTAAATATTTCAACATTGATCTGATAAAAGCATACTTTCCTAGTATCTCTGAAATTTTCATTAATGAATGGGCCTATATGGATCTCTGTAACCTAGGGATGGGAGGGACGAAGGAGAAAGGTTCAGGCCTCCTAATGTGAGATAGATTAAAGACCATCAGACAAAGTCAGGGCCCAAGGAGGACAATGACCCAGAAAAAGGATGACTTCAAACATTAAAAAGACCTCTAACACAAACATCAAGGAAAATTTACCTCTCAGCTTTAGAAAACACATCAGGAAAATCTGATGCCTGAATCATCTAAACTATGTGGATGTTCCTAAAAATCAAGAAAATTTTAAGTTAAACTCCAGGTTCACAGACCACCCCCCCACCCCCACCCCAGCAACTCCAAGCAAACAGCAGATGGAAATAAAAATTCTCTCTAGAGGAATGTACTCTGAATCCAAATGGAAAAGAGTTCACATAATTACACAGGGTTTAAAAAAAAATGAATTCACAATTCAAAAAGAAAATCGCAAACACACAAGTAAACAAGGCACTGTTGTAGTCAGCAATGTTTTGAATAATCAAAAATTATTCAAAAAAAGTTGTTTTATTTAAAACTAAAATGAAGACATGGTATGACTTAATAAAACTATAGCCATCAAGGAAACTAAATCGATAGTTTAAAATCTCTAAAACCATGAGTCAATTTTGTTTAAAAGTACCTGATTTGGGGACTGAGTGAACAAACTACTTAGAATTAATTCTATACACAGCTTTTGTTTTGTGTTTTTGGTATAAGATTGTTTGGTCTTAAAGGTGTTCTGTATGGTATAGAAAATAAGAAAATATAGATATGCAAATAATAGAAAATTCAACCATAATAATTTTTTTTAAATTCTCACAAAACAAAATTTTTGTGTTTTACCTAAAAATTTTCCAGAAAGAGGAAATACTCCCCCAACTTATTCTATGAGGCCAGTATAACCAAAATCAAACTACCGGGAAAAGAAATGTCAATCTCACTCTTGAACATTGGTGCGAAATTCTAAATAAAATACAGTGATCCCTCACAATCTAAATCTTAACACAGGAAATTAATTAATACAGCAAATTTTATTAAAGATAGGGCTAAAAATCCTTTATTACTGAACTCATCTAATTTACGTTCTAAGATGTACCAAATAGAGAAAAAAAGCAGTATCCCTCACTGTCCACATTCTAACTACTCCCACCCTCCAAAACTCAGGAACTAAGTACCGTGGTTTCTAAACTATATTCCAAGTTTTCCTGGGATGCCACAGTGGACTCACAGTGGGGAAAAAGGTGAAAAAAAAAATGGTATGGAAGAAACAAAACTTGGCCAGAAGATGGGAAAAGAGAAACTGGATGATCGCGTATGGCAGACTTTTGTGGGCCAACCTTGAAAGTGGCATATATTATTTCTACTTATATTCTACTGACTTGAACTTATTTAAATGGATATTCTTAATGCAAGGGAGGTAAAAAATACAACCTAATTCTGTGCCCAGGAAGAAGAGGAAATTTTTAGTGTACATCTAGCCATTCTGTGCCACAAACGAAATTGGAAAATAATTTAGCCTTATCTGAAATTGAACATGCGACATACCCTATGACCCAGCAATTCCACTTCTAGGTAGAGATGCTTTTGCATATGTATACCATAAGGCACATATAAGAATATTCACTGCAGTATTGTTCATAATAGAAAAAAAAACAAAACTGTGTCTATCAACAATGAATAAGTCATTGTATATTCATAACTAGCTATGAAAATCAATGTCCTACAGAGCAGTGTAAATGAATTTTAGAAGCTTAAAAGTAGACTTTAAGAACACATGCCAATATATTTTTTATAAAGTTCAAAAATAATTAAATCAATTGACTATATTATTTAGGTATAGATATATATGCAATAAACTTTTTTTTTTTTAATTAAAAGAGTAAGCCACAAAATTCAGTATAGTGGAGAGAGACAAGAAGAGGGATAAGTTGAGAAAGGCTCACAGAGGGAGCTTATCAGTAAAATGTTTTCTTAGGTTGCACATGCATACTTTTGCTTGATTCATATTAACATACTAAACATTTTACATCTATTTTTTTAGTGGAGGGCAATATATTTTCATTATATGGATTAAGGAGATTACAGAACAGTATTTTATAGAGAATAAAGCAAATATTTCAAGTAGCACTACTTATTTTCTTACTTATTAACCAAAATACATTGTCTTGATTACTTAGAGAACTATTATTCAAGAAACTACTAGCTATTATAAAAACGTAGAAAAGAATTGAGTTTATTTAAAAACTTAACCAGTTAATCATCCAACTATTTGTTCCTATTCTTTCCCAATCATATGACCATTCAGTAAATTAAAATTAGTGTAACAACTGACAGCTACATTGAAGTCTCAGTGCTCTTCTTGAATTTTAATTATAGTGGGTGTTTTCTTAAACAACGTATGTAGTAACAAGGAATAATTAAGGGGAAGACATTATAATTTTAACCAAGATTAAAGTACATGCAAAATAAGAACTACTTGTATTCTGACCTCTTGGGTAAAGGTGGGAGTAGCACGGTTTGTTTTCCAAAGAATGATCTAGAGGAATCCCAATTAACAACACTGTCAGGGAAAGAAGTGAAATTAAGATGTTTCATTAAATCCTTTTCTCTGAGCATTGTTAAAAATGTAGCTTTACTGACCAACCATAAACAAACAATATTATTATTTTTAAAAACACTGAAACTATAGAATTATGGAATTGTTTTCCATGTAAATCACATGACTATTTTAAATATTATATCCTCTAGTAACTTTATAACTGACAAACCTTAACAATGTCAGATATCATTTTTGTATCATAAGATGATAACATGTACTAAAACCCTGAAAACAGATTATTTGGATAGAAAATCAGTTTGACTTGGTGAAAACTGAGGTTGAGAACATAAAACACAATTTTATTTCAGTAATTCCAGTTCTATGTATACCATAAAAACTGCTAAAAATGCAATCCAAAGAAGAAATTTATCGTGGGAATAACAACAGTAAGAAGCAATACGGTTTGGAAAATAGAAAATTAGAATGGGGCTTGAGAAGCAGGTACTGAAAGAAATACTAACATTGAAAGAAGCTCCTATCTAGAAAGAAACCAAGAGGAGGTAGGCTAAAACACAATGACAGTATAAGGAATATGTGGCTCTGGACCAAGGAACACAACAGTTAATGCCACTGTTAGGACTCTGGACAAAGCCAAGTAATGAAAACACAGGCATACACAGTGTAATGACAAGATAAAGAACAATGAATAGGAAATAACAGATCATCTCAATGCTACCCTCAAGAAGTACCAATACTTTTATGGACTCATATATCAGGAGTCCCCAAATGCTAGGCCACAGACGGGTACAGGTCCATGGCCTATTAGGAACTGGGTCACGCAGCAGGAGTGAGCAGTGGGCAAGTGAGCAAAGTTTCATCTGTATTTGCAGCCACTCCCCAGCGCTAGCATCACCACCTCGCTCCACACCTCAGATCACCACATATTAGATTTTCATGGGATCACCGATCCCTGGTGACAGAAAAGGTTGGGGACCACTGTGATAGACTACAGAGAATGGGGCAGGAGATAAGAGAAGGAAAATTAAACAAACTGAAGCTACAACTTCAGGTCACCAGATCTACAATTTAAAAAGCAGGACTAAGGCATATAAAAAGGATTAATCATACAGAATAAGCAAGTAAAAGGGCTGTGTAAAAGTTATAAGACGATCCAAAATAATAACGGTTTATTTTAAAACATGTAGTACATTTTAGCCATAGCTAAGCCTCCAACTCACATAGTAGGGCCACTTGCCCCACTTACCCTGCCTACTATGTAAAACATTTCAAATCCTATCTATAAGACCTTAAATCTGATATCCTCCATAAATATTTCCCAGAAAACCATCTTAAATACACTCACTTTGAACATCTGCAGTTTTCATTGTTTTTGTCACAGCAGATACTAACAATACATTTGATGGTCAGAGATGATCTACCAGTAATTTGATGTCTGATATCTTCAAATATTAAATTTTACACTGTAAAGTTTATAATAAAAGCTCATCTCATGAAGTAAAATAAAATTCCTTAATAAGAAGGTACTATATTTTATGCTTCAGAGTAGAATACTGGAATATTAGAATATAGTGATATAACTTTTACCCTATGGAATATATATTGATTCATATGAGTATATCATTTATCATATTCTACCTGCCCAGCTTCTATATTTCTATATCGCTGTCAAAATTAACATCATTATTATAGTATGAGACTGCCAATTTAGGCAAAATTAGTTTATCTTCTCTCTCATTTGTCTCCAACATTAAATCACAAAGTTCTGTCAATTCCTTCAGCAAACTCTAAGAGATTTGGATTCTCTTTCTCTTTATAAATCTTTGCCCAGATAGGTTCTCATCTTCTGGGCTTGGGCTTAGAAACCACTCTAGTTCATTATACATGGACTAGATCCAAAATATCTTTGAAACATTTCATTTAACCACTTTCCTTCTAATTAACTCTCAGAAGTGTTTTTTTAATTGCTTAGCTAAACAAATATAAAATATGTATTTAAGGCCCTCCTTCAGTTTTTCCCTGTCTTTCCTTCCCCAAGTCGCTCACAAGGCCTTTGGTAGTCTACTTATCAGGACTGTCCCTCAACTCCATGTATATATACAACATGTACACTTTCCTCAGAATATGATAAAAATCCATATTCTTTAAGAATATTTTCCTAAGTTCACCATATTCTGATCGCTGGTACCTGAAAATTTCCTGATTTATATAATGTAATATTTGTTCATATGCTTTTGTTTTTTTCTCTCATGCTGCACTTAAATATAAGATTCTAATACAGGAATACATTTTTGGCCATAACCATGAATGTTTCTTTCTTATTTTAACTTGTTAATATTTCTTATACTAATTTGCTTTTTTCATAGCTAATTTCATTTATGAAAATGTTGAGAAATGTTTATTTTCCCTGCTGAAACTAATCACTTACTTGATATCTGTGATGGTGAATTTTATGTCAACTTGGTTAAGCCACAGTATCCAGATACATAATCAAACACCAGTCTAGAGTTTGCTGCGAAGGTATTTTTTAAATGAGATTGACATTTAAATCAGCAGACTCTGAGTAAAGCAGATTATCCTCCATAAAGTGGGTAGGCTTCATCGAATCCACTGAAGGCCTTAAGACAAAAAAGGCTGAGGTCCCCCAAGGAAGAGGTAATTCAGTCTACAGACTGCCTTTGGACTTGAGCTACACCAATTCTTTTCCCTACGTCTCCAGCCTGCTGGTCTGCTCTGCAGATTTCAGACTTGCCAGCCCCAATAATTCTATGCACAAATTCTCTGCAATCAATCAATCAATCTCTCTCTCACACAAACACATATGCACACATATCTGTATCTCTTATTGGTTCCGTTTCTCCAGAGAACCCTGAATAATACGATGTCACAGAGTTTAAATCTTGTTTTGTGACTACAGGGGACTTTAAAATAAGGTCCCTTATGTCCCTTAATCAACTCATTAATTTAAAAAATATATCCCTAAGATTCAAAGCTGATCTAAACCCCTGTCCTCAAAATCTTGGGGTTGGGGGAGGTTCAGTTAAGAAACAATTAAAATAATATGATAAATATCATAAGGTTACCAGCTTAGGATACTATTCATGCAGGCACAGCTTAGGATACCAGCTAAGGTTACCAGTTTAGGATACGCATGGGACCACAGGCGAGGGACACATTGCTCAGGTTCCTGCACCAATGGAATCTTACTGCTTATAACTAAAATACTGTTCATCATATATTCAGCCTTGGAAACCAATAATATACCTTAAACATAAAGTAAAAACATTTAAAAAGCACAGAAGTGAAAACAAACAATAATATAAATACTCCATTGTTAATATTCTTTTGGAGTGTTTTCTTTGTATGAGCTGAAATGGTGAAGGAATCTTTAAATAGGAATATTGAAGAATCTTGTTCCAGTTTAAAAAGCCAAACTGATTAATTGCAATTGGAAAGACACACAAAATCTCATAGTTCATAAATCTCAAGCATACCAGGTAAAATGAATATTGTAAAACGGAATTAGTCTTTAGTTCTTTGAAATGTAACAGAATATTACATAATAACATCTTTACTTTTAAAGCATCTTATGTATGAAGAGTGTTTAACATTTAAGTTCATTTAAGAATACTTTCAGTTAATTCGCTGTAGCTTTTATACTCGCAACTATGCTATCTTATATTACCAAATAATATAAAAATTCAGGATCTAATTCACAATGTGAAATACAACCACTAAATTTAAACATTAAAGAAATCATTAATGTAAGATTAATAGTTAAATCTTGATCAGATTGTAAAAACATAAATAAAACAAAAATCTTATGTTTTTACTTTGGCCCTATATTTAAATAAGGAGATTTCCTTAATTGCTAGTAGTGTGAGAATTTGTAATATTTCACAGCTTTGTCAGACTAGTGTACTAAGGACTATTATATAAAAATTGCTGTCAATATTACTGTATGAATTCTTCTTTGGGTTAGTGATCGGAAAGAAAACATTTTCCAACATTAATTAAACTGGTGATATTAAATGAACACAATCTCATAATGTTCCACAAGTATTCTTTATCAACTAGTAAAACCTACTACATCCTCTTAGTAGGCACACAATAAATATTTGTTAAATGAATGAATGAAGTTGTCAGACACCTGAGATTCCTGTTGCTTGCAGTCTCATGACCTTACTCCTAAACTCCACTTCAACGTGGACACTACCTAAGGTATAATTTTTTATGAAGACTAAGAGATTTTCTTTTGGTAGTATAAGGGCCTCCATATATATATACTCCCTCTAAAAAGCGATATAACTAGCATCACACTAATACATCATCTAATAATTGGAGCAAATTATTAGAGCTCTATATTATGACCACAGAAGCTTTATATTCAAATACGAAAACCGGGCTGCCAAGTTGAAAGCTCAACCACCTCTGTGTGGAGGCTGGAAGGCTTTAAAGACTCTAGGAAATCAATCAGGATACCACAGGGACCCTGCTGGGTACCCTGCTAATTTAACAAGGATTAAACTACAGTGTCCTTGGGAAAGTCTCTTAACTTCTAGGAGCTTCAATTTTTTCACCTGTGAAAAATGGAGGTTGGTCACTCCAAGTTTCTATGACTTAGTGATTATAGCAAATTTAACTTCAATATTCCTTTGGAAGGAACGATGCTTCAGAAGCCCTATAGAAATGGTTTTTAACCTTGTCTGGGTGATGAACAGCTTTGAGACTCCAATAAAAGCTATAGATACTTCATCACCAAAGAATTTCCACATGGATAATACTTTGTATATAATATCAGGAGAGATTAATTACCTTCTGAAGTCATCCAGAGAAGTCATGTTAGAAACTTCTGTTCTATAAATTTAAACATAATTCAATACACTGGAGACATTAAGTTTGAAAACAAAGCATCATTTTGTACCTAAATCTTTTGATTCTTTAAACAAATTTATTTTAAATGTCAAACAACAGTAAAGAGGAATCAATTATTTTTATGACTATCTAAGAGAAACATGGTTTTATAAAACTAAAAACTACTAGCTTAGATAATTAAACTATGCCAGTAAATCAGTGTTTTAGATAAGTGATACTCAAATTATTAATGGTTACATGTCAATCTCTATTCTGATGAACCAACTGTAATGAAAATATTTAGTTAGAATTCCAAATTTAAACAAACGTGTTCCATCTGATTTTCTTTATGTGGACAAATATTTGGAGACAGGCCTTCAATAAGAATATAAAACTATATATGAAATACTGAATTACTAAAATGACTTAAATTTCTTAAAATGACTTAAATTATAAATAATAATCATGTATTTATAAGTTGAATACAGTCTCATCGCATCCTAAATTATAAATAAGATTGGGTAAGTCTGTTGAGCTACAACATGAATTTGCTTATATTACTAAGAAAAAACTTTAAAACATTTAAAACTTAAAAATATTGTTATAATTTTAAAACACTTTTCTAATGTAAAAGGAAAGAAAGAGGGGGCTGTCTTACCACAGTGGAAAAGAAAGAACAATTACATAGTCCCGTAGAGATTAATTAAATACAGGTAAATAATACTGGTGTTAAGGTTTTATAAATCATCTTTGGAAAAAGCCAAAAGGATGCTAATACCTGCTGTTATACTATATTTTCCAATGTAGATCTTTTGTGCAAGCTTCACTTAGGATTTCTCTTGTTTAAAATGGGCTCCTAGGGAAGCAGCAAGAAGAAATTCTATGTCTATTATCTGATGAAATAAAGGGAGAGGCCATTCTAATACTGAATTTAAGGAAAATAATGATTCTACCCTGATTGCGATGGCACTATCCCCTCCCTTTCAGGAATATGAAAATAAAATGGCTATAAAATCTGGTATATTTATTTTGTCTTTTTAGTTAAGCAACATCTAATTTTCTTAAGGAAGTATTTTTTCTTAAGTTATGAAATCATAAATTAAGCCTTTTTAATATAAATTACAAATTACAGTTCATTCAATTCACAAAAGAGAAACATTTAAACGCATTTATGTAACCTACTTATAGCAACATGGATTCTGGATTCTTCAATGTTCCCCTTACGGATTACTTAGAGGCTGTGAATACACCATTGTGTTTACTGAATAACTACACATTTACCAGGAGTTGAAGCAAATATCTGGATCTTAGCCTACAGTGATCCTTACGAGCCTAATTTATCTTTCAGATTCTTATTTGTGTTTATCAAAGCATGGTGCACTTACTCAAAATTGCAAAGATATCAGTAGCAGAGTTAAAGTTGAATCTAAATTTAATGCTTCTTTCCTCTTTAGCTGTTTATTTTCTAAGAAGTCCTACTTAAAGCTGAAGATTAATTGGGTGAGAACTTACAAGGTAGACTTTATATATGAATACCTTTACACATGACAGCAGGAAATTCGTCAAAAAAACAGGGTATTACTTCCAGGATTTGCCACTAACCTACTTTTTTGTAACATCAGGCATATGACAACTTCTTGGGGACTCACTTTTTGCCATTACTAAAGATGCTGGAGCAGATGATCTCCAAGCTGACTTCTAATTAAAATACTTAAGTAAGTCTACGTTTATGTGAGTATAGGAATGAATAACAGAATTAGAGCAAGACCATGTAAGACTAGGGACACAAATATGCATGTAGGAATAGAAAATGGCAAAGAAATGTGCAAAAAATATACAATACTTACATTTGAGATTCCTTTTCACCATTTAGGTTCAGACCTATGATTAAAAAGGGTTCAGAAAGCCCCACTTTCATCCAAATCCCAAGTTCCCTCCTTTCATGCTGCCACTATTCTAATGTCCACAAAGACTATAACCTAAGAGTGTGCTTGCTTTCCTCCCAATATTACCATTCCCTTATCTGTCCAAGATGAACTGATCTGGTTCATTAAGATCAGGAATTGGCAAACTTTTCTCTAAAGATCCACATAGTAAATATTTAAGGTTTTACAGGCTATAAGGTTTCTGTAGCACTATTCGACTCTGCCTTTGGAGTTCAAAAGCAGCCATAAAGTAAACATAAACTAATAAGCATGGTGGCTCTAATAAAACTTTATTTACTAAAACGCTGCAGGCAAGATTGGGCCCAGAGGTTATAGTTTGCCAACCCCTGGTCTAGATCACACCAAGAAACAAGATGGTATAAATGAGGTATAAGCTAAAGTGGCACAGTTTCAGAGAAGAAAATCGTTACAAAGAAAACAATTATGTCATTTTAAATTTCGCAGAATCCTTTCAGCCTAATATAAGAAAGAACAAGACACAAAAGAAAGAACCAATGCAGGTAGTCAATACGTACTAGTTGTTTAATAAATACAGCTTTGCTTTCCCTTCTCAACAGTGGCAACCCTTAAGACAGTATTTGCCTCCAAGCCATACTTCTAGAAATTACTTACTCTGGCCCTTTGACAAGAGCTGATCCCTGTTTCTTTTTAATCCTGACAAATGTGTTCCTGGTAGCACTATGCTAAGGTTTTAGTGCTCCTGCATTCCATTTTCCCCCCAATAATCCAAAGCTGCAACTTTACAACCTTATCCATCTAAACCTCAAGTGTCAGTATTACTATCATTCACTATTGGCCCAGGGAAGGTGGTAAGGAAATAGAGAAGAAAGAAAAGGACAGAGAGAGGGCAGAGTCAGGTGAAGGACAGGTAAGTGGTAGCATTACCTCCCTTTCCTGACTCTAAAAAGGAGCCAGGTGCTAACTTACTGTTAATTTAAATGAAAATGTTGTCTACTCCAGTGGGAACAAAGAGCACTTCACTTCATGCAAAGTGCTCCCTTATGAAAGAACTCGATTCTAACAGGAGGAAAAAAACCACAGTAAGCTTTATTCTTCTGCTTTTATCTAGATCGTTCTGCCTCCAGCTGTGAAACTGACTGATGTTTTTAAAGCTCCAAGGAACCTTCACTAGTAACCATAGTTACTGCTCAAAATGGTACAAAAAAAGTAGGCGGGGATAGCAATTTGAGGAGAAAAACAGTTTTCTTGATTTTCATCAAATGAAGCTATAGTAACAACAGGCTGGGCAAGGACCTCGAGATTATTACTTCTCTCCAGAGCCATTGAGGTGCTTGATCTTTCAGCCCCACAGATCTAGTACTTCAATGGCTCATTTTACCTTATCCAAGAGTGATTCCCAAAAGCTACTTTAGTCATTAACAACAAACAATATCTTATAAACTCAACTAATATTCTTTCCAGGAAGTCAGTGAATTTGCTTTCCAGCAGAGCAGCTTACTTGGAAAAAAACAAAGTAAGAGCACGAGGTTGCTTAGAAGTATATGAATCTGAGCCTAAGAAGATACCTATGTTTTAATATAAAGCTGCCCGAGTAATTCTTCTCAATCGTTGTCAAGCAAAAAAATTTCATCAAATGTTTCTCTTTTCAAACCCCTTAGCAATCTTCTCAGTTATTTAATTCATTCATATACAGGGCCTATCATTTTCGGGAATTGTGTAAGATGCTGGGTAGATTGCAATGAAGAAAACATCCAAAACTCATGTCTTTATGGAGCTTACAATCTAATGGTAATGAGAGACATTAAATGCACAATTGCAGTTGTGTTAATGTGCTATGAGGGGAAAGAACTAAAGGGTATTTACTGGGATATCAAGAAAAGTTTCTTTGATATATAAAGAGACCTAATGCTGACAGCTATTGATGCTGGGTAATGGATATTTTACTTTGGTTTATGTTTAGAAATTCTCAAAATCAAAGTTAAAAAATGAAAGAAGTGAGAAGAGACCTGAAAGATAGGTGTTAAACAGGTACAGGGTGCCAGGGAAGAGTGTTCTCCAGGCCAAAGCCAAGAACAGATACCCCAATCCAGAGACCCTGGGAGCTTGGTACACTGCAGGGATTAAAGACTTACCAAAAGCTAAAGATATTTCACATCCCCAGCTACAGAAGAAAAATATTTCAAATAGTAATTGTGGAAGCTACCTTTACTGAGCCTTCATTAAGTACCAGGCAGTGTGCTGGAGTTAATATGTTTTGTCTCAGAACAATCTATAAGAAAGGTACAATTATTCCTAGTTTGCAGACGAGGAAACTGATACATAGGAGACCAGGTAACTTACCTATTATCTATCTGATTCCAGAATTTGCGCTTTTTATTAATCACAATCATACACCCTGCTACTATATATATAAATGTCACTATTAAGTTTTACTAAAGAGTTCTAAATTCTTATTCCATCTCTACAATTAACTGACTGTGCTTAAATCCTCATACTCTTCTAGGTGTTAGAAATGTCATAGGAAGCAAAACAGTTAAAAATTCCTGTCCTTGTAGCACTTATAAATTAGTAGGAAGAAACAGACAATAAATAAAACAAATAAGTAAATAATACATTATATCAAAATATGGTAAGTACTATGGATAAAAATAAATCAGGGAAGGAGTACAGGAATTGCTGATTCCCCCACATCCATTATTGTGAGCAGAAATTTGTTAGGCGCTAAGGAAAATAAAAACAAGCAATACCTGAGTCACTGCCCTTAAGCTGATCCTACTTTAGTAAACACAAATATGAGGAATTCTAGAAAACACAAATAAACAAAGTACTACAGGAACACAAGAAAGAACTACAAGGTAGATGGAACTGAGATGCAAGCTGGATTTTGTTCTCTTACACATATACACACAAAATGAAAGATTCATGTAAAACGAATATGAAACCTATATTTAAAACCATATTTCAAAATTTTACAAAGCCTTATTGAAAAATATTTAAAGAAAATATGAAAAAATAGAGACATAGACTATTTTCCTGCTTGGGAACACTATTATCAAGATACAAACTGATCCCAAAATTATAGGTTTAATACAAATCAAATAAAATCTAAAATGTTTTAGAAACATAATCATATGAGACTCTATACCACAGAAAAGGACAAATGTGTAAGAAAACCAAGGAAATTAAAAAAGAAGAGGAATGAGGGTATATAGCCTATGAAAACAATATGCTTTTCCCATTTGCATTTCCTTCTACTGACTTCCCTACTATTCTATGAGTAGCATCCATTCCCTTGAAGAATTTCAGGAATTAAAACAGAAAAATAAATATTAATATTTTATTCATCTATTAGAAATATTAATATTTATCTTCTAAAATAAAGAAAGGATTTTGCAGTAAGAAAAAAGTCTTGAAAGACCGATTTTCCCAGAGAAGGAATTTTTCTTAAACTCTAATTTCTGACCTAGCCTAAAGACTCAGATTATAGTTTCTTCCACATCACAGAGTATATATGCAGCTAGAACATAAGGCCTGCCATCTAGGACAGAAGGAGGATAAAACCTAGAGAAAGTGCAAAATTAAAGCTTCAGATTCCTGATTCTAGCCAAAAGAGCGTGGGACAAAGAAGTGAGACAGAGACGGGAGAAGAAAGTGATAAGACCAGTACAACCATTACCCTATCCAGACATAGGCTGCAAAAGAAAAGGAATGTTTGATAGAGTGAGGAAGTCTGGCAGTTGGAGTGACTTCTGCTCTATTTCTTGTTGAAGTCTACCTCCTAGAAGGCAAGGTGACTGCCTTCCAGGAGTGACCCCCCCCCACACACATTAACCTCTTATCTCCCCTCATACACACCTAGCACAAGCTGGAGATAATCACATCAAAACAATGCACAGAAGCACAACCAGAGTTAGGAAGGGTATGAGACTGGCTCTGGAGTCTCCCTTCTTCTGTGTGCCATAGAAGGAAATTCTGGAAATTCCTAGAAATTACTGGAAATTCCTGTGTGCTCTAAAGCAGTACAGGAAAGGTAACTTAGAATGTTGGATGGTTAGTTTGCCAGAAGAAGTCACTGCGATAGGGGTAAAGTAACTCCATAGCAGAGGCCTGAAAAAGAGACCACCTGGCTATGGGGCCAATGAAAAACCCTAGCCATACCTCAGGTGATCTGTGACACCTGGGGAGACGGCCAACGAATCCTAGGAACCAACAGAACAGATCTCAAGTAACATCAGTTGTGAACTTCAGCTGCAGATATCTGAAGAACATCCGAAGACAGTTCTGTAGCACCCTAGGAGTCACAACTGCAGGAAGTAGCTCAGTGAGAACCAGAGAAGACTGAGGGTCCTTACCCTTCCACCACTATAAGGTCACACAAGCCTCATACACCCAATCCATAAGTCTGGCTTTTACTGTGGAAAGGTGTGAGAGAAGAGATGATACTTGAAAGACTAATACCCAAACGGAGATTGAAATAGCCAAAGAGATCAATTTAAATTACTAGATAAGACTTAGTTTTACCAAATTAGAGGTAAGACTGGTACTCTTGCTCCAGTTACCTAGTGACCAGGGTTCATCAAAAGGAAGAGATGAGTTATAGAAAAATCAAGCTACATTTTTTTGAACACCTGAACGAGTATGTAATCCTCCTACAGATTTACGTTTATTTTATGTGAGCATTCAAAAGTAATCCTTCTTGGCACAATAGAAACCAACATCACTTTAAAAGTAATAGTAGACTTCTAGTTCAAGATGGCAGACTGAACTCATTCATCCACTTCTCGTCAGGAGGGCCTGAGAGTATAAGCAGGTCACAGAACAACTGAAAAACCACCAAAGGTGACCAGTACAACTCTGACAGTAATTTACTAGGCTCACAGCATTTACTATGAGTCTAAAGTCTGTCATAGGGCTTTAGCGTGAACTTTGAGATGGAGATAATTAACAGACTAGAGGCAATCTTGATGGGGGGGGGGGGGATAAAAGGGAACACAACTCAGAAATAATAGGAACTCTCCCTGCAGGTAACTTCCTTCCCTATAGCAGAAATTACGGGAGGGACAGGTCCCAGTTTATTAAGTCTTATCTCTGCATGATAAAGAAAAAGGGAGCTCCACCTCCTATTCACCACAGCAAGTGGAAGGCAATCTGCAGAGCCCCTTGGTCAGGATGAAATTCAGTAGAGAAGACAATGTTTTCTACAGAATATTGATCTTTATAGAATTTCACTAGTTTGCCAAAATATAATATAACCAGTATTCAAATCATCTAACATGTTTAGGTGTCCCATCCAGAATCACTGATTCAGATTTTTGTGAGGCCAAGATTCTGCATTTAAACTTGGTCCCCATGGAATTTAATATATATTTAAGTTGGATGTCCACTGATTTAGACTTTTATTTGAAAAGACTGTAAAGAAGAACAGCCAAGAATCACTGGCTTCTTAATAAAAACTAAGAGAGGCACTAAGGTGAAAAAGCAGGAGCACGATGCCCCAAAGAAAAGAGTAAGGCAAGAAAAAAAATAAAATGATCTTAACTTTAACTGGTATCTTCAGAGAAATCCATGAGGGCAATATATCCATGAAACAAGAAAAAATTGTTTGTAAAATACAGTAATCAAAAAACAGTAATCAAAGGAAGAATTATTAGAAAATAAAAACAAAAATTATTTTCAAAATGAAATGACTTTCAGTGAAGGCCAAGATGGGGTAAGTCTATTACTGTCTCTTTTTTCCACTGCATTACTGACCTTGAGTTCTTAGGCCCTCCATGTAACAGAAATCCACAACAGGCCAAACCAAAAGCTCCGACGAGGGCTTATGATGAGCATGACTACAATTAAAAACGCTGGAGAGAATACTTCAGCGACTGCAGACTCTAATAAAAGACACATTACGGAGAAGTCAAAACTTGAAAAACAATCAAAATGGCAGTGAGTTTATTCTTTTTCCAAAAGAAACCCTTTCTTTATGTACCACTTTGGCATGAGGGTGGGCAGAGTCCCAGAATTATGCAGCAGGCACACAACAGCAAAAACTCCAAGAGAAACCCCCTCTTTTCTAGCTGAAATAAAAGGGGCATCTGTGAGTGGGGAAGTGTATTTGTTGGAGGGTGTGGGGAGTTCACAGTTCCTTGTCTTTCTTTTTTTCTCTTGCTGACCCCACCCTGAAGCAAGTCTGAATCACAAAGCTGTACTACTGAGACAGGACACTGAAAAGCCTAAGAGAAAACCTGTCTCTCTGTCCTAAGCAGCCAGGGTAGTATGACATGTATAGGGGGTAGGGGTGAGGGTCTGGATCCTGAGTATTGTTCTCTTTTTTTCAATTTACGCTTCAACCCAGGAGGGCCCCTATGGGAGTATAATTGCAACAATAGGGGCTGCAGCACACTAAAACTCTGAAAGAAACCTCAGCATTCTAGTAAGAATGCCAGGGAAAGACTCCTGGGAGCCAGAGAGCTTAAGGAAAGTCCCCAAGAGTACAGAGATAGAGATCTCCTGATTCCACTAAGGTGCGTGTGTACAGAAGAAAGATAAAGAAGTACAGCGAAGACTGGAGGAACTGCACAACGGTATAACACCACTGACCAATCATAAAGATATAATAATTGAGATCAATTTTCCCACAAATGAATCTTTAACTTGATGCAATTCTAATCAAAATTCTTCATGACCTTATAATATATTCTAAAGTTAATCTGTAAGAATTAATACCAAAAATAAGCAAGACATTTTTGAAAAACTAGTAAGAAAAAACTCTAAAGCTACGATAACATTAAAACAGTATGATAATTATGCAGTGATAACAGAATTAGACCAAAGGGACGTTAGTACAGACAAATACTTGAATATATGGGAGTCTTATATCTGATAGATTTTGAATAGTGGGTGAGAAAAGAAATTTTCAATAAATGCTAATAGAACTAATTATTCACTTTAGGAGAAAAAGGTTAGATAGCTACATAAAATCATTTATAAAAATTCTGAAAGACTGAACAAAAATTATTCAAAGACGATGAAAGACCAAAAGCCAATAAACGTATGACAAAAAGTCAAATGATTGCAACTTAAATGGCATTCCTTTTCTTACTCTTTTAGATTCCGATTATGTTTTTAAAATTAAGAGTCTGTGAATATGTGTATGTGTGTGCATTCACCTGAGTGTGTCAAATCTTTGGATATTTCTATACTAAAAAAAGAAAAAAAAACTAGAGGAAATGGTAATTAGAGTAAATCTGGATACTTAGTTCATAACTTCTATATATAAAACAATATGTAATTAAAAGGCAAATAGGAGCGGTCTAAGTATTTGCAAAAAATATGATAAATTTAATATTCTTAATATAATGAAAATTTATACATATTGGTATTAAAACTGGTAAGACTACAATGGATAACTGGACAAAGGACTCTAAATACAAACAAAGGAACAAATTAAATATCATTATGAATGTATTAATTTAGCAAACACTAAGGTACGGGCACACTCAATATAATACTGTGAAAGAGGCATATTCATTTTCTGTCAGAGAGGAAAAGGTGACATAACTTTATTAGGAAGCAACATGACATATTAAATAGTAAAAATCTTAGAAAATGTTGATGCCTTCTGATAGAATTATTACAGTTTAGGAAAATCTTCAATTCTACTCACATTTGACAGTTATGTGATACTAGACAAGTCACATACCATTTTGAGCAGCAGTATTTTCACTCTAAAATATGGATACAACCCACTAATTCTCAGGGTTGTTGTCATATTTAAAAGAATAACAAAGCATACAAAAATGCTTAAAAACTACAAAGCAGAAGATTGACCCAAGGTCTGTGAACTCTGGGGGATTTCAGGAGGTCCTCTAACTCTCTGTGTGAATGTTTGTGAAAAGGAACATCTTAAAGTAGACCCTCCAATGGGTTCCTGACCCCAAAAAAAATTGAAAACCATTACAAGCAAAGAGCAAAATCAAAGTGAAGATATTCCTCCCAGTGATGCCTGGCATATTAGAAGCCCAAATCAGGAATTTACTATAAAAATCCAGATAGTATTTAAGATGATACTAAATAGATCCCATTTATTTCTAAACCCCTCAAGAGTAGTATTGAGTGAGTTCTTAGCAAATTAATCCATTCTCTGATGCAGTTGTAAAGGGAATCTGAAATTAGGAAAACAATACGGTAGTCAGGTGTATCTACTGATATAATCACATGAAATCAATTTAATCTACTTTAGAAATTGGGGGGGGCACATAAAGAGATTTAATATATTCAAAGTATTATTCTTAATTTATTAAAATATACATAATTAATCATAAACTACACTGGGACATTTTTCTTGAAGCAAACAAAAGAACTAGAGATTTTATGTGTATATTTTTAAGAAAATGGGATGCAGATTATTATTGCTCTTTCTCCAAAATAATTAAGACTAAAAGATTAATTTTAAAACTTCAATTTCTAGATGATGAACCACACCTTCATTCAAAAAATTTTTAAAACCCTAAAAGTGAGCCACAGTGATAAAATCCTACCCAATCAAACACATGGCAAATAGACTAAAAAGGAATTATAACTATAAATGATTAAGATAAAAGTACTTGAGGACTTCACTTCTGGGAAGGTGGAATAGATGTATTTTTCTCTATTCTTCTCACTAAGTAAAACTAAAAGCTCTGGACATCATACATAACAAACATAAGAAGACTCTAAAAGTAGAGAGCAGAAAGCAGACCAGGTAGGGACCTCAGGATCCAAGGAAAATGACACAGTATTAAGTTCTATGGGTTTTCTTTTGTGCCTTAAATATCCCAGATGTAGAGTTGAAGAAGATCATTTCTGGAAATACCAAGTGGCACACGCCCTCCCCCTCCAAAAACAAAGTAACAAAAAATAACCAACTAAGCAAACAAAACAAAATCTTGTTCTCTCTAGCTAAAAGATCAGGAAAGGGGCAATCTAGACCAAAGCTATTGTACCCAGACAAATATCACAAAAACAAACAAATTTTGGACCCACCCCCACCAGGAAAGGCTGGGTGGGAAGCCTACACTTCACCTGCCATGCTACAACAGGGCGGCCCATACTCCTTACCACAGTGGCATCAGTGAAGGCCCACTGGGAGCTGGTCCCCACCAATGATAATGAGACCTCCATCCCCATATGTCAGTGAGGACCACATGGAGAGCTTGACATCTACCTGGCAGTAACAAGGTGCCCTTCCCCATCCCTGCTATAGGCCGGTGTCAGAAGAGACCTAGTGGAGTCAAGCCTTTCACCACAGCCAAACAGTAAAAAAGACCCTCCTCTGTGGAGGCCATCTGGGGAGTAGTGCTGAGGCCCTCCTGCCCCTCCCAGCGAGGGAGAAGTCAGTGTTGGCCAGAACTCCCATCTCCGCCCAGTAATAATGAGGAATCTCCTACCAATGTGATTGAGAGTCAACAGAAGCAGAGTGAGGAATCTCAACTTCTACCCCCACCAGGCAGTAACTGATGGAGCATTCCCCTCTTTTCTGTGCTGGAGCAGTGACAAAGGAAGCCAACTAAATCAGAATGTTTAAATAAGATCCTAAGTCTCAGAACATAGTCCCAAAATGTCCAGGTATCAAATGAAAATTACTCATCACACCAAAAACCAAGAATATTTCAAACTGAAGGAAAAAAGACAATTCACAGATGCCAATACCAAGATGACAGAGATGCTATCTGAAAAGGATTTTTAAGTGCCATGATAAAAATGTTTCAAGGAGCAATTACACACATGCGTAAAACCAAGAGTCTCAGCAAAGAAAGAAAAATATAAAGAACCAACTGGAAATTTCAAAATTGGAAAATACAATAACTGAAATAAAAGACTCAACAGATGAGTGCAACAGTAGAATAGAGAGGAAAGAGAGAAGAAGCACTGAACTGGAAGACAGATGAATAGAAACTATGCAATCTGAACAGAGAAAAAAACACTGAAAACAAATAAACAGATTTGGGGAACTGTGGGACCATAACAAAAGATATACCTTCCCTGTCATCAGAGTCCCACAGAGAGGAAGGCTGAAAAAGTGCTCTGAGAAACAAAAGCTAGTAACTTCCTAAGCTTGGCAAAACACATAAACTTATAGTTTCAAGAAGCTAAGTGAATCCTAAACAAGATAAACCCAAAGCAATCCACAACAAGACACATCATAGTTAAATTTCTAAAAACTAAAGACAATGAAAACAGCTAGAGAGACAAGATAATTTACCCATGGGGCGGGGAGCAATTAAAATGATAGATTTCTTCTCTGAAACAAAGGAGGGATGAAGAAAGTGGCACATTGTTCCCTGAAGTCCACACCTGATCATTTGTGGTTTTACATCTGTTTTTTCTCTTGTTCATGACTCTTGGCATGCCTGGAATCTGGGGAATGAATGTCAGATATTTTGTAATAAAAACTGTAGAAGCTATGAACGATATTATCTTTTTCAATAGAAGGTTTTCTTTAGTTTCTAGTTGGCAACAGAGCTAATCCAACCAGAGATTAAGCTAACTTGAGGGCAGTTTTCAATTACATTAAGACCTGGTCTACTTCTCTGGTTCATCTTTACTGCTAACATGTAGTTAGTTATACACAGATCTCAACTGGAACACTAAGAGTTTTCCCATGACTCTGTCTCTACAGCACCATAAGACTGCTGAAAACTCTTAGATTCTCAGCCTCATAATGGCCACTTTCTGGTCAACTATTCTGCCTCCAATTGGCTTGGGCTACTTACTAATCTGCATTATTTTCTAGGGGAAATATGGTAGAGATTTTGGGGCTCACTTCTTTATGCTTATATTCTCTTCGGGATCTAGAAGATGACAACACTTTCCGTAAAATAATCTTGATAAAAAGAAATCAAACCTGAATTTCATCAAGCCTCCACACTCAAACAAAAATTTACAGGAAATACAGAGAACAACAGCCAACAAATTAAACAATGCTATGGGATGCAATAAACAAGAGCTGATTCTTTAATAAATTAGTCTCTTCAATGAATACACGGCAAGAATTTAAAATAAAGGGAGAAAAATGGAGACAGAGAAAAAAGAGAGGAGAGGGAAAGAGAGGAGAAAAAGGAGAAATACAGATTAAAAGATTTTTTTTAAAAAAGGGGCATATCATTTAATCACATTGTGAATCTCATTTAGATCCTAATTCAAACAAGCAAAATAGTAAAAATATGGAACAAAATGTTTATGATATTACGATAATTTAAAATTTAAACACTGACAGTATACTTAAAATAAGTGTACGTACCCATTTTGGTTTCTTAGTTTTGAAATATATACCGTGGTTTTATAAGATATTAACATTACAGGAAACTGAGGTATATATCTCTAATTTTTCTGTAAATATAAATTCATTCTAAAATTTCTCTTTTTTAAAGAAATATACACACCATTTTTATTGTCTCCAGAAATGTATGGGAGTTCCAGTTTTTCTGCATCCTTCCTAGCGCCTTATATTCTCCTTATTTCCTATTTTAGTCATTCTCATTGGGATGCAGTGGTATCGAACCATAGTTTTAATTTGCATTTCCCTAATGGCTAATGATTTTGAACACCTTTTTAGGTGTTCATTTACCAACGTTATATATCCTCTTTGATGAAATGTCTATGTCTTTTGCCCATTTTGAAATTAAGTTTTTTGTTTCTTTACTACTGAGTTTTGAGAGTTCTTTATATATTCTTGATATAAGTACTTTATTGGATATGTGATACAAAAATATTTACTCTCAGTCTGTAGCTTGTATTTTTATCCTCGTAACAGTGTCCTTCCCAGAGCAAAAGATTTTAATGTCTACGAAGTCCAATCTATCCACTTCTTTTCTTTAGTGAATCATGCTTTTGGTGTCATGTCTAAGGATTCTTTGCCTAATCTCAAGTCACAAACATTTTCCCTTATGCCTTCTTCCAAAAGCTTTATAGTTTCACATTTTACATTTAGATCTAGATGAATTTTGAGTAAACTGTTATATAATACATGAAGTATAAATTGAAGTTCATTATTTTTGCATATAAATGCAAACCCGACACTATTTAGACAAAAAGCTATTCTTTCTCTCCTGAAATGTTTTTGCACCTCTGTCAAAAATCGGTTGGCCATACTTGCATGGGTCCTATTTTTAGACTGTCTACTCTGTTCCAATGATCTATGGATCTATCCTTTTGCCAATACCACGCCATCTTTATTTCTACACTGACTTTTTTTTTTAGTACCTTCAATATGCTATATGCTCCTTCCTTACTTCAAAATCTTTAGATATGCTTGTTTTATCTGCCTGTGTATTTTTCTTCCCTCATCTAGTAATTCCTAACTACTCATCTTTTGAAATTCAACTGAAATGTCACTTTCTCAGGAAAATCTTTCCATCACGAAGATGAAAGAGGTTTCGTGAGAAAGGACAAAAATCAAGATCCATCAGTCCAACAGGGCTTCTAATTACCGACAGCAAGTCAGGGACTACCTAAAGCTTTAAGAAGCTATTAGGATTTCTTAAGCCTTATTAACACCACTGAGCTTATTTCTGTCATGACCGCTACCCCTTCTCTACCTCTTCCTCCTTCTACCATTCCCCTAAGGATTAGCTGTAAAATCCTAAATGCAAAAAGGGAATGTACTTGTCATGCTGGTGGCAAGTAAGGGGAAGCTGCCAACAATACATCATTCCACTTCTGCCCTGGATAGGCACTGGAGATAGAAAAGATGAATTTCCTAAGGCCTAGGATGAGAATTAAATTGATCTAGGTTTAACCACAAAAAGGTCCATCCCCAACAAAAACTAAGGAAGTATTGAGGAACAGACTGATCTTTGTATTAAGTAATCACAACTTAGAGAATTAGTTGGAGGTGGGATGAGTTAAGATTTCTTTTAAAGAGCCTCTTCCCATAAAATGTTTTGTAGTTAACAAAAATGATTCCAAAATACCATAATCAGAAAAAAAGAAAAACAAAGTTAACTCATATTTTCTATGCATTTGTTATATACCAGGGACTGGACTGGATACTTTATATGTGTGTTCCCATGTAGTCTTTACAAAAAGTCTGAGAAGTAGATATTATTCCTACTTTATAGAGAAAGGAATTGAGCTTATCTGTTTGGTTGATTCTGTTTCCCCTTTACTCTTATTCTAATTTGTTTTTATAATAATTATATCCATAAAAAAACAAAGCAATATATGGAAAATTTCAACTTAAATGAAAAAAGACAACAGACATCAGCACTGAGCTGACAAAGATGTCTGAATTACCTAACAAGGATTTTAAAGCAACTATCCATAAAACAAACCAACAAGTAATTACGAACACTACTGAAACAAATGAAAAAACAGAGTCTCAGCAAAGAAATAAAAGATATAAAGAACAACCAAGTGGAAATTTTAGAACAACAGCCAAAATACAATAGCCAAAATTAAACTCACTTGATGGACTCAATAGTAAAATGTCAATTACAGAAGAATCAGTAAACTTAAAGAGGGATCAACAGAAATTATCCAATCTGAACAACAGAAAGACAATAGAGTGAAAAAGAGTAAATGGAACTTCAGGGACCTGCAGACAATTACAAAGATCTCAGTCATGCCACTGAAGTCCCAGAGAGGAGAAAGAGTGGGCAGAAAAATTATTTGAATAATGGCTGACGATTTTTCAAACTTGGTGAAAATCATAAACTAACAAATTCAAGAAGCTGAGCAAACTGCAAAGAGGTTAAAGCCAAAGAAATCCAAACATAGATACATAACAATAAAGTTTCTGAAACTAAATACAGAGAAAAAAATCTTGCAAGCACCCAGAGAAAAAGAGTATACTACCTCTAGATGAACATAAGTTAGAATGACAGTGAATTTCTTATCAGAAACCATGGAGAGCAGAAGGATTCATTTACCTGAAGAATAAAAATTATCAAGAGCCAATGCTATGCGTGCCTTTTAATTCATTTTAATTTTAGGCAGTATTTACTAAATCTGCTATAAAAATTAAGAAAAATGTACTCAAATCTCCCACATTTCAATTTATTTTATTTTATTCAAATTTCCAACATTTACATTCTACATTATAATCATACAATCAATTGCATATACATAACCGTCTATGTAATTCCCACAGGTATTTAGTCTCAGTTCTAACATTAAGTTCGGTGTCAGATTTAAAGAACACAATCAACAAGCTGGAACTATGGCTGACTCTTCATTTGGGCTTTACTTGACCTCCCTGCATCTAAAATGACAACTCTTCCCTACTACAAATGGCTATATGCCCCACTACCCTGTTTTACTTTTATCATGGCACTTAATTACCTCAAATTAATTACTTGTTTTCTTCCATATTGTCTGTCTCCTTTCTTCACTAAAAAGTTCTATGAAAACATGAACTTTTATTCTGTTCACTGCTGTATGATTCATATGCTTAATTCCTGTGTTGGACATTTAGTTTGAGAATGAACAGCTGAAAATCTCTTCCTTAAGAACTGTTTTTTAAATCTGGGTACATATTTTGAAGTATGATTTCACAGAAAAATTTTAAATCAACATCATTGAGATAAAATTTATATGCAGAAAACCATGCCTAATTTAAATGTACAACAAAATGAGTTTTGACAAAGGAAAATACCTATGTAACCACTGTCACAATTAAGATATAGAACATTTCCACTGTCTCAAAATGTTTCCTCATAACTCTTTGCAGCCCAGAGAATACTTACTTTAATATTTAAAAGTATCATATGAATTCTATGAGAAATGATTTGATATATAACAGAGCTTTTTCTATACCCACCAATTAAAAGATCAAAATGTTACTTTACATTTAGTGAGAAGAAAGAAAGAAAGCCTTTACACTGCTCCTCACACTGCACACCCAACACCTAAGAACATCCCTCTGCCCCCTTCTAGGGGGTGTGGGTCTATCCATCATTCAAGTCCCAGCTCATGCAACCTTCTCTGCAAAGTTCTAATACTTCCTCTCCTCCTGTCCCTTCTCCAAATTAATCTCTGTTCTCATGGCATATTATTATTACCCTTACCTCAATGGTTCTTACACAGTTTACAAACTATTTTAAGTCTATTAAGGAAAGGATGTCATGCATATAACAAATCCAACATCTGGCATGCAGAGCAAACAGCATATATTCAAAAAGTAAATCTTAACATTCAGGTAAAACATCACCTATTTGGCAAAGCCCTTTCTAACTCAACCTCTAACCCTGAAAATATAAAATAATTTAGTTAGGTACTTGGGTATATTCTTCTAAACCAGTACTTAATTCAATTAAATTGTCACTTTAATTAAAAATTTATCATTTGTTCATCTAAAACTTTCATTTAAATTTTTAATTCTGAATGGTAAGCATTAATACTCAAAAATACTGATCGACTGCTTGATAAAATGCTTGCTATTTTTTAAAAGAATCTGTACATGTTTATCTAGAGATAATTTAATTTATGTTGTTTCTCCATTTTATAAACAATGCAGAATTAGTTTTGTGCAACCACTGGAAAAAAATTTTTTAAAAAATTTATTCTAAATAAATTTCATAACCCTAATTCACCACATGCTTGTTTCATAAATGTCAACTTTCACTATCCAAGTTCCATTAACATGTTAAACGTTAGGTGGGAAAAACCCTACTTTTTCATAAACACTTAGAGAGAAAATAAGGTCCTCAAATCATAATTTTTAACAGTCTGATCATTCACTAGAAGATCTTAAGTTTAAGGAGATATTCTAGCAATATTTTGACAGAACAAACGATGACAACTGACATAATTTTCTTGTCTTTAATGAAGAAGGAAAGATTTACAAAAACAAAAGTGAAGCTGGATTACTTATCTGTGTGGCATAGTTCAACGGAGGTTTCCTAAGACAGCTTCATTTTGACCCTAAACATTTTTGTGAATGATATTAAACATAAGATTTCAGTAAATTTTTTTCTGTATTATAATTTTGTTTACTCTTCTAACAGTACTGTCCTTTTACATAACCAAGTTTAACTCATAAAATTAATAAAAATAGCATAGTGCATAGGAACAAATTATCAGATACTTACCCATAGTTCAAAAGGAAAAATAGCTTTAAAATTACTATCACTGGCCTTCTCACGCGAAGTTCCACTCTAGTATTTCCAGCACAGTTTAAGCTGACTCCCTGCCTGAACCTGTCCTATATACCAATGCCAAATTAAACTCTTTGAATTAAATTACTCTTTCAATGTCAACTTCTATTGAAAACCATCAATGACTTCCCAAACTACAGAAAAAAGTCCCACCTAGTTAGCTTGATTTACAAGTATATTCAGGTCACTGCCTTTACCTATGCCTCAGCAATTACCTCATCCTGCACTCAGTTCTTACTGTCAGGCTTTTTCTCAGACTGACCCTCTTCCTGGAGTACTTTTCCCAACTCCTGGCTCCCAAGAGAATCTATATTCTACTGAACTTTTAAACTCCAGTTCAAATTTCTCTCTAAAACTCTGCATCAACGAATTTGTTACACATCTCCCTTATTTAGGTACTTACAAACTGGTTCCGTATGTCTACATTTTCATTTAAGTTAACATTATTCCATTGATTTGTTCGTTTCAATAATTATAATCGTTGGATATTTATTATAAGCCAAGTTATTCCAGGCACTGGTGTTACAGGGAACAAAAAAGATACCACCCCGTTGTCACAGTGTTACACTTATATATAATGAATATGAAATATTTGCGTACTAATTTATCATACTACATCAAATTTCCCATTGTTGGCCAATTAGGTTGTCTTCAGTTTTTACAATTATAAGTAATATTATTGTGAATATAGCTCTAATACAGCTTTTTTATTCCTTGAATTATTTACTTAGGGTTGATTCCCAAGAATAGAATTATTAAATCAATAGTCATAGTAATGTTTATGGCTTTTAAGATATATACTACCATACTACACTCCAAATGAGCTGTACTAATTCCAAAAGCAATGCATGAGTACTTGATTCCCTATGGACTACTTTATTATAGTTATTCAATAAGTATGAAAAGGTAATTCACTATTGTTTTAATTACCCAGGAGGTTGAACTCTTTACCTATGCTTGTTTACTCTGTGTCCCCTTATGACCAAATGGGTGTGACTTTATCAATGTACTGGAATCTTAGTGCTGTAAATGTCTTTTTAAATATTCATAGTAATTTTAGATAGTATTTAAAGTTATATTTGTAAATGTTTTCCATTTTGTTATTTTTTTTAAATTTTGTATTGGTTTTCTTCATATAGATTTGTTTAATTTTTTACAGTCAATTTTTGGTCTTCTTAGATTACTATTCTTTGCATACTTTCACTAACTTTTCAATTTTAAAAAGTTAACCATACATCTATATACAGACAGGTTCAACACTTTTTTTTCTGGCTGCTTTTTTCGTCATCTCAAAACTTATTAAATAACTCTTACCACCTGACAGACTTTATATTTGCTTATCATATATTAAATTCCTAAGTCATGTTTTCTCAATTCTAAAGATAGCTGTTTTTCTTAAAATAATATTTTCAGGTTTCTGAAACTAGGAGAAGTGTCAAAATTGGTATCCAAAAAACCTACCAATCAAAAGAATAAATTATGATGTATGTCACTGCTTGCCCATGTATAAAGCTATAGGAAATACCTTCCACAGAAGGTATGCTTATCCAACTATGTCCACAGCTGAGTTAAGTAAACTCACTTGCAGTTGAATTTTAAGTTATATCTGAAAGCATAATTGTTGCTTAAAAATGTTTTCAGAAAGATTGAACTATGATAAAGCACTGAAATAAAAAGCTATAGCGAAGCAAAAAGCTATGGTTCTCTGCTATAAGACAAGCAAGGACAATTAAAGACAGTTGATATTGCCCAATCTTTCAAAATAGATCATAGAATTTTCAGAGTTGGGAGACACTGATGTGACCAATTAATATTTACAAAGTACTATTACCCAAGTGTTGGATAGCAAACTGTCAAAAGTTTCCAGCTGACTCAAAAAGGAAGTTATTAAATTCACAGCTTATCTATAGAAAAACTGAAAATATGAGACTACCCAAAAAAGAAAAGCAGTTAAATTCATTTCCCATATGACTCAAAACTATACTGACAACCATGTGTAGAGACCAAAAAAAAAAAAAAAAAAAAAAGCACAGGAGGGAAAAAGCGGCAAGTCAAAATGTGACAAAGGATTAGACTCAATCTTATATTATGATTCCAAAGAAGATGGTATAGAAATTATGTGGATAAATGTATGCTTCTGTCAATTAATTTCTAAAAAGAATTTTAAAAATAAATGTTTCTTTTTTCTTGAAAACATATTAAATCAATAGCATACATCACAAATAGTCTTAGAATTGAGAAACTGCATTGTATGTATGCATGAATATATTTGTCTACAGCTATTCAGTTATTTATTCACTCCTTCATTTTTGAGTAGAAGAAAGCGAGAACAGAGAAGCAGGAGCAAAACTAAAGATATAATGCATAAAGATGAAACTCTTTCAAGATCCTAAAGGTTACTGTGATGCAGAAAAATATATGATGAATGAAGTAAATACAAGTCAGGTGAAATATAACAACCACAGTTAGATAACTAGCAAATAACAACCAAAGACCTTGGTAACATTAAAGGTGAGTAACGGCAAACAGAAATATCTGAGAAAAGTAAATAAAAGGGGTCTTAATTCAGTTAAAAGTAAGAGTATTAAGAACTTATTAAAACTGTGCACTATTTGAACAAGATTTGGAATACTATAATTCTGATCGACCACCCTACCACTGCAGTAAGTTCCAGAGAGTGGAAGTGAGAAGGGATGCACCAGGCAAAATTGCCTATTTATTATTATGAAAGGATCTTGACCACAGGCAGCTAGGAACCCTTCTACCTCAGTTACAGGTAAGCCTCACACCTGAAACACGGAGAATAAGCCAACTGGTTTCTTGGTTTCTTTTACTTAGGCCCACATCTTAACCCATATAAAAAAGAAGAAAAAGATAATCAAGTATTTCCACAAAAAGTCATGACGGAGTAAAAGAGATTCAATTAATCCTCCTAGTTTATACAACCAGAAAACTGGATCAAATAAACAACAGTTTTCAGATATTAGACAACAGTCAAAACCGGAGTAGGATCCCTGAAAAAAGGGGAAAAAATGAGGTGAGCCCTACAACTGCCCTACATCACACCCTGAAGCAGTTTCCAGTGTGCAACATACATTTATCCATATAATTTCTATACTATCATCTTAGGAATCGTAATATAACATTGAGTCTAATTGTCACATTCTGACGTGCTACTTTTTCCCACCTGTGCTTACTTTTTTTAGTCTCCCTACACATGATTGTCGGTATAGTTTTGAATCGTGTAGGAAACAGAGCCTGGCAGTCTCAGAGAGTACAGGAAACAAAAACTCACATTCAGGGAGACCAAGGCAGCAAAAATTTGTGGGAAAGCATACCAGAGAGAAGGAACTCATATAACGACAGGACTCTGAAGATCTGCATAGGTCTCCCCTCAAACCTTTGGCAGGTACTGACCTGTCATGTACGAGAGGAAACTACGTAAGGTTGGGGAAAGGATCACTGAAAAACAAATAAACCAAAGGTTCCCGAACCTCAAACAAAGTTAAGAACAGTTTGTATTCCTATCAAATAGAGTGAAGACTGAAGACCTTGTAACGCATGAGACATTAAATAAACTCCTCAGAATGTTTCAACTCTAAATTAGCTCTAGGAATAAAGGCTGCTTTAGACCCACCCTAACAAAGCTTCCTTAAAACAAATTGAGTCTCAAAAAAATCAAAGTGATTTCAAAAAATTTAATTGCACGACACAACTTAGACCAACATAATTTAAAGGAATACAACAAAATCCAGCACCCAATAACATAAAATTCACAATGTCTGACATCCTCTGAAAATTTACCAGGCATATACATTAAAAGGAAAATATGACCTATAACCAGGAGAATAAAAGATCAATAGAAACTGACAGAGACACAGAACTTGTTAGATGAAGATGCTAAAATCTATTATAAATATGCTCAATATGCTCCGGAAGGTAGAGAAAGACATGGAAGTGTTGAGGAGAGGAGCGTAAGATTTTTTTAAGGCTCAAATGAAACTTCTAGAAATGAAAAATACACAGGGTGGGATTAAAGCAGACTGAACAGTTAATATGAAAACGTAGCAACAGAAAATATTCAAAGTAAAGCACAAAGGGAAAAAATACAAAAAAGAAAAAATACAAAAAAGAGAAAGAAAGAAAACACCAATGCTTTGTAGTAATATATCAAACAATCTAATATACATGTACTTGGGGTCCAAAAACTAGAGAAAAAGGTGACAAATAAATATTTGGAGAAATAATGGGCAAAATTTTTTCAAACCATAAACTCACAGATCCAAGTTAAAAAAAAAAAGCCAAGAAGGATAAACAAATAAAACCACACTTAGAAATATAAATACTATCATCAATTTGTTGAAAATCAGCAAATAAGAAAAAATGTTAAAAGTTGTCAGAGATGGGAAAAGACCCCTTATGTGCAGAAAAACAAAGACTTCTCATTAGAAACAATGCAAATAAGTCAATGAAGTTACATAGCTAAATACTAGAAGAAGAAAAAATCTGTCAACCTAAAGTCCTATATCCACTTAAAATATATTTCAAAATAAAAGTGGAAATGTTATAAGACAAAGGTTGAGAGAAATCCATTACAAGACATGCACTTAAAGAAATGTCCTTTAGGCATAAAGAAAATAGCAGATCAAAGTTTGGACCTACACAAAAGAATGAAGAGATGCAGTAACAGTAAACATCAATAGATATAAAGGACATCTTTGTCTCAGATTTTAATTTCTGAGTTGTTTTTTTTCTCAACTGTTTTAATATCAAGAAAAATCTGCTTTGTTTACAATAGAAACTAAAATAGTAACCCCATCCCTCTCCTACCAAATAAAAAAATCTCACTTCCATGCTAAGATACTTATATTGATTTTATAACATTATTGGACATATTTCCATCTTTTTATAATCTCTAGAACAATTTCTCACTAAGGAATTATATGTTCCTTGAAAGCTAGAAAAAACTCTCTGGCAAAATGATCTGGCCCCAGAACCAATTTTTGGAAAAAAATCCTTGAACTTTCTCCCATAGTTTTTGGTTTACCCAGATTTTCTTCTTCTAAAAGCAGTTTGGGGGTTTCACAATTCATTTCAGAGAAATTTCTAATGAATTGGCTAAAAGTTAGTAAGTAGAGCTTTCCCACAATTAAAAAAAAAACTCTTTTCTATTTCTGTATTTTCTTTATCCTTTCTTACTTCGATTTTCTATCTTTTCCCTGATAAGATTAGTCATGTATTTGTTTCCCTTATTTGTTTTATAAACTTAAGAAATAGCTCTTAAATTTTTCAATTTTATAGTTTCTCTTTTTCAATTCATTTATTTCTAACTTTATCTTATTTATATCCTCCTTTTCTCATAAGCATTTATTTTATGGTTTTATTTGCTTATTTATTTTATTGAATTCTGAAGTTGAGTACATTTATTTCTTTTTTTAAATCTATTTACCTCTGAGCACATTAGTGTGAGCCTGAGTCTCATTTCAGAGTGCTAAATAACCAGTTGATCTTCTGTTTGACTCATTATTTAAAAACGTTTTGTTTGATTTTTCCAAGTTGTTGGAAAAGTTGAAATAGTACATTTTAAGCTTCTGTTGTAGTGATAGAATAGGCATATATAGTTTCATCTTTTCTGGAATTAACTGAAGTTTTCTATTGTGGTTTAACCTAATTTTTCTTTTTTAAGTGTCACTCTGTCAACTGAAAAAGTATCCTTATCCCAAATTTAAATGACTAAATAAACCACATAAGCAATGCAGGCTTTACACTATACTTTTTCAGGATTTAAATTTTTACCAGCATTAAATGCATCCAATGATATAAACAGTAAGGACAGAGATTCTCAATTTTGCACCTCTCATGGGTGCAGCTTGTGGCGCTCCAATAGCAACATCAAACATCACTGACCACAGATCACCGTTACAAATATGATGATGATGAAAAAGTTGGAAATATTGTTAGAATTGCCAAAGTGTGACACAGAGACACGAAGTGAACAAATGCTATTGAAAAAGGTGCCAAATAGATCTGCTTGATGTAGGGTTGCCACAAACCCTCAATTAGTAAAAAAAGTTAAAAAATGCATTCTGTGAAGCACAATTAAGCAAAGTACAATAAAATAAGGTAAGCTTTTATATATTATGTTTTTTTTCCTACAAATATAAAACTATGATAAAGTTTAATTTATGTTAGGCATAGTGAGAGATTAACAGTAACTAATAATGAAATAGAACAATTATAACAATATACTATAATAAAAGGTATATAAATGTGGTCTTTTTTTCTCAAAATATCATGCTTTACTGCACTCACCCTTCTTGTGATGATGTGAGATGACACAATGCCTATGTGATGAGATGGAGTAAGGTGGACGTGCTAAGAGAAAGCGATGTCTTGTATCCAGAGCGGGATGGAGGGGGACGACACGAGACTTCATCAAACTACTCTGAACAGCATGCTATTTAAAACTTATGAATTGTTTATGTATGAAACTTTCCATTTAATATTTTTTGGGTCGCAGTTACCTGAGGGTAACTGAAACCACAGAAAGCGAAACTGTGGATAAAGGGGTACTAGTGTACTTCATCTTTCCACTCAAATCTTTCATGATCAGAAAAAAGAGTGAGCTTCTGTTACACACATGTATCTTATTATTCAAAAACTATCTTTTATCTCTCTAATAAACTATAATCCGTAAAAGCAAAACCTTTAACAAAAATAACTGGTTATTCAATTTCATTAGCTATGCCACACAATAATTAACTGTCATTTGGAAAATGGAAGAAACAATTTCCAACTGGTTTAATATCATTTTCAAAAATACCACTGAAGATATGTTAAAAGGTTGCTTCAATTTATTGCTGTAAAAAATAATAGATGTACCTGGGCTGGAGGGAGGGTGGGTGGTTAAGCACAGAAAAAAAGCGTAACTTTCATCTAGCTATAGCTGGTACCAGGTCTTCTCATGGCCATCTTCTATAACCTTCAGAAAAAGATCTGTAATTGTAACCCATCTCTTTCTCCTGGGGGTGACACCAAACATTTTCCTTCTTATTATTAGAGCTAACATGTCTCCTTTCATAAAGCTTAGCTACCTCACTGTGTCATAAAGTACTTTGTAGCTGGTCAAAGAAAAATTTAAAAAACCGGAGAGCTGGGACAAGTCATATTTTCCCTAAATTGGTCCCGCCCCACCTCTTAATTAGGCAAGTATTATTTTGGCAACCAACTCTTTCAGTAATCTTTCTCAAACTTAGAGACTATAAAAAAAAAAAAAAAAAGAACACAGAGATTACTCATTAAACCACCATAACACATTATCAACAGTTTTTCCCATCTGCCCCAGACCTACGACTTGAAGTAACTAAGCCATATTCACCCCTCCCCATCTTAAAAATTTTAAAAAAAGAGCAATTTTTATACAAAATTATGTAGTAGCTGACTCTTAAACCAAACGATATATTTACTAGATCCATATTATGTGCTAAACAGTGTATTAAATGCCTTGACTAATTTTACCTCATGTAACCTATGTAAAGTCAGGTGGGAAGTAATCATACAACAGGTGTGGGGGTTGGGAGAAAGAAGGAGTAATTTTATCTAAGAGTTGCAAAGAATTGCAGTAAATAGAACCAATAAAATCAACAAGTAATTGAACGTGAAATGACACATGAATAGGTACTTCCAGATCAGGAGGTAAATATAATTAAAAAAAAAAAAAAAACACTAGAAGCTGTTACAATATACTTTATTCTTTGATCTCTGGCTATATGCTACATTAATTCTTAGTCATTTAGTGAGTATCTTGTATTTAAAAAGAAGCAAACTCAACTGGTCTCTGGATTCCCTAAATATTAAGACACTTTCCAAAATCAAACTTACAAATGAAAACTGGTATATACGTATGTATTTTTATTAAATGCCTACAGCACCTGGATTCCAAGATGGTCTCTCATCCAAGTACTAACCAGGCCCGACCCTGCTTAGCTTCCAAGATCGGACGATATCAGGCATGTTCAGGGTGGGATGGCCATACAAAAACTGGTATTTAAAAGTTTAACTTCAGTACACTAAGATAAACAAAAGAAATAAAAGGTGTAAGGATTAGAGTGAAGGGAATAAAAATGAAAAGTTTTAAGGAAAGACACAAAAACTAAAGAAGACAGACTCTAGGGCTAGAATGCCTCAACTCTAATCCCATCCCTACCAAACACAGGGCTAGGTAACCTTGGGCAAGTTAACTGCTTTCCACTGGAGTTCTTGCAAGGATCTACTGGGTAAATATATGTAAGTGCTTAGACTGGAGCCTGATAAATAGCGAGCACTACATAGTAAATCTGTCCTTTGTAGGAAATATGATTTCCTATATAGAAAACCCAAAAAACTTGAGAAATTATTAGAAAGAATTCATCAGGTTGCTACATACACATAATTCAATTGTATTCTTATAAGCCAACACAGAGAAAATTTAAATTTCTGGACCTTTCTATAGAAATTTTCAAAGTTGCTTAGAGAATGATATCAAGAATTATACCACCACCATCACCCCTGACACCACAAGTACCTAGCTTAAACAATGATCAACTCATGGCCACTCTTGTTTCATCCCTACCCACTGCCTTCCCTCTACTCTGTAAAACAATGAAGCAGATCCCAGACACATCCTTGCATCCATCATTTCACTATGTATCTCTAAAAGGTAATGACTTTTTAAAATAATTACATACTGTTATCACACCTAAAAACTAACAATAATTTCTTCTTCTTTCTTTTCTTTTTTTTAATTAATTAATTTTTTATGGTGACACTGGTTAATGAAATCCAATAAGTTTCAGCTGTATACTTTAACAGTAAGGCATATATACATTTACACTGTGTGTCCACCTCCCATAGTTAAACTTCTTTCTGTCACCACATATTTGAAACCCTTCACTCCATCTACCTCCCTCCTCTCCCTTCCGCCCTACACAATAATTTCTTAATATCAAATATCCAGTGTTCAAAGTTTCCCGATTATTTCATAAATATTTATCTATTAAAAACTGGACTCAAATAAAGTCCAAACATTGTTATCAATCTCAGATTTTGTCCTTCATTTCTCTTTTTTTTGTTCTCTAAAATTTATTTGCTGAAAAAAAAACAAGTTGTGTCCCAAGGATTTCCCCAAAGCCTAGATTTTGCAGACTGCATCCTCACGGTATCATTTCATTTGTTTCCCTGTCTTCTGTGTTTCCAGTAAACTGGTAGAGCAAGAGGCTTGATCAGATTCGGGTTTTAATTCAACTTCTTGGCAAGAATATTTCACAATTAGTGTTGTGAACTTCCATTAAGAGAAACCTAATGTCTGGCTGTCTTTTTGTGAGGTTAGCAATCACTGATGATCTTTGCTTAGGTCCAGAAATTCATTACAAAATGACAGATGTTCTATTTATCACTCTATTTATTAACCAGAATACTCCTGAGAAAAGAAACTTCCTCTCCTCAACTATTTGGTTACCTTCAGGCACAGCTGGTTCATTAGCATACTCCAAAGAAAACTAATCTGTTTTTTAAGTATCATTATGAACTCATAGATTTAAACATATTTGATGTGATTGATTATATTGCAGTTTTACGTGCTAATGCTCAAATTGTCTCATCTTTGGCAAGCCAGCATCCATCCAATTAAGTACCTTAGTTGTTCTGCCACGCCTTATTAGTGTTTGATAATTTTCTTGCAAGATGTTCAAGACCACAGATCTATAATCAGTTTTAGCCATAAGCCACTCTCCTATTCAACTAGATTCTTCTTCTTTATTTCTACTAAATCAAAAATTCCTAATTCTTAATTATAAATCAGCTGTGTAATATATTCTGGATTTTTATAACTGAACATGGACCTAGGAATTAGAGCAATATTTCTCATGAAGTCTACTTTCAGCATTTCACTGAATGCAACCCCCCCAAAAAAAACAGCATATCCCACTCAAAACTGAATGTTAAATGCTTCAATTTGAGAGACTGGATCAAAAAAGATTCCTAATCTATTCTCTGCTGGCATTTTGGCTCTTGAACGTATTTACTGCTTCATGTTCTATTTCAAAATTTGGATATAGTTTTTAAACACGTACAATTAATTCAGTTTTTGACAAATTAAAATAATAAAGTGTAGGAAAATGGTCAAACTCTTAGACTAAATTATTTTGTACCTAATTCAGACCTTTTATAAAATCCTCACACCGCATCCTTAACAGTAAAACCCATGATATTGTGAATATGAAGTTATAAGTTCTGATTATTGGAAATAGTAAATGTATTTGCTAAGTTATGCCCCCTTGAAATAACAGAAATAGCATTATCAGTAATAAAGAAATATTGATCTTATTTTACTAAAAAACACACAGCTAGCACACACCACAGTGGAAAAGCAGGATCCTATACTTGCTGATCATTTCTTCACAAAACTCTGAAAAGATATGGCTTTAGTGGCCAAAAATTGCTTATATCCACAAATTTTACTATTTTCTTTGACATTAAATCACAATTAGAAATCACATTACTGAATGCCAATTCTTCTCTCTGACAAAAGTGGGATATGGATTGATCCTGGTGCAATTTCTAATACTCACAGGCCAAAAACACCATTCTTGCAGCTAATGTTGCTGGGCTTTGATCAGAGGAACCAATTAATTTTTCCAGGCAACAGTGGCTTAAAAACAACCACCACCAAAAACAAAACAAAATAATAACAAAATACTCTTCTTCAGTGGTGTTGATTTCTAAGTGATAACAATAACATATCTACATGAAGCGCTGGTATGTCCTCTGCACATCATTGCTTTCATCCAACTGAAAAACAAAAATTCTGCTAGCGTGCACACAACAGTAATTGCTTTTCCAGATGGTATGCGTTTGATAAGAGGTTTTTGCCAAAAGCTCATTTTACTTTCTCTCCAAGCATATTTGTTATTAACTTTGAAACTGGTTTTACAGGCTTCTGAGTAGTGGTGTGAGCTGACCTGTTTTTGGCTATGAGAAGGGTAATTGTGAATGATACTTCAATAGCTCTGTCTTTAGCAATATTCATTAATTTCACACTGAAAAACTTTATTTTATATAATTTTATACACTTGATTAATTTATCATTACAAAGCTGAAAAGTAATGATTATAGAAAAGGAAACTAAGACAGAAATGTTAATTCAATTCCCAAGGGTAGTATGAAAGTGGAAAAGCCAAAGCTTTTCATATCACAGAAAAAACTATAGCAAGGGAAAATCTACTTCCTTAATATACCTTGTTAGAATTTGTTTTCAAATGTTTTCTTGAGTTCAAAAAAAATATTTTTTAAAGGTACCATTTTAACTTAATGTATGTATTACAAGACATCTTATAAATGTTCTAGGGCCTCAACTTATATACTGGTTTTGTTTTGCTTAAATCCCCCCTAAAAAATAAAATCCCACAATCTCAAAATCTAAAGACCTCTCAAAAAATTGTAAGAAAGAATTGTCAAAATGTATTATATAAAACTTCTGAGCACAAATTTGTAAAATTTTCAGATGAATCAGAAATCTCTAATTTAAGGATTTAAGCAACCTAATTTGGCTATATGGCACTTTTACAAGTAGAATCACAAGTAGTCAGCAAATTCAGAACTTCCTACTCCCTAATCTTAAATTCGGTTGAGACTTGAATATAAAACTTAACTATATTACTTAAAAAAGGAATTCTAAATTATGATTTTATATGCTTATTTTACGACTGCTTTAAAATAGTTTTCAGATGAGTGTATCTAGTCTCCCTAGCCTCAGAGTAAACATTCTGAATGAAAGATGTCTTTGATTTCATTCATAATGAAGTTATAGAATAATTTATATTCTTCTACATATCTAAAGTTATTCTTTGTAAAGCTTGGACATCAAACAAATGTTGTTAAATTAAAGTAAGAAGAAAAGATATCTAAAAATTTAAGGAAAATGGTTCTGATAATAAGACAAATTATGAAAGGAAGAAGGAAATGTATCTAAAAAAATAAGGGAAATGGTTCTAATAACAAGAAAATTATACATTTAATCATCATTATCATTTGACTCAAAATGACATGAAAAGTAGATCTCCTAGCTGCCAGGGAAGTTTTAACACTTCTCACCAAAGCAACCTAACTCTTTTTCATTTGCTATTTGATTTGAAATAGCTTTTCTTTGGCAAAAAATTGCTCAAGTACACTATCCCCTTTTAGTAAGTAAACTATTTATTTTAACTAAAGCAGTCAGAATTTTCCAATACCGTGGATTCTTATTATTTTAGAATTTATGCTTTATATATTCTTCTTCCAAAACAGAACAAAATGAAATGAATAATCTTAGTAATATGTGATACATTTTTCTCAGATTTTTGTCTTCTCCATATTCTAGCAAAATTAATTTATAAACCTCTGTAATGTATACAGAGAACTGACCATCTTGGAGCTATTTCCTAAAATTACTATCTTTTCATATCTTATGCCTATATAGAAAAATATAATTTTTTAAAAAGTTTGTTTTTAAATGAACACCTAACTGTACCTTGTTTGGAATTTGTACATATATCAGAAAAACGGGGAGCACTGTGTTTGTTTTCTATTAATACAATGTTTCCTTTGATTGTTTTCAATTATCTTATGTAGTCTTCAGAGTGGGGATCTACCCCATAATTTGGAAGTGTCACTTGATTCTTTAATTACATATCTTCTCACTTTTCTGGTCCAAGTGAAACTAACCCATCAAATCCCAAAGGTCCTACAGATGCAGTCTGTGGGGAATAAAAGTGACACTTCTTGGCAAATAGTAAACCCCTTACAATAAGTTTAGAAGAGGAGAAAAAGGTTTCCAAATCAAACTAAACGACAATTACTAAGATCTCTTGTATCATGTGAGCAAACTCTATTAGGGTGCTGAACTCAGTTGCTCATCTCAGAGGGTCATGACATAAAAAAATTATTAAACTGACATTTATTTATTCCAATTCCTCTAACACAGTTTACTGAGTCTTAATTGGCACTCAGTATATAACTTAATTGCTCATAATGGACACACTTTCCTAATTATAAAGATTACCTTCCTTTAAAATCTGGATCTTTTTCTCAATTTTGGGGGGAGTAAGCAGAGGAAGGTGGTTTGAACTCATCTCCAAAAGCTAACTATTCTAACATAAAAATTTTAACTTAAAATCTACATATAGAAACCAACATGATAAAATGAGTGCCAAGGAATCAAATTAAAATAAAATTGTGCCTCAAGTACCTTAGAAAGTAGAAATTCTAAATGTCGGTGTCTTCATTTGGAAGCAAAAATTCCTACTGTATGATCTTGTCTGATGGTCCTTGATTTTATCATCAGAGTTGGTTCCAGTTACATTTCCATTAGTATGGATAGATCTAAAGTAGAAGAAAGATGATAAATTTAGTCTACTGAAAACATTACACATTTCAGATACTGTAATACATCACTGTTTTCCTATAGACTCTTATATAGATGCTTTAGTTGTTAAAGAAATGCCAATTCCCATTCTTGTCTCTATTCCAGATTTAAAAAATTGAAAGATTAAAGGAGAAAGAGAGAGAAAAAGAAAAAAAGAAAGACAAAGTTAGTTGATAAGAGGTCATTAGTTCCTAGCTTTAAAACGGTTCAGATTCCCAAAGGAGGTATGCAGCAAATGAGGCTTTGTTTTGGTATTCCAAGGAGACAAGGGGGCTCAACTATTAGCTCACTCACCAGAGCCAGCAGCAGTAGCCTCAGCACCCTGTGTCAGGTAAAATGGAAAAGTAGGAGGAAACAAGATTTCCAGAAGAAGATAACCTCTCTGATAAAGAAGCACCCAATATGATGGCTTCATTCATTCCTGGGTCATTGGCAGTGGGATAAGACAAACTGGATTTTACTGAACTAATGGTAGTGCTGTATCTTCCCATTCTACCTCAAAGCTAACTCCACACAGTGGGGACTCTGCTTATGAAATGTGAGCCCCACCTGCTTTCAATATTTAAAGCTAAATTGCTTTAGGCTTAACCACCCAGGGTTAAGCTCTTCACTATTATTCCCTTTAGATCACAAAGTCACAGTGGTCAGGCTCCAGAGACAACTGTTATACCACAGGTCAATTCAAGACCCTGCTAGGGTAGTAAAACTCTACCTGCTAGGGTAGTAAAACTCTACCTGTGGCTCTCACATTTGTCACTCTAGGGTTCCATTCAAAACACAAACCGTTCTGGCCAACTACCCTCTCTCCTATTTTCATGCCCACAATGTTCTCCATACTTTCTCAGCCACCCATGTGTTCCCCTCCTATCACCCTTCATTGCAGCCCTTCCCTTTAACCTTTTCCCTAGGGACCTCTGGAAACACCTTTTACGTGATAAAACAAATCTTAACTGTATGTCCTCAACCTTATCACTGAACACTCCTTTCCACCACTGGGCTAAATCTGGCTCTTGAAAAGAATCTTCTAGAGTGAAAGCTAAAGCAGTAAATCAATCTTCTCCACAGTCACATTTCCAGACCCTAACTCACAAGCAATCCCATTCCTTCCTTCGGGCTCATGTGGTCTAGCTTTTCTTCTCTTTGCCATTCAAACTGCACTCTATGTTTTTCTAACCTTGGTCCAGACTCAATCCCTTAGATGCACTAGTCTCATCTCTCCAGTTGCTGTGTTATCACCCGTCTCAAAATCTTGATTGTCACTCAAGCCATCATTCCACTTAATGTGTTACTTTCTCCCCCACTTGACCACCCTCAGGATTCACATTCCTAATCCTGGGTCAATTCAATCGTCTGCTAGAGGAAAAACACATAACCATGTAGAATGATCCTGCTATAATAAGGCCTTCAAAATCAGTTATATACTGAATGTTATCCAGTAACCTTTTACATGCCATTAATCAGGTTTTTCCACCATAACTCACACTGCCTTTCTTTCAAACTTTTGCCACCCTTCCTCTCTAGTCCTATGGCAGGTAAGACTGGAGAGAGGTTTCTTTGTGTTTTCCTTAGCTGTTTGTGTAGGTCGTTTATAAAGATACTACTACTTTCACTTTTAACATTTTCTTCGTCTATCACTGGTTTTAATACAGAAGTTTTTGTTTATAGGTGGCCAGATTTGTCCATCATTGCTTTTTTCATTTTTAAAATGATTGCTCTGCTTAGAAATTTCTCCCCCTTCCACAATGGCAGATACTCTTATTTTAACTCTTCTGTAGGCTAATTGTTTGAACACTTCATTCTAAATGATTATGGAATGAGATCTGACTCTAAATGGAATTGTATTCCAAATTGCCCACCAGTTTTCCTAGCAACATTAAGTAATCTTCACTACACCTTGGTTTATAAAGTTTTGTCATCTATTCCTTATATATGTTTGTCTACAGTAAGGTTTTTTCTGGGCTATAATTTAAGTAATGTAATCATTGTTTCTTTACATGTTTTAATTTGTGGTAAGAACATTCTTTGGTATCTTTATTCTTCCTGAAAATAGTTACATTTTCCAAGGATATACCTAGTGATTTCATGAGTAAGAAATGGTCACCCAGTTCACGTTGAGTGCTATATTTGTTACAGTTGTTGCCTACACACAGTGCTCCCTTCTGCTTTGACAGATCCATATTACTACTGGGTCTAGACTAAAACTTCTCTAATCTTGCCAGAAAGCCACCTTTTGATATATTCATCTGGAGACAGATTCATAAAACCTTGCTCTTTGCAATTTTCCATGCTTTGTATTTACCCTTTTTTTGTATTCAATTGTGAAATCTAATTTATGTAAATTAAAGGTATCTTGTCCACAATTTTTATTTCATAACTCCGCATTTTTTAAATCAGTTCTAAAGTGTTTTTCAGATCTGTTATCTTAAGATCCACACAGTTGTGCTTATTATTTTTAATTTAATTTTCTGAATACATGCTACATTCACATGAATCAAAAAATCAAAATGAACAGAATTCTATAACCAGTAAAAATATTTTTCAAAAATGAAGAAAGATTTTTTTACAAATAAAACCTGAGAGAATTTACTGCCTGCAGACACCAGAAATTTTAAAGGAAGTTCTTCAAGCAGGAATGAAAATTACCAGGTGAAAATTTGTATCTATAAAAAAGAAAGAGCATTAGAAAGAGAAAGTAAACATAAAACTATTTTTTTCTTATTTTTATTCATTTTATAAGGTACAGACCAACTAAAGCAAAAAATAATGTATTATGAGGTTAATAACATACATAGAAATAGAATTTATGAAAATATACTATATAAATGGAAGCTAGGAAATGAAAGTATACTGCAATAAGATTATTATATGACACGAAGCAAAGTCTGGAAGTATTTTTGGTTATTACAACTGGGGATGGAGAGTGGTTCCTACTGTCATCTAATAGATAGAGGCCAAGAATGCTTCTTAAAACTCCTACAATGTGCAAAAGATATTCCCCTCCATTCTCAATTACAAAAAATTAGCCAATCAAAAACACCAGCAGTGCCAAGTTTGAGAAACCATGACCTCCTAGGGCAATCACTAACGTGTATGTGAGAGTAAGAGTGAGAGTGAAAGACAGACAGACAGACAGACAGACAAAGAGACAGAGAGGGGGACAGAGAAAGGAAGACAGAGTGTGTATAGAAATAAAATAAAGCAAGAGTGTTAGATAAAAAGGAATTATGAAAAATGATTAATTCAATAAAAGGCAGAAAGAGGAAAAATAAACAAAAAAAAAGATTCAAAATAGTAAACAACTAACAAGATGGTAGATTTAAATCCAAACTTATCAATTGTTATATTAAATAGAAATTACCTAAACACCCAATTAAAAGGTATAGATTATCAGATATCAAATTAAAAACAAGCTCCAAAAATACACTTTTCCACAAGACATTGTAAATACAAAAATACAGAAAAGGTTTAAAGCAAAAGGATTAAAGCAAAAGGAAAGACAGCAGGGCTATATTAATATCTAACAAAGCAGACATCAGAACAAGAAATATTACCAGTAATAAAGAGGGACACTACATAATGATAAAAGATTAATTCATTAAGAAGACACAGCAATCCTCCCACCTTAAAGAAGTCAAAAAAGAAGAGTGAATCAAATGCAAAGTGATTAGAAGAAATGAAAACAAATTAACAACAAAGAAAATCTATAAAACCAAAATCTAGTTCTTTGAAAAGTTCAATAAAATTGAATAAACTTTGGCTAGAGTGATCAAGAAAAAAAAAAGAGAGAGAGAGAAAAAGAAGCTACAAATTACCTTTAATGGATATCACTAGATATCTTGTAGATATTAAAGGAATAATAAGGTAATATTATGAACAACTTTATGGCAATAAATTCTATAATTTCGATAAAATGTACTAGTTTCTTGAAATTTGAAGACAAGCCACCAAGTTCACTCAAGAAACTAAATAACAAGAACAGCTCTTTATATACTAAGAAAATTTAATTCATAATTTAAAATCTTCCCATGAAGAAAGTGCCAAGACAAATGACTTCCTTGGTAAACTCTACCAAACATCTAAGGGAGAAATTGTACCATTATTATATAAACTCTTCCAGAAATAAATGAGAAAATACTTCTCAATTCATTTTATGAGGATAGTATTACTCAAAAAATCCCCTCCTCCCTAAAAATAAAAAAAACTTTAAGAAAGATAAACTACAGATCAATATCCTTTTATGAACACAGACACAAAATATCTTAGTCAAATATTTGAAAAATGAATCCAGCCATATAAAAAAAGAATATATATACCATGACCAAATAGTATATATCCCAGGAATGCAGTTTTAATTCAATATATGAAAAAAATTCACCAATATAATCCACCATATTAGTAGACTAAATCATAAATGATCACCTGAAGAGGTATAAAAAAATTACAAAAAACTCACAGCCATTCATAATTCAAAACTTTCAGACAACTAGGAACAGAAGGGAATGTGCTCAGCCTAGGACATGAATCTACAACAATCTATAGTTAATATCACACATAATCATAAAAGACTAAATGCTTTCCCTCTAAGACTGGGAATAAGGCAAAAACATCTGTCCTCACAATTCCTATTCAATACTGTACTGTACTGCCAGTACGATTAAAAAAGAGAGAAAGAGAGAGAGAGAGAGAGAGAGAGAGAGAGAGAGAGAGAGAGAAAAGCCTAGAGATGAGAAAAAAGAAAGAAAGAAACAAAACTAGCTTCTTTCATAAGCGACAAGGATTGTCTATATAGAACATCCTAAAGAACTGGACTTTGGGTGGTAATCACACAATAGAATAAAGAGATGTCAAACTGTAATATACACTTGAAAATTATACAATTGTATTAACCAATGTTACCCCAATAAACTTTAAAAAAAAAAAAGACTCTATCACCAAAACTAATAAGTAAACAGCATAATAGCAGCACACAGTCAATATACAATTATATTTCTATATGGTAGCAATTAATCATTAGACAAATTAACAAAATGGTAGCAATTATATTAGCATAAAAATACCTATGATAAATACAACAAAATAAATGGAAAATTTGTGTGCTCAAAAATACAAATCACCAAGTGAGAAATCAAAGACCTCAATAAACGGAGATACACTGTTTTTAAAGATCAATCAATATTAAGAATATCAATTTTTTTCCCAAATTAATTTATAGATTTAGCATAAATCCTAATTAAAACCCCACCAGGCTTTTTTTTTGTAAAAACTGACAAGCTGAATCTACAATTTACAAGGAAATGCATAAAATCTAGAATATTCAAAACAATTTTGAAAAATAAATTTGGAAAATTTACACAATTTGATTTCAAGACTTTCTATAAAGCTATAGTTACATTGACATGATAATTCTGGTATAAGGATAAACATACAAATCAACAGAATAGATGAGACTGTCCAGAAACAGATCTACATATTCATCATCAGTTGATTTACAACAAAAGCATCATGGTAATTAAATGGAAAAAGAATTGTCTTTGTAACAACTGGTACTGTAACAATGAACAATCTATACAGAAAAAAAGAAAGAACCTCAACCCACACCTCCTATCTTATACAAAATCTAATAGACCCAAATATTTAAAAATGCAAAATTTCTAGAGGTAAATATGAGAAAATTTGGAGGACCCTAAGTTAGTCCAGGGGTTGGCAAACTTTTTCTGTAAAGTATAAGAGAGTAATTATTTTAAGCTTTGTGGGCTACATAGTCCTTGTTGCAAAAACGCAACTGTCATTATAGCATGAATGTAGCCATTGACGATAAGTACGCATACCAGCACCACCATGGCCCAATAAAAGCTTATTTACGAAAACAAGCAATGGGCTAAATTGGCCAAACCCTGAGTTTGGCAAACAGTTTTCAGATATGACACCAAAACCACAACCCATAAAAGAAAAAAAACTAACATATCACACTTAGAATTTTAAACTTCTGCTCTTCAAAAGACAGTGTTACAAAAATGTAAAGACAAGCTACAAACTTAGAGAAAATATCTGCAAAACAAATATGTAATGAAGAACTTGTTTCTAGAATATAAAGAACTCTTTAATAAAATAATAAAACAATAATCCAATAAAAATAATGGGCAAAGTATCTGGACAATGCAAAAATGAACATTCTATCAAGTAGCCTAGTTATATGGTGTATGTGTTTAATCTTCCCTACTGGCCTTAGGCTCCTTAAAGCTTTTAGGCTACTCCTCTCTGAATGCAGCTTTCAACATTCTGCCTTACACAAGAAAATAATCAACAAATGAAAACACTATCAGAGCATTTTTTTAGAGGTTAATTTTTAGAGTAGTTAATACATGTACCTGGTACAAAAGTAAGCTGTACTAAAGAGTTATGGTGAATAGAAATTTCCCCCAGTCACCAGCTACCTTTCTTTATTTACTGTGTATTTATCATTACTATACATCTATAAAAACACATTTTTTAAAGAAAGTGGTGGCATGCTATACAATTTCTTGTCATGAGTTTTTTTTCACTTGATGTATTTTAGAGCTTATTCAATCCTTCACATAGAATTCTCTCTCACTTTCTTTTAACAATTTCATGATTTTATATTTATGAATACATCATAATTTATTTAACCAGTCTCTTACTATGGACTCTTATGTTGTTTCCAATATTTTGCCACTACTGACAATGTTGTAAAGCGGTGGCCCAACTTTTCTGGCACCAGGGACAAGTGCTCCTACGAGAATCTAATACCTTATGATCTGAGGTGGAGCTGAGGTGGTGATGCTAGCACAGGGAAGCGGCTGCAAATATAGGTGAAGCTTCCCTTGCTCACCTGTTGCTCACCTCCTGCAGAACTGGTCCATGGCCTGGGGGTTGGGGACCCCTGATGTAAAGAATATCTATGTATTCATGAAGTGGAATTACCAAGTGAAAGGGTATTTGAATTTTAAATTATGATAGTCTTTACTAGATTGTGCTCCACAAAGTTTACCAGGATTTTTTTTTAAATGTGGACATGTGTTAGTAAACCTTCCAGATCAGGAAAACCAAGATAAAGCAGCAAATTCTCATAAGCTAGACCCAATTACTAAGTAAAAATATTTTAGAAGATTTTCAATTCTAAATAATCCAAGATACTTTTTTTCTTCTTTTTCCCAAGATAGTTCTTAACCCAAAATAAATTTATAGTGAGTGGCAATAAGAAGACTGAGAGTTAGCTTGGCCCCCATTGTTTTAATTTTTTTTCTATTAAATTAAGGTAATATTTTTTTATTTAATAATTATAACCTGCCTCATTTTTAAGAAGACGTTAATTGGTTACAAATACAAGGTAGTGGTTAAAATACAAAGAGGATTCATCACCATAAAACTATGTTTATAAAATTAAAAATTAGATACTGTGGAGTTGGTATGGCCACATACTAGTCTCCAAAGATTGCTATCATGAATTCTTCCCTTCCCTGTGTGTATACATAGGTCACTCCACCCATCAAGAGATGGGACTTATTTCTCAACTCCTTGAACCTTGGCTGGCCTTGTGACTTACTTTGACCAACAAGATGTGATGAAAGTGATGTTCTCAAACTCCAGAGACCAGGAGATTTGGCAGCTTCCTCATGCTCTCTCTTGGAAGCTAGAGGCCATGTAAGAAATCTGACTACCCTAAAACTATCCTGCTATGGAGAGGCCATATTGGAGGCATGCCAAAGTGCCAGACATGTGAGTGAAGCCTTCTTAGATTGTCCAGAAGGCTACCAGCTGAGTGAATGATCCCAGCTGATGCCACATAGAAAAGAAGAATCCCCTATCCAAGCCCTGCCCAAATTCTTGATCCACAGAACTATAAAAATAATAAATCAATATGGTTCTAAGCCACTATATTTTGGGGTGATTTGTTATACGATAATATGCAACTGAAATAGACACTATCAAGTTCATTATATTAGCAAATTATAATCACTCAGTATCAAATTTGTGTCTATATTTCAGGGCTGAGTTTTCATTTTCTGGTAAAAAGAAAAATTAATTTTTTATCTTAATTACATGCACTTATAAAAAGAACAATGAACCTTGTGGACTATAGTTTCAAATATAATTTTATATAATGCACATCAGTCAAATGATATTCCTTACAGATGGATTCTATACAGACAGATGGCATATCATTAAATCAGAAATCAGTACAGGCATTTTCATGTCAGGGGAGACTAAGATGACATAGTCTTTATAATTTTGTTCTCTGAGACTTAATATAAGAAACTAGATAAATACATAATTAAGATAATCATAAACTATCTTCTCTTATCTTTAGTGCTATATCCCATGAAAATACCTTGGTCCTTGACTTAATCTTAAACAGCATCTACACAAATAACCATTCCCTTTTAGTCACTAAGTACAGCCCAGAGTCAAGGGCTAGGGAATCAAATTCCACCTCCCTGAGGGAGGAAACTGCATAAATCACTTGGAATTCTTCTGTACAGGATAAATAAGTGGTGGCACTTATTCATTCAATCATTTGTTTTAATCAGTATGGATTTAGGAACATTTAGTTTATACTCTGAGTTATAATCTAAAACTATGTTACATATTTCTGTTGATGTTTCAGCTTTGGTCACTGGGTGCTCTTTCAGGTTGGTGCCTGTATCTTTTTGCCAATCCTTTTGGATTTTGAGTTTTTTCTTACTTTATGGCAATACAAAATATTCCCATCTCATTTGCATCTTCCCTGTCCCACTCCTAGAATCAGACATTTTCCAAGGAGCTTTAGTTCTGTTTGTTGGAAAATGGTATTAGAAACCAAAACCTGGATGCTGGGTTGGAAAATGGTATTAGAAACCAAAACCTGGATGCTGGGTGTGCTCAGTGCTACTGGGGTATCACTGCTTCTAGGCTCTTTCAGTAGACAGAGCTAGAAAATATGTCTGTATACTAGGCCCCATATGCATACATATCTATAATGTGTCTGTATCCATATCTGTATTAAGCTAAACATAAGTTCACACTGATTTCTCTAATCTAATACCACATGGTTTATTCTAGCCTTTCCCTTGCCCATTGCTATTTGTAACCTCACTCTCCAAAAGAGAGAAACCCGGATCCCACACACAATTCACCATTCAACTACTCATGTGTTTAATACCAGTATACAACTATTCCAGAATTTTTGTTCTACTAGTCATGTCTTCTGGAGGTCTTATTTAGAAGAACCCTCATTTTACATATATGTGTTCCTAAGATCTTTCACCTATTCATCTCCTCTCTCTGCACATTCTACCTGGGTAACCTTTCATATCCATGACTTTAATTACCTTCCAATGTTGATACTTTCCAAATCAGTATCTCCATCCCAGCTCTCTCTCCTAAACTTCAAACCCACTTATCTGACTATGTACTGGATTATCAACTTAACTGTCCCACAGGAACCTCAAACTGAACTCGTCGTCTCTCCATAATATTCTCTTCCAGGGTTCCCCTATTAAATGGCATCATCATCATCTACCTATTGCACCAGCCAGAAATTTAAGATCAGGTCTTTCCTCTTCCCTCTATTATCTTCCTAATATCCAGCCACCAAAGCCTTAATCTTTCTCAAATCCACCTACTTCTCTCCGTCCCATGACCCTACTATAGTCAGTCTAACATTTCTTCTGATCTAAAAATATTTATTGTTAGAACCAACAAATAAGAAAACTCTCTAATTGATTTCACTATCTTCAATTTTACTGGCTCTATTCTACACTACAGCCTAAGTGATCTTTAAAAAGACAAACCAGATTATATCACTTTTCATGCTTAAAACCTTTTACTACTTTCCACTCCTCTCAGGATAGAGCCCAACTGCCCTGACATTGGTGTCAAGGTTCTCTGTGATACTGTCCCTAATAACCTCTCCAGGTCATCCATTCCTTTCTCTTTCTGTTCTCTGCAATCCGCTAATCTGAAATTTTCTCAATTCCTCTCTCCTGTGATCTTGTCTCAATTCAGACATTCTTCTTCAGAAAGCCATTTCTGCCTCTCTCCCAAACCTCAGGTAAGTTCTCCTGCTCTATGCTCACATTCCACCATGTAGTCAGTCTATCCATCCTCCGCACACTGCATTGTAACTAACTATGTGGCTTTTTCTTATATCAGCTGCTAGACTGTAAGCTCCAACGGGGCAAAAATCACATTACTTTGTTTTTTCCCACTGCATCCTCAGAGCCTAGCTCTCTGATCAGTACACAGCAAGACACAAAAAAATGCTTAAAATAAATACTTTTATTATTTCTGTAGCTTTGATTTAATGACTTTTACAGGTAATAAAATAAATATCTTCTGTAAGTACAAAATTTGCTAAATCAAATTTATTAATTACATTAGTCTATAGAGTATTTCCTTGGATACTTTTTTTCAGAAAAGGTACAAAGCTAATATAATTTCTGAAACCATACCTGTCTGGAAATCTATCTTTTGACTTTATATCTAAATGACAGTATGTTAAAGTACAAAACTCTGAGGTCACATCCTTTTCCTTCGTGACACTGTAAATACTGCAGTGGTGAACCAAACTCCAAACCAGGAATCAGTACTACTTGGTAATGAAGTTTTCACTAGTCCTCAGTACAATCCAGAAAGGTGACAGTCATGTTCGATCTAAAACAAAATTATTCAATTGTTTATTTGTTTTATATCTTATTTCCTTATTTAGCCAAAAAATAGTTTTATAATTTATGTTAATTACTTAAATTTTCTATTAGCATTAGTCTATAAACCCAAAGTTTGGAATTCCTAAATCTAGCATTTTTCATTAAATGGAAGACTAGATTCCAACCTGATTAGCTTTCCTTTGAAAATAATTTGGTTTTCCTCCCTGAATACTCACAGAATTTTCTCTCATCCATGAACATCAGAAACATGACCAGTATAATCACTCATCATATTTGCTATTTGGTGAGTTTATTAAAAGTACAAGTCTTGAGTTTAGCAATATTTTCAACTTTAGTAACATTTTTAACACTTTAAGTATTTATTGATTACTTATACATCATCTTTGTTCTTTCCTTCTATAAAACCCAATTTATGTATACCAGATCTCTTGAATCCATCTACTGTGTCTATTATCTTTTTTGTCATAATCTGCATCGCTATCTTTCCATAATTATGAAACATAGTCTCTCTTAATTATGATATTCAGAATTAGAGTCAAACAACAGATGTTATATGTATTTCCACTGGGGCAGAATAATTAATTCTTCCTGTAAGCTGAACATAATACTTCAATTAATACATTTCAAAGTTGACCAAATTTGCCCAGATGTCATATCAAACTTCTCATTGTCGACAATGCATTTTCTTTTTTTGGTAGAACTATTCTGAAACAGAATTTCTCCATCCTGTATTTGTGCAATTGATTTTCAAGGACTCTTAATTGAGGATCTTCAGTGTGACAGTGTGATCAAGTTAAAGACATAAAAAGACCTTAAAAAACTTGTTGTATCAAGTAGCTAAGGAGACCAAAGCATATAAATAGATGAATAAGAATCTAAGCTACCATATGAACCTTCCCAAAGAAAAAAGAAAATAAGGCTACAAAAATATAGAGTTGAGAGAGAAGTTTAAGAGTTACATGAGAAGAGATGAAACGTTAGAAAGAATGAAAGAACACGCCTGAAAATGTAAAAAAAAAAAAAAAAAAAAAAAAGAGTAAGAATCTAGTAGAGAAGACAGGCTAGAAAACAGGACTAGTGAACAACATCCTCTCCTCATCCCAGCTCTCACAGAGCTCATTCCTCTACAAACCTATGTCTGCAGAATCTACCACCTTACCTTCCATTTATTCTTCAAACCCACTGTTTTTAGCCCCACCACTCGACTGCAGCTGCTCCTATTTTGGTCATCTCTTAATTAACAAACCACTACTTAGCCCTTATTTACCCTTTGATAATCTGGCATTGCTGACCACACCCTTACTTCTCAGGTTTCTGGGACATTTCTCTTGGTGCATCTCTTCCTCTCCAATCATTCTCTCTTTTCCCTATGCTGGCTCTTCTTCTTTCACATACATCTTAAATGGTAGTGATCTACAATTTTGTCTGAAAGTCTATGCATTCTTCCTAAGCAACCTCACCCATAAGTATGATTATCGCCTATACATGACTTCTAAATCTTGCTCAAGCCCAAACATTTGAGTTCCAAATCCATATATCCACTAGTCTAACAGACATTTCTCCACTTGGTCGTCTCATGGGAACCCCAATCTTAACATGTCCAAGTGAGAGAGTAGTATCCTCCATCCCCACCCCTCAAAATTGCTTTTACTCTTGAATTTGCTACTTTGGTTTCTGGGAATATCACCTCTCCACTCAACCAAACAAGAAACTAGGAATATTCTAGATTGCTCCTTCTCTCTCATTCCTACACCCATTCGTCTTATTAATTCCACATTTTTAATATCTCTTATATTTGTTTCCTCAGCTCTATCCCTATGGCTACTATCTTAGTTTGGGATCTCATTATATCATTGAACCACCAGATAAAGCCAATTTTCTCTGCTACCAATCATCATCATTCTAATCCATCCTCCACAGGCACCAAAAAGATTGTTTCATTTCAACTACAGTATTTCTCATTCCCCAGAACTGACTCTTCGTAATGCCTTGTTTTACAACAACTTGTTTTAAATATTTTTGTTAAGAATATAATAAATTCCTCTCTAAAATTACTGGCTAAACTTATTTTAGAACTCTGTTCTAGTAACTTTCTACTTGACCCTAAGCTCTTTTGTTTGTTGATTTCATGGCATTGGCTTTCCAGAAACATTTGAAGATTCTTATCTTTGTATTTGGGATTATTACATTCTGCTGTCTTCTTTTGGTATAGTTCACTCAGAGAATAATAATCATTCCATATTGCTTTTGCTTTCAGCAGGAGTGGAAGAGGGACAGAACACACGACAAGATGGTTTGCCTCAGTGCCTGGTCTACTAAGTGAACCCAGCCAGTTACCCAGGGTGCTTCCCGGTCTCATGGACCCAGGCTCCTCCATGCAGTTCTCTCACGGAAACAGGTCTGCTTAGCCCAAAGTGGTATTAGAATGTACAGAGGTCAGAGCAGCTTGGCCGCTCACACTGCAGTAATGCTGATGAATCACCCTCCTGATTACTCTGGGACCCTTCCCGTTCCTGGTTTCCTTAGCCTCTGGATATGAGTGTTACCTAAAGGACCTCCTATTTTCAAAAATTCTTCATAGTTTCTGATTTATGGAGAATTCTCCTTCTTTTTATACAACACAACATATATATATTTTCTATTATTTCTATAGATTCAAAGAAGTAAAGCAAAAGTACTGTTTAGTCTGCCTTTAGTTGGCCAGAATGTTTTCTAAAATGCAAATCACACCATGAATCTGTCCCTTTCCCAGCTTAAAAACCTTCAGTGGCTCCCAACTTTCCATAGGCAGACTCTAAATGCCATAGTGTCACAAAGTCCTCCATGATATGACTGATGATTCCCCACATCTCCCATTTCTCATCCAATATCCCTCATGGTCCAGTCATACCTACTTCCGGTTAGCCATATACAACACGCTTTTTCAGACCTTCGGACCTTTGCATTCAGGCCTCTTCCACCAGACTGACTCTTTTTAGTCTTTTAGGCATCCTTTAAAACCCAGTTTCCAGTTGTACAACAATGTGAATGTTGTACACTGAACCATGTACTTAAAAAATGGTTACAATGTTAAATTTTGTTACATGTATTTTACCACAACAAAGCTTTTTAAAAAAATAAATAAAACCCAGTTTCAAAAGGGTTGTAAGAGATGTATATCAAGGTATTAAGTGTTCTCCTGATTTTTATTTATGTAATTTTTTTTTTAACATTAAGAATCTACTACTTTTATTGAGAGGGAAAAGAGTTTTGGTTTTTGTTTTTAATTTTAAGTCTGGTCAGGGGTCTCCCTTCCTCTGTAAACCCTTACTTGACTGGCCAAAAAAAATTCATTTCTTCTTTGTGTCTCCCCGTGGCCGGGTTACATCCCTTTTTTATTATGCTATATTGAAAGTTTTTCTTCCCCTATTAGGCTGTAATCTCCTTGAGGACAGAGTCTGTGTCTTCTTGATCTTTCATTCCCCAAAACTAAAAGAACCTGAAATATTATACAGACCTAATAAATGTGTGCTGTATAAATGAATGAACAACGGACAGTTTCAAGATCATATGAACTGGTCTTGAAACGTCATTTTTTTCCTCCAAGAAAAAGAAAAGGGAAAAGTATACACAGACATTTAGAGGAAGTGAGGAAGGTATAATAATTATGAGATCATTTTAAATTGGAAAGGATTTTAAGCCAGCATCACATCTAAGCCCTCTGGTTACAGACTGCATCCAGAGTGGTAAAGTGATCTGCTCAGTGAAGCTCAGAACTTTTTAACAGAACATGGATTGAAACCCAGGTCTTCTAATTCCCATTACAAAGCTCATTCAGCTTCACTGACTTATCCTGTTACTGTTCACAGGGGTGAGGCTTTGGTAAGAATAATACCATCTTGACAGCTGAACACTGCTTGAAAATGAACATTCTCCCTGCATGCACTGTCACCTAAATTTTAGTATATCAAGAGTCGTCCAGGGTATGCCTTTGAAATAGGCTTCTGACTGAGGCAGCTACTAGTGCTCAAACTAATCAAAAAAGGTGAAAAGAATTCATTCACCCATAGATTTGATTTTAGCAGGACACCAAATAACACAGATATAAGTCTTGCCCTTTTTCTGAATATATTCTGTAATTTCTTCAGACACCTTAAAAACAAACAACAAACATAAAAAGTCATCTGTTAACAGTGAAAGCAAGGCAAATTTCCCAAACCTGAACATTTGTGGGCTTACAAGGAAGGGAGAGGGGTGTTTGTCACTTTTCTGTTTTTTTGGTAACGAGTTGTTCCCTTCCCCTATCCTAGAAACAAAAAATCAGCAAAGATAGTTTTCAACTGAGCAAATCCATCACAGCCCCTCTAGGTAGTCTTGTACTGTAACAACTGTAAGATCATTCTTTCTATTATGCGGCTTTAACACTGCTGAGGTGAGGCTATAAAGAAATCTGACATATAAGAAATCCCCAGAAGGCTTGGCTAACTAACAATCAACCCTTTTTAAAAGACATCTTCTATCTAAAATATTTACAAGTACATTTTCTTTTCCTTACTCTTCCACTTCAAGGCATTTCTCAGTCTCTCCTTTCCCTACCAGCAATGGAGAGATCTGCAAAGGTCATGCACACCCAGGTGTAAACACGTGTGGACGCTGGACGTTATCATTTAAAGGAAGTACTGAACAAAGTAAGAATTAACTTAGCTTGAGACAGTGACTGGAATGCACGTTGTTATGTTTAATTTGCAAACAGACAATAAACTAGTGGGAAATAACTATGTGAAAACAAAAGCTACATTAAGAACAATGGGCCTCAGTAAGAGAAAATAATCAATAAGCCACCTGAGAGACAAAATGGACAAAAGCTAAAAATTTGATACATATACTAAGAGGCATATTATTGCAAAAATAAAGTACAAAAACAAGTTTTTCCACTCACCAGGTGTCTTTATTTTCCAAAATAAATACTCCTAATTAGCTAAAAATTCCACAGTGTTAATTACAATATTCTCTCACTAAAATGTCATAACATAAATAAAAAGCAAGGTGAATGTAATTCTTAAAACAATGGTCCTTCTCTAGCCCTTAATGGTAAACAAATTGATTATTTTTGGTTTAAATCAAAACTGTATTGAATATTTTTTGTCCAACACTTCTTCAGATATTCTGCTGACAATTAAAACTTACAAATGTGGCACCAGAAAAATAAGCTATTGTTAATTCTATAACTGGAAATCTTTGGCTACAGCTCTGATGTACTCTGTAATCTTTAGTGAGAAACTATTTATTAAAATGCTAAGTAGCAGAAATTTCTTGGTTCATTGTGGGTTACACTGAGAACTAAAAAAAAATTGAAAAATTTTAAACCAATTTTTAAAAATCTGCACTGTGCTAAAACTGAAGAATGTGTATATTTTACCACCAACTAAAATATCTAAGAGTTTAAGTTATATCATTATGCTAAATATCTTTTTTCGTAAAATTAGCAAACATTAGTTTTCTCAGTATAACTATCAAAAAAACTAGTCTGTAAATTAGGACAATACCAAAGAGAATATATGCCTGACACTGATCTCTCAAATATCCTTGCAGAGAAAAAAAAAAATGGTAGAAAGTCAGTGATTAAAGGGACTTAGAGGTAGAGAAGAAACTGGCTGTAAAAACTCTTATAAGAAAGTACTGATTAACCACTTGTTATTCACCAAAACACAGGGCTGCAGTGGCCTGCCTAAGTGCTCAGCCTCAGGCTGACAGTTTAAATATGTTTTTCAATGAATTGTCCCAATAATTCCAAAACTTGCTCATAGTATCTGTTGATAACACAAAGCTGGGTAGGCTAGATAATATGATAAATTACAATTAAAAATGGTGAACGAAAATAAATGGGTTAAAAACTAGATATAAATTAAAGGTGGTAAGTTTGCTATACAGTATTCTTTAACAGTTACATACTTTTATATGTTCTTTGTAGCTATTAAATGCTTATTTAAAACATTTTTTAAAATTAGCAATAAGAAAAACACTAGAATAAAGCATATTAAAGTACTCTTCCTAGATTATTTCATGTAATCCTCATAATAATCCTAGTAATGAGGCATTATTATCCTCATTTTATTTAAAAAATAAAAATAAAAGTCAAGTCAATCCAAGGACACCATAATAATAAATGGCAAAACCCAAATCTTTTTGGCTCTAAAGTCCCTTGATTTGCTATACCATTCTCTCCTCTATTCTTAGGTTCAAATGAAGACAGGAAGACCCGGATTAATCACCATTTATGAAGAAAGATATATAGCTAGATAGAAGAGGCTTAAATGACCAAACTAGTTAATGAGAACAAAATGTGAGATATACTCATTTAAAAAAGAAAAAAATTCTAATTGCAAACTTGGGCTATTTTAGTCACACTGATAAAACAGACTCATTCTAATCTAAGCTGATCAGAAGCACATTAAAATCCTTATATGAGATTTTGAATACAATGATTTAAAGGATTAAAAGTCAGAGAACATCTAGACGAATTTCCAAGAGTCTGAAAACAATGGTATACAAGAAACAATTAGGCTATAGAAATTAGCCCAGAAAAGAGATGCATATGGGAAGAAAGAACAGCTATCATCAGAGACAACAAAGCAGTCATAAAATATCTGAACCTTTGATGTATGAAAATGGACAGAGATTTGTTCTATATGACTTCAGAAACAGAACTAGGACCAATAAGCAAATAATATAAAGGAGACTCCTGGATCACTTTTACGAAAAATAATCAAACAGAAGAAAGATGGACTAAATCTCAGATTCTGTTTCCTGACTCCTTATCCTTAGTGTGAGGTCTCTGTTCTCTAGAACAAATTACAACCTTGATTTTAACCATATGTTAGTCATTTAACATTTTATATACATATCCTCATAAAAGAAATATAACTACTTATGGTCCAACTGGCAGGCTTATTTTACAAAGCTGTACTACAACATTAATTATAATGGAGTCACATTTTATTTGCTTTTATCTCTCCCAAATTCAACCTAATCTTCACCTTCATACCAGTCTCTCAAATATGGAAAATGAAACTACACTGAAGAATCAACCTGAGTTCTGAGCAAGTGAGCACATCAGTAGAATAAGATAGACTTAAAGAAAATCATGTCCTTTTTTCCTATAAAATGGTCACTTCCTCAAGTACGATCCTTAGTAATTTTTTAATAAAACAATTTTTTTAATTTCACTTTTCTGCACAGAATTCCCCATATCCCTCTTGTCTAATTTCAGTACCCTCAAATTCTCCCGCTCCACTCTTAGGCTTACCCTGGCTGCCCCAGTTTGCCATAATACTCATCTCCAAAATTACATTTCTCCTTTCTGATACAAGTAGAGGTGGAGAGGTAATCTGACTAAACAATTTATAAAAATGATTATAAACTCTTAACCAAACCAGAGATATCTAAAAAGCAGATATTTTATCTATCCAAATTAATGCTTAAAAGAAAGAATTTCAGACAATGTAACAAGGTGAAATAAAATCATTGGACAATGTGGGTAAAGATACTTTTGTGTAAAGTCCATCATTAGCCTTGTTTGAAATCAGCTCCCATAGTGGATTCTTTTTCATAACTCTTCTCTTTCCTCTAATTCAAACAGTGGGTATTATATATATATCCTCTAATCCTTTAAAAGCCTATGGTTTCTAAGAATTGTATCGCTGGTTTACGGGGGGAGGAAGTCTATGATAACAAAACTGCGGAAAATGACTTCCATTGATACTTGTACAGATGCTTAAATTGTAATTGGAGACAAAATCTTGAATAGATGAAATATTAAGAAGCAAGAAGTGAGGAAAATTCTAAGACTAAGGAAAATGAGTCTGTATACTTTTCTCAGGCTCACATGACACCTGCTCTCTCATTATGACCCAACAAACATCAACAAATAAGGTAGAAAGACAAAAACAATCTTTAAAAATAGATGATAATAAATAATAAGTGATTTTTTAAAAGCTGGTCAGATTCATTAAAAACAATGAGGAGAAGGGTACTGGGTGGAAGATGGAAAGGTACAGTCAATGAAGATGTCTTCTGAAATGAATGGATAATCGAAATGCAAATAATCTACCTACAGATGATCATGACTTGACCACACATATAACTGAAGGTAAAATACATTATTTTGAATTAATGCATGCAAAATGTTTAGAGTAATGCCTGGTATCAAGCACTCGAAAAGTGTTTACTTCTACAACTATTAGTTTATAATACCCACTGTTTGTAGTTTAAAGAAATTCTAAATACTCCATCCTACCCTCTCCTAAGAGTATGAGTACTACATATTTTAAGATAAATACAATCTACATGTATTACCTCTTTTAGATCTTTAAAAGCAAGAATCTTCCTCTAATTAAAATGATGTGTTAGATTATAAATTACTAGAGAACATTATATTGCCAATGATTAAAGTCTTACTTCACCCTTTTCATCCTTTACAATCTTTAGCTTTCTTCCAATCTAATCAATATTTGGCCCAAACCATCCCTCAATGTACATTTTGATTTCTGCATCCTCTTAATCAGGTGTCCTTCCTCCTCCCATTTTTACACCACCCTGAAATCTGGATCCAACCTCTAGTTCCCACAGAGTTGGGTACTACATCTGGTATAGTCTCTTTGTACCTTCAAAATGCCCCTAATATGTGCCATTATCAGATACTATTGTAATAATTACTAATATATCTACTGCCATTACAGTCTGAGTTCCCTGATGACAAGCTCCATATATTCATCATCTTTATGAGGTTATTACACAAAGCTTGATACTAAAGGTTTCTAAATGCTGAATGAAAAACTCTATCCTTCAGAAATAAACTAAATGACAAGAAATAGTTTATTAATTATAGCATGACTAGATTAAACAGTTTATTAATTATAGCATGACTAAATTAAATAGTTACAATTATTGAATCATCATGATAAAAACCAAGTCATTATCAAAACTCAATAATAAATGTTAGAGAGGCTCTATATCATGGCAATTAAGAGCAAGAGATTAATTCATTCAACAAATATTTAAAGAGAGGCTACTTTATGCCAGGCAGTATTCTATCCCGTCCTCATAGAATCTACACACTCCAGCGGGAAGAGGTAAGCACTAAACACAATAAAATAAGTAAATTATTTTAGAAGTATGTTAGAAAGTGATATGTATTGGGGGTGGGGGGGAAAAGTAGGGAAGGGGACTGTGAATGAAGGGGAGGGGAGGGAAGAAACTGTGATATTAAATAGGATAGTATGGGTAGACCACCTTTACTCAAAGTGAGATTTGAGCAAAAACTTGAGAGTTGAGTGGGATATCCAAGATACTGCCAGAATGTTTTCTCAAGTGGCTGTACCATTTTACATTCCTACCGGCAGTATATGAAGGTTCTGATTTCTCCACATTCTCAATACTTATTATCTGAATTTTTTACTCTAGCCAACCTAGAGGGTGTGAAGTGGTATCTCATTGTGGTTTGGATTTACATTTCTCTAGTAGTTGTTATTTCATACTCTTAATAGAGCCTTTTGAAGGTCAGAAGTTCTTAATTTTGAAGAAGTCTAATTTATCAGTTTTCTCTTTTACAGATCATGCCTTCTGTGCTCTAAGAAATCTGCCTAATCCATGGTCACAAAAGTTTTATACTATGCTTTTTTTTTTTTTTTAAGAAGTGTTAAAGTTTTAGGTTTTAACTTAGGTCTGTGATTCGGAGTTAATATTTTTTAATGTGGTACAAAGTATGTATCAAAGTCCAGTTTTTCCCATGTGGATATCCAATTGTTCCAGCATTACTTGTTAAAAATAGTACCTTTGTTAAAAATCAATTTAACACATGTATATGGATCGATTCCTGGACTCTCACAGAGAGTACAGTATAAAAAGTACAAATTCTGTATGCTGAGGTTCCCAGCACCATTGTTGTAAGGACTATGTTGCTTCTGAATATCCTGCTTACGGGTACACCAGTTACACGGATCAAGATTAGATTACAAATTAAGAAAGCTACTGTTGATGGAGATGATGTGTGATTGGCAATCCAGTGTCATGCTGACCAGTTTTTACTTCTCCTCCCCCAAGAGGTTTTTATTAGATATTGCAAGGCAAAGAAATCAAACCCATTTGCCATTGTTCAAGCCATATTCAGGCCCTAGACTGCTACCTGATACATACTGCCTGACTGCTCCGAACTATAGAATTAAGTCTTTACAAAAAAAGGCTTCTACTTCTGTAGGAAGAATTAACAGTTCCCTGACTAAGTATTGGTTCAGTTACTAGCAGACCAAGTATTCCCACACTTGGCACACCAACCCTACAAACTACGTCTGTTTTAACTAAAGTAGGGACTCCAATGTCCTTCACAGGCAAAGGTTTAAAGTAATGATGCCCACTTCACAGTCCCCAGCTGTAAAAGCATTAATTCCTACAACATCAGCAGTACAGAATGTTCTGATTAATCCATTTTCACTTGGGCCCAAAAACATTCTTATTACCACTAACATGAAGTCATCACAAAATACTGCCAATGAATCACCAAATGCATAGAAAACATGAAGATGATGGTGATGATGATGATGATGACTATGATAATTTGTAATCTAACCTTGATGCATGTAACATGTATACTTGGTCTTGAATTCACTGTACTAAGTAAGATTAAACATGCATGCTAGATATTTTCAAGTCATGTTTTAGAAAACTTAAATAGTATTTAATGAGTAAATATAGCTACCATACTCTTCAATTGAGATGTTGGGTTTTTAATAAAAATCATAATAGTTTTACATCAGCCTTTAAGTGTAAAAAATAAATCATCAATCATCAATGTGAAAAAAAAAAGCACAAATTCAAATCCCTACAAGAGCCATAATAACAAAAGTGTATAAATGGGATAAATTTAAGTCAATAGGAAGAAGTTGGACCTATATTTTACTGAAGAGAATACATGCTATACACAAGCATTCAAATTCAACAGATAATTAAAATACTATAGAGTCCAAACAAAATAGTGTGTCTATGTGGTTGAAGGGGATATATAGGAAATATCACTGGTATATATAAAGACATACTTAAAAATAAAAAAAGCTGAATAGAAAGAAGAGAGTACATTGGAAAAAGGTTAGAGAGGCAGTTTTGTAGCAATGGGAAAAACAGAGGGAGAACAGAGAAAGGGAAGAAGATGACACTAACAGGTGGAAGAAGAGAGGAAAAAGGTCAGATAGCAGACTGAGAATTAAAGGGGGCTAGGCCAAGTTTAAAAAAAAAATGTATCTCTACTAATATAATTATTACTAGCATTTCACAAGGATGGCCATTAGCTCGGCTCAGTTAAAAGTGACATAAATTTTTTTCCATTTACAGCTTAACGAGTTATTGTCTTTGCTCCCCCTTAAATAAAGGAAAACCTATTCATATTCATAAAGAGAAAAAATATATTTTATAGGTCGGGGTCCATTTCACTCGTGTCTTTATACCATGCAGAGCAAGGCTCAGGCTACTCACCACTAAGCACCGGCACCTAGAAGGTCAAACTCAAACAACTCAGAGTGACTGGCCACCATGGCTGAGCAGCAAGGACTCTTCCTCCATGACAGAACTAAGAAGAACAATTTCCTTCCTGAAGGAGATATACTGAGAGTTTCTTTGCTGTTTGTTTTGGTCTGTTTTTTGTTTTTAACTCCTGATCCAGTGAATTAAAGATTTACTTTGGAAAAAATAGCAAAAAATTCTAAATAAAATTATAAATCAGCTATAACTTTCAGAAGTCCACTAAAATATTAACAGCTTTATTTAGGGACAGGACTGTATATGGTTAGTTACTTGTTTATTTTACTTGCTTTCTGCTTTTTTTCTTCCCTCTACTTCTAAATATATTTCTATATTTTCCACAGTATTCCATTTTCTTTTCATACATAGAGAGACAAAAACAAACAAGAAAGCAAGACAGCCTTACTCAAGTTTTATTAACACGAATCACCTTTAATCTCTCAAAAATACCAAATGAGAAATAAATTTAACAAAAGGTGCCAAAATAAATGTCCCCAAAATAAATTACTACTAACTGCACCTTTAATAATTTAAAAACTTCACAGGAAACTTGTTTTTAATAATAATTTTTAAATAAAAGATAAGCTCTTTCTCAATCCTAAACCAGATTTGACAACTCTAAATTATTTTGATGCTGGGAATTTGAGCAAGGGTCAAGATATGTATAAGCTCCCTTACTTCTGGCACTCACACTTGCTTCTTAATCCAGTGAATCTGTACCATCTCTGTCTTTAAACTATGGATAGTTAAAATCACTATTCGTTCTGCAGATTCACCTGACACTCATTATACTAATCGTAACCATATTTACTTTTTTACTATATGACCATAATGTTTTTCAATATCAAAATCTTAAGCCCCCCCCAAAATTAACTTTCTATTTATGATTATATTTTATTATCCAGTATCCTACACTAATTTTATTAATCTGTTAATATTATTCATTTTAAATCACAACTGCCAGAGACTAGAATCTTGCTTACTTTACTTGCTCCACATAAAGTTCAATCAAAATGCAGGTAATGAAGACTATTACCAATGTTGACATAACTGTTATTGCCAAGAAATTAAAATTTGCTATTTTTCAACTAAACCGGTCAAATGAATTATGGGTGGCTTCATACCAGGATAAGTTTAGTCACAGATCCTGAGCCACACAGTTCCTGGAACTTGTTCATTTGATAGCACATGTAAATGTTTCCTTACATATACCAAGTGCTGCTAGACTTGACCAGAGAAACTGCTGAGTGCTCACCCTCTGGAACTAACCACCTCCGAGAGTCCAGGAAGAAACTGAAAGCCCTTCTGCCGCAGATGCTGAGGGCTCTACTCTGCTAAGAGCTTTGACTATATGATCAATAAACTTTCTCCTAATTTGCACATTCTATGAGAAGTGCAAAGGTTAATATGGCTTTGGTAAAGAAATGCTCACTAGCAGGGAGTCAGAGGTAAAACTAATGAAGTGGCAGAAAAATCATATACTGTTTAAAATATTAAGAGAAGTAAATCTGAAGGTCTTGCTGATATATACATTTAGAAGGTAATGAGCTTTACCTCTACACAAAAAGAATCGAAATCTATTTCATACCATATAGAAAAATTAACTCAAAATGGATCAAAGGCCTAAATGTAAATGCTAAAATTATAGAACTCTTGGGAGAAAAACATAGGCATCAATTTTCATGACCTTGGATGAGGCAAGGATTTCTTAGCTATGACACCAAAAGCACAAGAAGGAAAAATATAAACTGGACTTCATCAAAATTGAAAACTTTTATGCCTCAAGGACACCATCAAGAAAGTAAAAATACAATCCACGTGATAGAAGAATATACTTCCAAATCATATATCTAATATGGGCCTTATATCCAGAATATATAAAGAACTCTTAAAATTTAATAATAAAAAGACAAATGACCAAATTTAAGAATGAGCAGATGTGAGTAGACATTTCTCTAAGAAAGCTGTCCAAACGGCCAATCGGCATATATCATATATAAAGATGCTCAACATCTTAGTCATTACAAATCAAAATTACAATGAGATGCTACTCATACTTAACTAGGATCAAAGTCGTATAACACAAGTACTTGCAAGGAATTAGAACCCTCGTACACTGCTAGTAGGAATGTAAAATGGTGCAGCCACTTTGGAAAACAGTTTTGTAGTTCCTCAAAATGTTAAACACAGAGTTACCATATGACCCAGCAATTCCACTCCTATGTATATAACCAAAAGGAAGGAAAACACATGTCCAAATGAAAACTTATACATGAAAGTTGATAACAGCATTATTCATGAGAGTTAAAAAGTAGAAATAACCCAAATGTCCATCAACAGTTGAATGGATAAACAAAATGTGGTACAGCCAAACAACGGAATATTATTTGGCAATAAAAAAGGAATGAAGTATCAACACATGCTACAATATGAATGAAACTTGAAAATATTAGGCATCTATGGCCATGCCACCCTGAACACGGCGGATCTCATCTGATCTTGGAAGCTAAGCAGGGTCGGGCCTGGTTAGTACTTGGATGGGAGATCACCTAGGAATCCCGGGTGCTGTAGGCTTTTAAAAAAATAAATAATTAAAATACAGTAGAAAAAGAAAATATTAGGCAAGGTGAAAGAAGTCAGGCACAAAAAGTCACATATTATATGAATCCATGAGATTCCTTTTGGGGGTAATGAAATGTCTGATATTAGTGATTACAGTTGTATAATTTTGTGAATATACTAAAAGCTACTGAATAGTATAATTTAAAAGGGTGACTTTAGGGTATGTGAATTATAGCTAAAAAATAATAAAAATAAATAGAAAACCTTTCTTGGGCATATCACAAAGAAATCCTAGATATTTCATCATAGTAAATATAATATGACAACATGAATCAGACTAACAGAATTGCAAGAAGTATATACCAAGAATATGTGTCCAGATCAGCCTGTGGCTTTCTGATAAATACATTATCAAGGTTTAGCAAAAACAAAGCACATATTCCTACACTCTGCATGTCTGTGCCAGGCACACATCAGTCATCAATCACAATCCTCTCTGCCATCGAGCTGAAAATGGTCTCAGATCTCTTCTCAACACAGTTTTCTATGTACTCATTACCATTTATCATAACAATTTGTTGAAGGTTATAAATTGATAAATTGCTGACAGTTAAGACCTAAAGGTACTAACTTTATACCCATTTCTTTTTTTCTTCGTTTTTTTACTCTAACTGCCATCTGGCTCATAACCCATTTCTTTCGTAGTCTATTACACATGCAAACATCAGTGATCAGTCCTTTAATAGTTTTATTAATTATAAAATTCTCAGACATACAAAAAAGACATTGAAAATATTTTTAACATATTTAATACAACCACTATTCAGCTAAATAAATATAATGTTACAAATTCAGTTACACTTCCCCTACTTTTAATAATTATTTACCTTTTAAGAAAAAGAACTGTGACTATACTCTTGTTCTTTCGTTAAAAATCTGTACTAAGCATACATATATGTCCCATGAAGTAAAACCAAGACATCACCCAGAGACTCCTAAGCAACCGCTGACATGTGAGTGACATTTACCACACATAAAATTTCTATCACTGTCAATTTTAACAAGGGAAGGTAACTCTCCCATTTGTCAACAGCAACAGTAATGCAAACAGAAGTTAGAAAATGGCCAGAAGGTTCTCTCCATCCAAACTTTTCACTATCATTTAACTGAAGGCAAAGACCTCCACTACCCACCTTTCCTTGTGTATTGTTAGCCCAGCACACTTCTCATTTTAACATCTATAATATTTTTCAAGGCACTTTCAGACACAACTTCTCCTTTACTCCGCAAGATAGACAAGGCAGCTATATTTATATCCCTTTTCACAGATATGGGAGAACCAAGCAATTAAGAGCACAAGATTGGAATCAAGCAAGGCTTGAATCCTTGCTTCACTACTTCTCAGCCAAGCAAATTGTAAAATAAAGATGCCTGGACTTATAGGGTACTTACAATGATTGGATTATACAATGTATATAAAGCACTTAGCACAGAATCTGGTGTAAAAGATGCACTAAATAAACAGTAGCTACTGCTCTGAGGAGCATTTTTAAAGACTAAGGGTTTAAAAGTTCTTAAAATGATCTCTCCCTGCAAAAAAAATAATAATATAAAAAAAATAAAAAATCTGTAATGGACAGCTGGAGCAAAGAGCAAGGGAAAAAACAAACAAGAAAAGTCAAGAAGAAACACTTTTGTAATTAAAGTTTAAAAGAAAACCCATATCATCAACAGGATGAGCTGTCAACAATAACCTCTCCAGAAGTAACCTAACCTATGATGAGATTTGAGATATCTTAACGAAAATTATAGCACCTCCCTATCATCAAGAAGCAGCCAATTTAAGGTAAATTAAATGACAATGAATTTGAAATTTCAACATGGGCACATGTTGTAATGAAGACTGCTTGTTTATTTCCATATTAATCCAAAAAGGATTTGAGAGAGCTCACAGAGTACAACAGAATTAAAAAGAAAGAAGTGACAAGATTGGAGCAAAGAGAAAATAAGGAAGGAAAATAAGATGAAGTCAGAGGTAAATTTACCACACAAACTACATGCCACAAGGCCCTATACAGTTGAAAGGGAAGGACCGCACATTTGACTCTGAGCTCCCCCACAAAGAGAGAAATACCACAGGTTACAAGAGTCATGATGACTACGTAATATGAACAAACCAGCTGGTCAAAGGAAACAGTTTTTCCTGGTACCAAGACCTGGAAAAAAATTACTACATGGGTTCTAATAATGATGATAAAAACAATAACAGCTTGAACTGTACACTCAAAAATAGTTAAGATGGTAAATTTTGCTATATGTATCTTACTACCATATTTTAAATGAGGAGGAAAAACAAAAGCTGCTCATTTTCATTGCACTTGTCCTGGGCCATGCCATGTTCTAAGCATTTCATGTGTTTAAACTCACAAAATTCACACAACAAACTTGTGAAGGTAGGTACAATTATCATCCCCATTTTATAGGTGAGAAAATTGAGGAACCAAGAGGTTAAGTAACACACAATCGGGCAGTAGCAGAGCCAGGATTCAAGCCCAGGAATCTGGCTTCAGAGTCCACAATCCTATTACATAACCCCTTTTCCATAATGGTGTCTCCCTTTGGGCAAAAAGCACTTGCCTTCAGCTAAGTGCTTAATATTTGTCTATCAATTATTAGCTCGTTTTGTGTTGTCTTAGTCCTGCAGATCAGCTGCTAATAGTAATAGCAACATCAACATACTGAGATAAAGGAGATTAATATCCTCACAATTCTACAATAAGCACTAAATTTTACAAAGCTGTTTTTTTTTTTTAAATGGCCCTCAATAAAGGCTGATTGCATTATACCAAATAACAATTCTGTAAAAGTAATTCTACTCCAGTCTAAAACAATGCAATCAGTATACATAGCTCTCTGGTATTCTGGCTTGATCCAAGTAAAAATTCTGATTGTTTCTAGAGCAATGTATTAAATGTGTTTATTTAAGCAATTCTCAAGAGTATTGTTTCTGACTACTAGGTCTTTGAAAGAATTGGGCAGCAAAGTAAGTGGATATACACTTGCTAGAGAGAAGCTGTTCTATATTGACAACTACAGGAAGACTATATACTTTCATACTCAATCAAGTGCAGAATCAAGTTAACTTTCTCTTATGAAAATTAAGGAACCTAACCACTAAAGATGTCTAAGTATGCAGCGAACCCACCTCTATGCAGAGATGAGTCAAGAAAGTATTTTCTTACAGGGCCAAATGTTTCCTCTGAAAGTGGTTCTGTATCAAACAGAAAAACTGCCATTTGAGTCCCTAAGTTTTCTATATACCATTCAATATAGTCACAGTGATTTTGACTTAGAAAATTCTCAAAACATGAGTTTTCCAACATTTATCTTTGCCATAAAACTACTTCAATTAAGCATTCAGAGCATCCAATTGAGACACGTACCCCTGAGCTAACTAAATGAATTGGGCAGCTATATAAACTTATTAAATTGTCTAGAAATATCTGTTAAAACATATGTGTGTGTGTGTGTATATATATGTGTATATGTATATGTTTGTATATATATAACGTAGATTTGGGGTTTGGAATAGTAGGTATCTCATATGTTTCTTTCTGAAACAACTAAGTAGCAGGGTTGGCTGGCTGCCTACCAAGGCCATTCCTAGTTAGTGTAAATACAACTACATCATAAGCATATATGGGTAGGAAGCAATAAAAAAAAGACAAGCATCACACAAGGGAAGAGAACAAATATGAATAAGAGAGGCTTTGGGAGGGGAGGGGGCAATATATAATAAACATCTGATAAGATAGGGAATTGCGAATTATGACAATTAAATGAGTCTGTCTCTTATCCAACATCTATTTTTCAATCTCAAAAACAAATCTGAACCTGCTTTGGTCATCTGGCCATCCTGCAGCAATAACTGTGTCCAAAAGAATGGAGAATTATGACAGACCAAGCCTAGATCATCTGCCCATCCCTTGGCCAAGGGGGAGGATACTGTGACCTGATAGTAGACAGCCTAAATTAACAACTACGATATAATTCGCTACAGAAAATGTTACCTTTAACTCTATATACTTCCATTTCTTTGAATTTTATGAATATAGTCATGTATTACATATGTTTATTTTTTTTTAATCTGAAAAGAAAATTATTGGAATGCAGTTAAAAAGAAAGCCGAAGGTCTAAAAAGTTCAGGTTGATGACTTCAGGAAAAAATAAGCTTCATGTATAAATAAGGATCCGAGCTTCTTAATCTTGTATAGTTGGCCAACATTTTAACTACCACCCAACAGTCCTTATCAAACCAAACATTAAAAGACAAATTAAAAATGGAGAAAACAAATTTTAATTAGCAATATGTTGATGAAAGGGAAGAAAAAGGCATTCAGGGACCTAAGAGGAAATTTTCATGAAATTCGCAGACAGTAAAAGGTTTCCAACAATATCTGCAAGCCCTTTATACCCTCTCTCACTTTTCTCACCCCATAATCTTACCAGCCAAACACTATACGTAGAAAGGCTCTGGATTAGATTTACTGAAGCCAATCACTTTCTACCTGTTTCAAATATCAACTCTAAAGATGACAGCAAAACCATCCAAACTAAAACAATTTATAATACCTACCCCTCAAATAGAGACATTAGTAAAATTTCTCCTTTAATTATCCCAAGCACTACTATTGAGCACTACAAGTTCTTTTCACAAATAAATTCAGTAATAAAAATCCCATTTAGACTGACACATAAAAACAATTCCTCTTTATTTCAGGCAGGACCTACTGATTCTGATAGTCATCTTTCGAAAGAAAGCAATTCTGCCTTGGTGAGGCAAAGACAGTTACCGCTTACCAAACACTCATGTTCTTGCCAGCATTTCTTAGCCCCTTAAGTAGTGTCCTGTGACTACTTCTTGTTATAAGAGGAAATGATATGGGTCACTTCAGAGCCAAAGGCACAGAAACCGAGGAGTGTCCATGTTACAGATAGTGTAACAAATGTACTTTTTTATTTTAACTATGGAATCCTTTTTCTCAAGTTCCATGGGACTGTGCTATAAGCATCACTCTAAATCCTACAAAGCTAATTCAAATTCCACTTCCTCCAAGAAGCCTACCTAGACCACACTAGGCTCCAAGGCATGATCAGGAACACACTATATGTATACTATGAGTAAAGCACTATGAAAGCACTGTGGTACTGGCACATAACTAGTATAATAAATGGCTTCTATCTTCTATAATATACGATGTGGTTGGTGAGAAGACACATATAAAAGCAGAAACAAGTATACCTGATAAATTATGAGTGCTAAAAAGAGTAAATGCTAGAGGAATTTCCACATATCTCAGCAACTAGTTATATATTCCCACATGACATCTTTTATATTATTTTTAAATTCATGTATGATTTGAAGCAAATGAGACCCCCTATAGGGATTATAATCTCCTTGAAGGGCAAAAACCCTAAAATATAATAACATCACGGTGCCCCATATTACCACTCAAATCCAAGTACTTTAATTGAGAAGAATATGTTGAAAAATCTGAACAGAAGTGTAGTAATCTTCAAGACGTTAGGAATCTGTGTCTTTAGCACAGCTAAGGATCAAGGAAGGAACACAGTTTCTCTGTTACCCACAGCAGGTGGGGTTCTACACTGGAGAATAATGAGTGACCAGGCTATCCCAGACTTGTACATAGCTCTTAACAGCCAACTCCTTATGCTGTAAGGACTACATGTTCTCCAAGCAATATATGATTTCCAATTCAATTTCCCAAATACTCTAAAATGGATAAAAAGATTCCCTAGATATTATGTATGTGTATTCTAGGCATATATACAAAAAGTTCTATTTATCTAAATTAATTAGTATTATGATTTAATCAACATGACTTGCCAATATTTTAATTTTACATGCATAAGCCATTGCAAAGGACAAAATATAAAACATGATCCCCTTCTGCCATTCTCATACCCTAATTAGGGAGATAGGACACATGAAAATAAAAAATTCCAGAGTACAAAGCAGTATAAAGTATCAAATGAATAATAAGAAAACTAGAAATTAAAGGAGTTCATAGAAGGAAGAAATTACTTTCAAATTTAGTCTGAACACTTAAAAAAACAAAGTGGAATCTGAGCTGAAACGAGCCCTAAAGAGTAGGTAGAATTTTAGGAGGTATAGACTAGGATAAGGGAGAACATTCTAGGGAAAGGAATATATAAAGGGGTGACCAAGAAGTCCAAGGGATGTTTAGGGGACAATAAACTGCCAATTTTATTTCGAACAGCTTATTGGGGGGGATTAATGAGACAAGAAAAGTAGGTTGGTGCCAAACACTGAAAAGCTTAAATCCTAGGCTAAGGAACAACTTTATCTTGACAATGATGAGGAGTCATTGAAGGTATTTAAGCAAAGTAACACAATGAAAATAAAAGTTACAATGATCATTCCAAAACAAAATTTAGGATCAACTGAAGAAGAAACTCACTGGGGACATTGAGACCACTCTGGACACTATCTCAGTAAGTAGGCCTAAACTAGAAAGATAAGCAGGGGGAAGCTAGGAGGAACAGATCTACGGAGCTGAGAGGAATTGAAAAGTGTTTTTAGTGTAGGTCAAATCAGACCTTAAAGGACGCTAGAAAGCTGAGATTCAGATGCTAGAAAGAGGTTTAAAGCACAGTAACTGAATTCCAGCCTACCCAGCAGGGTCTCCCTATACTTGAATTGATACTAAGCTCTTCCATACATGTATGCATTCCCATCTCCATACTTAAACGAAAGATCTACTCTTTTATTGGGGTTTGGGGGAATAGAGGTGGGAAATGATATATAAAAGCAGCCAAGTAATGATGGTCAGGTAGTTATGAAACAAACAGAACTCAAACATCTGTAAAGGCCAAAGGCACTGCAATCACATCTATTGCAAAATGGAAAAACAGACTGCAAATCCAGTCACACTGCAGGCTTGAGTAATGACATCAGATATATCCATTAAAATTGGCAAGAGGGCAAGATTGGATGAATGGAGTTATTGAGGTCCCAGTTCTTAACAAGAGAGTTTCTTAACCTTTGGGAAGGTCATGGACCCTTTCGGGAATTTGGTAAAAGCTGCAGACCCTCTCCTCAGAAAAGTGCATTGACTCACAAAATTTTACAAACAATTTGTGTTCACAGACTCCCTAAAGCTTATCTAGAAACTCTTAGTCCATGAACTCCGAGAATTCTTAGTTAAGAACCCTTGCTATAAAGTCATAGCCATTTTTTATCATACACCAAACAGTTAAAACATTTTTGAATAGGAAGCTATATATGTATATTTATTTATTTATAATTTATATACCGTGCACACCAGACCAATAAATTATGACCTTGTAAAGCATACACAGAAATCAAAATTAAAAGAAAATTTATTATGAGAAACAATTTTTAAACATTTATCTTACTTATTGATGACACAGTTTTGTGTTCTTCCTAATGAATATTAAGAAGTTATTATATCACTATTTTTGGTGAAAGTAATGCAACTACACAGTTTGCTATTTTTCAATTTTGCTTTCACATTTTGTAATACAGCAACTTGAAAGTCTGGTTCTAAATTCAGTTCATTTTTATAATTAAAAAAATAACTATTTTATTTTAATGGCTAAAAAAGAGACTTCACAAAGATGAATAAAACCAAAGGGAAGACTTGCATCACTTGCTGCACTGAATAAAACATGATATTCAATTTTCAATCCCATTCACCATTTATGCAAAGGTTTTTGCTAAAATTTAGCTAGTGCATTTCCATATTTCCTGATGACAATCAGTTGTTCTTACTAACTAATCAGATGGTATTGGCTTTTTATATTTTCAGCAGATGGGTTCAAAACCACTAAAACTCTTTTTTTACAAAGGTTTTTATACAGGTTAGAAAATTTTGTTTCCTTTTTTACAAAGGTTTTATACAGGTTAGAAAATTTTGTTTCCAAGTCCAAGTACATATTTAAAAACATTCTTAAAGTTAACACATGCATTTTCAACAGTTAAATCCAATAATGATGGATATAGTTCCAAATACCCATTTTCAATAACCTCTCACCATAACATTGAATTTCATTTTGTTTTAGAAGGTAGTTACATTTTGAGTTACTGTTAAGAACTTAACAGTAACTTAACCATCACCCCAAAGAGGCAGACCAAGTGTGTTTATTTTTCATAAATATCTGCTCAGTAACATACGCCTCACAGCTACTTGTCACAGAAAATGTCAGCAAATTTGGGACATTTGAGTTTTTGTAAAAGAAAAGTGAGTACATCATCTTAAGTTAGACAATTCCTAAGTCCTTTGCTCAAAATAACAGTTAATTTCTATGAAATATTATACAAAAGATCTGCATGATGACTCCTCATTACAATACAAAATATGTTAGGAATCTATTATTTAAAATAATGATTCCAAAAATCTAATTACCTACACCCCTATAAACTGTAAAACATCACAACAGACTGAAAGTAAAGAAACTTCCTCAAAGACCTCAAATATTTCTCCTATTTTCCAGGTAATTTTATGTAAACCATACTGTAGAGACCATTGCTCTAAATATGCCTGGGCTCCCATGGGTCAAAGCTCTCTTCAGTGCCTCCTAACTAGTTTCCCTTGCACGCTACCAAATTTAAAGGCGTTATCTTCAAAGGTACTCTAATTATAATATATTGTATCCGTCTCATAATTACTAACAGTTTGGCAAAAGACATAAATTACAGCACATTCTGTGACACCAGTTGTCTTCAACACTGTTCCCTCAGCGTAATGTTGGCTAGCAGTTCAGTCAAACAGAGAGGGCTGGAACAAGGTCCATGACTCTTCATGACATAGCCTGCCTTAAATCCTTTTGGATCATGGCAGGGCTTTAATAAACCAGTAAAATAAATCATGAACTATAATGGGTCAGGGGCTTTCAGCTTGCATGACCAATCTCACTTATACAGTGACATATATTTATAAAAAAGACAACATTTTCACACTTAAAAAACAAGTCCATTGCATATTCTTAAGAATGCCAAATGATAACATCGTTTAAAAAATAGCTACTGATTTAAAAAAAAACAGTGTAAGACTGAAAAAGATTTTGTACTAAGTCTATAAAAAAAAAAAAACACCACAGTCTATTCTCAAATATACATAAAAATGAGTGAATAAGTTCCCAGTGTGGTAACCCTTACATATGGAAACATGTTAAAAACTATGAAAATACAAAATTGGGGGTGTAAATACTGTCAAAAAAAGATCCATACAAATTTGGAAAACAGACATTTCTCATTTTCATTGGATCTACATACTTCGCTGCGCCCCACCTCCCTCCATTAAAATCCTGCACTGTCTCACTGCTGCACCTCGAACACCTGGTTCCCTCCCCACTTCAGCGGATGCCACAGTTCTCCTTGCACTTTCCCCCTTCATTTCTCCCTAAATAACCCCTAGGTTGTCTGTCCTTTCATCTTTGCTATTTAATCTTCCTCAGTAGACTGCTCTTCTCACCCTCACTCATACAGAGATCATCCTCCCACCTTCAATGTTCTTGTCCACAACCAAACCCTCCAAGAAACTTGCCCCAATTCCTCTCACGGAAAAATAATTGCTCCCTTTCCTGAATCCTCAAAGTACTATTTTAGTACCGCTCTCATTGCACTCATCACATTCAATTAGTATTATAGGTATTTGTGTGTTCATCTTATCACCTCTCTTAGGTCATAATCTCCTTAAGAACAAGGTCTATATCTTATCATTTAACTGCCTTATCTTCTAACAATACAGCACCTTGAACAAAGTAAGTACTCATATACTTATGTCTTGAATAAATGATTGAGTGACTACTTAGAAATTCAATTACAGACTTACTGTACCATCTGGAATGGAGAGCGAGTTACGACTTACTTTGCAGAACAAATAACTTTTCCCTTTTTTCCTGCAAATTTATCAAAGCAAATCCAGTATTATACAAACAGGTGCTTTCAAAAAGCAAGGACATTTCATCCTTCAACTATCTGGTCAAATACGGTATGTAATCTTTATATACACACACATAACATTCACAATAGAATATCTGTTACTGTTAAACAATCAAATCTATGCTTTATAATAAAAGCATGTAAATGTTTTAACCAAATAGGTAAACTAAAAATGTGAGATATAATATATTAAAGCTATCAGAATAAGATCAACCATTCAAAATACAAGTAGAAACAGAGAATGACCAAGCAATTTATTCCAAATGAAAAAACAAACTAAGCTTTAGCTATTTAAATACTAACAAAACTTGAGAGGCAGTATTTTATTGCTAAGAACCCAAAACCAACTATTCAAAGATAAGCTTACCTAGATAGAAGCACCAAAGAATCAACATTACTAAAGTACAAAGGTGAGATGAGAAACAGCACAAAAATCTTAAAGTGACACTTTCATTAAGTAACTCGTATATATGGCTCCTGGGTCATCAGAAAGCAATGAGATTGCTGGAGTCTCCACTGCACATCTACAGAACTAGAGTCCAGAAAGGAAAAAAAAGGGGCTACAATGTGGCCAAGTGTGGCAAACATGCTTGGAGAGAAGCCAATTTAAAGGTATGCTTGTGATTTCGGGTCAGAAGACCTGGACCCAAACGTCATCCCTAATACCTAAAAGGTATGCAATCTTACCCCAGTCACTTAACCTCCTTGAACCCTATTTCCTTGTTTATAAAATGTAATATGCAGAGCAAGCACAGTACCTGAGTACAGTGTGTCTCAGAGACAGCACGCAATAAGTGTTTGCTGACTCTGACTGAATGAGAGCCGTACATGAAAAGTAGACATTTCCAGGTGCTACTGTAGTTTTTGAGAAAGCAGCCTTTATTAATTCCTTATTACAATATTTAACAATCAATTTTTGGCCAAAAAATAAAAATATTCATTTCCTCCTATCTTATACATTACTCAAAAGCTTACTAGAATTCTTAAAATTTTAAATCTCTTTGCAATAACTTTCAAATACAAAAAGTAACTCTTGTAAAGCCTGGAACCCAAATATCTGAGTTCTTGCCCAACTAATGCTACTACATACATGACTCATGAAAATTACTACATATGCCTGGCTTTAGTCTTCTCATCTGTAATATTAAAGAGGTTGTCCTAAATTACTATTAAAGCTCCTTTACTCTAAATATTGTGGTTCATGCCAGCTCAAGGATTTCTCAATCTAATTAGAAAAACCAATTCAACATATACTGAAAAGAGAATCTCATTCAAAAAAAAAAAAAAAGGAAAGGAAAAAATATATAGAACAAACTAATTGATGATAAGGGAGTGATAAAAATCAAGCTTTCTAGAGAACATACCAGCTTTGACTCTGTTTTTGAAGGTCAAGAGATAAAGGAAAAGGAAATACAATTTAAATAAAGAAAACGAAACCTGTAAAATCAAAGAAGATATCTGTGATTATAATACTGTCTTCACTTGTGTATCATTTTACAGTTTACAAAGCATTTCTGCATATGCCATCTGCAGCAAATTTTCTGGAATGAGAAATACAAGAACGGTTTAAATAATTTACATTTGATAAATCTGTCCACAGAGTCTCCATTAAAAACAATAACATCAAAAAACATTTTAGAAAGGAATTTTTTCAGCATTTATATGTAGGCTGAATTAGAGAGGCAAATGCATGCAGGCAAACAACTATAAACCTACAAATCATAGAATTTTAGCACAAGAAGAAATGTGAAATCAGACCATATGTTCATTTAATGATAAAGAAACTGAGGCCCACAGAGTTGATGTGACATTCATTACTCAATGTGCAAAATGACTGGAGGACCAGATTACAGAACCAGAAATAAAGGAGGAAATCCAAGAAATTGCAAAGGAAAGATTCAGAGAATTTGGTGATGGATTAGATAGTGATGTGTTTAGGTTATGGAAATATAAGTATTAAAGTCTTACTATATACCAATCATTATGCTCCACATACCTTGTTATTTAATATAACAAGTTAATTTTAAGATCACAAAAATACGAGGGTCAGTACACTATTCCAATTTTAAACATGAAAACCTGAAGTTTAGTGTGGTTAAATAACTTGCCCAAGGTTATATCTACTAAGTACCTGGGAGATTAGGACACCATTTCCTGTTCGGTCAAATCTCCACTTCCAAAAGAAGCTTAAAAATTGCCTCAAAATTATGTGTCAGAAGAGCAAAAATGAAGTATCACTCTAGAAACACTGGATAATCCAGTGCAATTAGAATTCTGGTCCTGTTAATAGGTGTGTTTCATCTCTGAGCTTGTACCTATTGTTATCAGTCTGGTCTGTCTGTTCCCAATGGTCAGGTCCAAGACTTCTTAGTAAAGCCAAACTTTCCCACCTTCCACACTGAAATATACCCACAAGGAGTGATTAGATCAAAATATATCTAAGACTGAGGGGTGACTACACTGATTAATTCCATGTCTTCTACTCCTTGGATGACTAAAGCTTCTGTTTTGGCAAAAGCTATTTATCCTTGAAATATGAAAACTACAGTAAGCTTTTCTAAAAGCCTGTCACTTCAAGAAGCCTCAAAATTACTGTGTTGCAGATGGGGGTACGGGGGAGGAAGCATGGATACAACAACCCACTCTCGAAAGTTGCACTTCTCGAATTGGACTTATATGTTGGTGTCAGAGTTTTGTAATAATTGATCTTATTCAACCACGTATCCTGCAGAAATATAATCATTTCTAATACTCTATATTAATCCAAATACTGTGTACCCACAAAAACATTGTCCAGAACTAAACACAGGAAAACAACCTGTGCCTCCTTCTTAAACTAAGCAACCAAGAGTGGTACCTGGTTGCCACTAAGCCATTTTAAGACCTCGGACTCCATGTTGAAAGAAAGGCACAAAGTCTAACTAAAATACAAAGGTAAAAGGGAATAACTAGACCTCACCTCCAACAGTAAGAAAAAAGGCCAAAGACCACGATGCCCACCCTCAGTGACCAGTGACAAAGGGCTAAGCTACTGGTTAACCTGGGAGAGTAGCAATAAAGTCCTTCCCTACAGTCTAGGTGGAAAAGTTGTACAAGGTGGGAAGAAATTTTGTACAGTTCTGCAAACCAGACTGGATACAGTACTCTGTCGTTCAACTCCTGAAACACATGTATTTCATCCCATCCCACAATCCCCTCTGTGCCTAATATTTGCAGGGATTGTAAAAAGGAGCCCACCACATGTTTTTGGACCTCTGCCATGAAAGCAGTGAATGGCCCTGTGAGAATTCCTGTGATTATCACACACAGAAGGCAAAAATCACTGCCAGGACAACAATACTGAGCATCCTGAGGCTCTCCTACAAACCATGACTTAGGGGATTCTACTTGGTGATGTGTACTTGTACTGACCTCCCATACTTCCTCTAAAATGAAGACTATTTTAGGCCATATGGTTTAAAGCAAACCCCGAAAGACATGCAACATTTTAGAGCAATGTGGAGCCCTTGGACGATAGGCAAAAAAGACAAATTAAAGGAATATAGTATTTCACTAAAAGAAGATAATGTGAAATTGATGGCAACAGAGAAGGGAAGCTTAAAATGTTCTTAAAAACAATTCTAAATCATATTCTGATACACAGCAATATCCTCTCTTCCCCACCACCGTTCAGCACCTCTACACCACCCTCATCACTTACTCAACATTTAGTCCTGGATTAGCAGGATCTAGAGTACATGCAAAGAACATTCCATCCTGGGAACATCTTTAAATTATTTAGGCTTGTTTACCACCCTTCCCTACAGAACAAAAGTGTGTACTTTTGCCAACACTTTCACAACATATACCAGTCGGCACCACAGCAACCCAACCCTCTGCCCACCAAAAGATTAACATATATACAGAAAACAGGAAATTCAACAAAAATTGTAGTTGGACCCCAGACTCTCTTAACAGTTAGATGTCTCAAATAGTAGCAGTATCTTTATATCACACCCACTTCATGCTATCCTTACAGCTTCCTGGCATAAGCAAATTCTTGGGAATATACAAACTGCTGCTTCTGTTTCCAGCCTAGATTTCTAGAAATGAAACCCTGGAATTGAGGGAGAAAGAAAAACAAATGTTGGCAGAAAGACAGAGGAAAATGCATTGTCTATATAATCCCAGTTTAAGTGGAACAATCACCATTAGTTCCATCAGGCATTTTTTTTCAATAAAACCACTTACTCAAATATGCAGATCTGAAATACGCCCTTGGCTTAAACCACACAAAAAGCAATTTAACAGACACAATCCTACAGATTTTCTAAGAAAGAAATGAGAAACATTAACTATTAAATTATGTAAAATTCAAGTTTTGCAAAAAAATCAAACTACATTGTGAGTTAAATAAATGTAATAAAATAGCAGTGCAAAATGTGTACAAAAATCAAACCAAACACAGTTGTTCGTATAAGCAGCGCCCCTTTATTTTCTCTCCAAACCATATATTCCCTATTAAGGCCCCTTTTTGAGCCACTGTTTCCAAAGCATAAAGTCTGAGTAACAAATGGAGGGAAAACATTTCAGATACTAGTTCATAAAACAAAATTAGACCTTTCCACAAACTATAAGAGATAAAATAGAAACACTTTCAGTTGTATCTAGTTTATAACAGTCCAAGGAATGCCCATTTATTAAGCTGAATCACACCCACTGCTACCTTTAACCCAAAACTATTTCTAGTTAAGCGGCCAAAAGACCCATTATTTTCACATTATTCACAACATGTAGAAATCTGACCCCCTTCCTACAACATCACAGCTTCTGTGAAATAAACTGAGAGGCCCCTTTGGTCAACTTTTTTTTTTTTTTTTTTTTTTTTTTTTTGAGACAAACCTCCAACCAATTCCAGGAGAGGAGACACACCTCAAATTTAACCCTTGAAACCCATCCTGTCAACAGTCCAGTATAATCTAAGCTTTCCCGCAGCAATGTTTTACACAAACACTTGAAGATTTCTTAATCACTGAAGTATAAGCCTCAGTCCTCACAAATCATCGCGGCAGAGATTACTTTGGGCATCCACAGAGGGTGCTGGGGCTGTTATTCACTCAAAAACATTTCATTCACCATCACCACACTCGACATTAAAAATTCAGTCTTAAAAGGAAAAGATGTCACCTCCACAAGGGCACTTGCCTCTTCAACGCCTCTACAATAAACGAGGAGAGCCAAGCATGAAAGCCTAAAAAGATCCTTCAGCTTAAAGTTTTCCTCCCCACCAAACTCTGCAGCCACTGTACCGTGGACTGTCCTTGTCACACACACAGAGGCATTTATTGTTAACACCCCCCCCCACCCCATCTCCCTCTAACATCGTCAGCCCAGGCAGCATCTGACTGATGGCAATGACTGCTATAGATAAAATAAAGTAAAATAAAATAAAGTAAAGTAAAGTAAAATAAAATAAAATAAAATAAAATAAAATAAAATAAAATAAAATAAAATAAAATAAAATAAAATAAAATGAAATGAAATACTGTCGCTGGGTAATAGGGACTAGGGACCCTGGTGTCTCTAGTCTCGGTTTCTCCATTTCTCTTCCAAGAGACTAGGGAATGGCTCGAGTTCTGTCGCTGACCATTAACCTATCCCACCTACCAATCGTCCAATCACCATGTTTGCTCTCCTTCCTAGGTCATTACAGCAGAATCCTGAGAAGGGGACCAAACCCTAACCCTAATAGGAAAATCTCACTAGTCCATCACATTTCTCCTCCGAAATCCCTCATCGGGAAAAGGAAAAGACCTGTGCGCCAGGGTAAAGAGAAGCGCCGTCGAAGGCTGCGTCTACGGAAAGACAGGCCATAGTCATCCCCATTTCGCAGCCCGTGCAAGCGAGACCCGGAGAGGTTAACCCGCCGGCCAAGGTCACGGCGCTCACCGGGGGCCGAGGGGCGCCAGCACCGACTTCCGGCTCCCCCTCTCGGCGGCGAGGAGCGCCAGCGGACTCGGGGCGCCGCTCCCCACGCCCGGCCGGCGGCCGCGAGCCTCGCGCACCCTCCGCTGATGCTCGCCCTGTCCGCGCTAACTAGGGCAACTGGGAAAGGGGGCAGAGAAGTCGCTGCTGCAGCAATTTCCCTCCGCGGGCGCAGCCCCCAGCTGGTGCCCGTGACAGCTGCGACCTCCGCCCCCTCCAGCCGCGCGAGGCAGAGGGAGAACTCGGGGAAAGTGGGAGGGGGAACGGAACCGAGAGAAAGGAGAGCGGGGGGCGGAGGGGCGCCAGCTGCTCCCCGCCCCCTAGGGCCTCGGCGGCCGCGCGGCTCGTGACAGCTGCACCCACCGGGAGGCTCGGCGCCCGCCGCCCGCCACTCACCTGCCGCCGCCGCCACTGGGCCGCGCTGGCCGGCGCCGCGCTCGCCCGCGACCGTGGCGGGACTGCCGCGGCCTCCGCCGCTCCTCGGGCCGGGAGCCCGCCGCCTCCGCGGCTCTCCGGCCCCCTCCTCCGGAGCAGGGGTCCCCCCGCAGGGGGATGCAGAACGGACCCGGCGCAGGCTCCGCTCGAGGGAGCAGCAGGGAACAGGGCGGCCGGGGCGCTCGAGGCCGCGGGTCAGCCGTCTGAGGGGAGGGCTGGGCGAATCGCGTCAGACTCCCGCTCCCCTGGCTTGAAGAACAGGCATTTCAGCCACTCTCCGCAGCCGCCATGTTCTGCCTCCTCTTCGGCCGCCACCGCCGCCGCCACCGCCCCCCGCGCCCGGCCCCGCCCCCTCCGCGCCCCGCCCCGTCCCGCCCCTCGCCCGCCGCGCTGCCCTTGCGCTCTCCGGCCCAGCTGGGCCGCTGCGACCGGGTGCCCGAGAGCTCCGACGGCGCGCCCCGGACAGCTCGCTCCCCACCTCCAGGCCGCGGGGCGAAGAGCCTCCCTGCGCCCTCTGCCGGCCGCGGGCCCCGGGGAGGGCTGCCGCGGTCCCGCCCCGGCCCGCGTCCTAACGAAGTGTGGGAAAGGAGGCCCGAACTCTTCCCCTCCCCTCGGGGCGTTCCTCTGACTGCTGCCGGGAAGCGATGTAGAGCCCCAGGGTGCTTTCAGCTAGGCCGCCAGGCCTGCAGCCTCCCGCTGGTCTTAT
>CM053515.1:94839524-94971932 GCA_028627145.1 Eidolon dupreanum
AACTGCCACTTGGGCAGAGGAAAAACATGAGAAAGCAGAAAAGAGGAAATTGCTAGTTGTATTTCCTCAGTCCTAAAGGCAATCTGGCAGGCCCTAAGTTTTTATTATACAAGAATCATAAATAGAGATTTATTCATGCAATCATTCAATAGATATTTATTAAGAGCCCCACTACGTGACAAGCATTATTCTAAGTGTTGGGGATGCAGAGAGAACTGTTTCTGTCCTCAAAAGCTTACATTGTGGAAGAAACAGTAACAAATGAATAAACAATAAACGAGGGAAGTTTTCCTACAAGCAGAATATATAAAGTATAAATATTAATGATAACATAATGTATTAATCACTCTGAACCACTCTCAGAATTTCCTTTCAGTACCAAGATGAACAAATCTGAGAATATTCTTCAGTTGAATTTAACAGACTGAGTGCCTACATCCTACACTAGCTGGGAAGCTATAAAGAATAGAAAGAGGCTCCCTGCCCTCAAGGTACTCATCTTCTCATAGGAAAGTTTTATGCCGTCAACTAACCACAATAGTTGGTGCTAGTATATCTGTATTTGGGGAAGGAAGATGTATATTTCTCTTCATGGTGCTAGCACAGATCAAGGATATGCTTTAAACTCAGCATATCCTGGGTCCACAAGCTCAGAGCCTACACATAGCATCTTGTTTGATGACTATCTATAGCTATGATTCCAGGAAACAGTTTATTTTGCCCCTTTGCTCTCCCCTATTGGCCAGTCTCATCACTGACCTTAGCCTCTCCTGGACTCCCTTTCCAAACAACCCTTTCTCCATGAGCTATCAAAAAATTTGCCACCTCCTTGCTTTCCTCTTGTCCCTAGGATTAGGGGACACTCTTACCCTTGGCTCTTTCATCATCTAATTTCCTACACCCAAAAACTCTTAAGGCAGGAAGAGATCTTAGCAGAAATTACTAATATTACAGGTAAGGCAGCTGAGGCCTGTCAAATTCTTTTGCTTAATGATGGGTTTGCAGACTGTAGACCTTACCCGTACAGAAGAATCTCATTTCCTAGAATTTTCAGTATTTTTTTTCAGTACATGATCTGGTAGATTAAAATTTTCTTCATTGTAGTATAACATATATATATATAAAAGTACACAAATCATAAGTGCTCAGCTCAAAGAATGTTCACAAAGTGAACAAAAGTGTAATCAGAACCCAAACTGTGAAATAGACTATAACTAACACCCCAGGAGGTCTCCCTCAAGCTCTCTTCCTCCCAGCAAAGGTAATCACTACACTGACTTCTCCTAGAGTACCACTTGAAAAAACTTTGACAGAGAAATTATAGTAGTTAGAAAAATAGTGATAGGTTCATAGGAAACTCAAAAAAAAATTAAGCAAAAGAATTTGACATTTATTAGCTTTAGGGGAAAAAAATACTAGAAACAAGACATAATCATAGTATATACCATTTGGTTCAACTGTGAGGATTATTTATACAATTATCATACTATAATCACTGACTAATGATTTATCCAAAAATTATAACTTTTGAGGTCTCTGAAGGGGCGGCCAATAAGTAGTGATCGTCTTCCCAAACTGAGTTCTGAACAAATTGAGAAGTAAAACAAAAGAGTGGCAGACAAAGGTTGAGATATCACCTTCATCATAACTGATAGAGGCCAGGCTGGAGGGTGTAGCATCAAGTCTTTTTGCAAAGTGGGGTGGTTAATATGTGTGGGCAATGCTGGATCAAGGCCAGCTTTCTCACCTGAGTCCCCTGTGTTGCCCATCCTGCCAAGAGCAGCCCCTTCCAGGCATCAGGTAATTGTTACCCATCCAACACCACTAGATTTTCAAATATGTCTCTAAAAAGTAGTTTGGTTTAATAAGAAGGGAGGTTTATCTTAAATTCCTTTGGTAAAAAGAAAACCATTCTACGCAGTATTTATGTGGAAGTATGTTTTAATTAAGATATAGCTAGTGCTATAAAAAATAAACTCCTAAATGTGCAATGTTTCAAACACAATGTAAGTTGATTTCTTGTTCATGTAACAGGCCAAATCATATGTTCCTCATCAGCAAAGGCAGCTCTCCATTTTCCACACATGGCACTAGTCATCTCGGCATAGAGAAACATGTGAGGGAGCTCTTTATGGCCAGGCCTGGATGTGTCACTCATCATTTCCATTCACATTCAGCAGGCCGGAGACCTAACTGCAAAGGAAGCTGGGAAATATAGGCTAGCAGCTATGAGTCCAGAAAGAAGAGGAGACTGAATTTTGGCGAACAACTGTCAATCTCAGCCACTGACATTCATTTGGGCAGAACCTTATCTGTTTCCCATTACCTCTGGTGCCTGACATACAGTAGACACTCAATAAATGTTTGTTGTATAGATAATAGCATGGATTTCAAAATAAAGGACACCTAAATTCTAATTCAAGTTTTACCACTTTCTAATTATATTAATTTAGACAAGTTACTTATAGTTCCCAAGCCTCAGTTTCTCATCCATATAATGGAGATGAAAATATGTTCGTGATCTGCTTCCCAGGCCATACCAAACAAGTGTGAGAATGGATAGTGACTAAAATTATGCCAACAAAAATAGTATTTGTGAAGTAGGCCTCTTTGATTTCTTCCCAAATAGCTCTGAGAGTAGGGAAGGGGGCATGTAGCATGGAGCTGGTGGTTGTTTCATAAGTATTCTTAAAGAATTATAGTCACCTGAGCAGCCCACAGAGACTACCATTTCCGTTTTCTGGCTGTGGGATCCTGGGGTGAACTCTGCTGCCCAGTAGTCAAGGTCTAGGCTGAGGCTAAAGGTAGACTGATTGATGCCTTCATACTCACAGGTTACTGTATGTTCTCTGCTCTCAGCATCTCTCTAGAGAACCAGGGGCTGCACCCTGACACATGAGCTGCCCAGCAAAGGTAACATTTGTTTCTACTCTTGTTCGGTATCACTAGGACTAAGGTTGGAATCCCCGTAGCAAAGTCAGCAGAGAATATTAATGACAGGCAGCTTACAATACTCACAACATCCCTCCTACTTTCACCCAAATTTGCCCCAATCTCCTTAAAATGATTCATTTCTCAGGACCTCCTTGATTCTTCAGTCAAATAGCTCCCTTCCCACCAAGCTTCTTAATATTCCTAGACCTGTCAGAACTTCAAGTCCGGGGTAGGCAGCCAAACTGGAACCTCATCCCCATCCTTATCTGTTTTGCAGGTTTGATGTTGGCATTCAATGAGTAAAATGCAGACTTTGTGGTGGCATCAAGAAGGTACACAATTAGTATTGGTTCCTTTCATATTCCTTGGGAAACATCTAGCATCACTGAAACTGATAGACTCATCATCTAACCCCTGAAGGGGGGCCCTGGCTATGTGCACCCTTGAATCTTGGGACAGATGGTTTAAGTGCTGCATTACTTTGATACCTAGAGCAAGATCGGCAAATTCATAGCTAAGAGACAGTTTTGGATACAGGGCCTGGGGAGCCCAAATTTTCCAAAATAGAAAGCAGGAAGCTGACATAGCCACAAGGGAGTAATATCATGAGAGCAGTATATTGACACATATAATTTTTCCAATTATCCAGATATTTACTATTCAAATGGGGTGTGGGAGTTCCTAATGGTGGTGTTAGTATTCTCACAGCTGCTGTATATGAGACCCTTATTTCAGTCCTGATAGGAAGCCAGAATTAGACCTTAAAATGCACATAGCGAAGAGGGAAGAAAATATACAAAATCAACATTATATGCCAACACATGTCTTCTGGATAAATTAGAGCCCAAAAGAAGAATGGAAAACAAGAAGTGCTTGTAGTGACTGAGGAACAAGGGCCTGGACCAGGAGGTAGATTTTTAACTGCTTTGATTATGGCAAGTATGAGATACTGCAGAAGAAAAATCAAGAGAACTTTGTGTTGGTTTAGATATGGGACATGATAAAGGAAAAAGAACAGAAACAACTATGAGGTTATAAGCTAGAGGTGCCAGTTAGTGCTCCTGAGCTTAAAGCATAGAACTGAGAGAGAGAAGACCTATCTCTGTCACTTTGAACAAGTTACTTCTCCCCTCTTGGGCTCAGTTTCCTCATTTATAAAGTGCCTCTATCAACCTCATAGTAATTTTGTGAGGCACAACTGAGATGACATACTCCCATTTACTAAACTGGTAAATTGGTTAATTGAACAATTTATCACTTTGGTAGAACTTTATTGTCACGTACTAGGACTTTTTAGATTAAAATAAGGATAATGGTTGAACCTGAAGTTCAACTAGAGATAAGCCATTTTCTACCTTCTCTTCCAAGTACATCTTCTTGAATAAGTCCCCTGGAGATGCCACACCACTTCTCTGTCCAAAAGGAACCATGCAATGAAGGACTGAAGAAGTGGACCCCAGACTGGGGGCTATCCTACCCATTATGGTCTGGTGCAAAAAGGTGAACTAGGCAAGCCCAGTTCCCTCTCCTGGGTTTTTGGACTAAGAAACACAGCAGTGGTGGCTGAAACTGAAAAGATGCCAAATTGTCAACCTAAGTCAAAGAGGCAAAAAACAATGAGAAAGCAGAGGAAGCTGTCAGTAGACAGATGAAAATGGATGTACAAAGAGAATCAGAGAGTCCACAAGTCAAAAAAAATTTTACCTCATGCCAGGATGACAGCCACCCAATTTCAATATGAGTGTTTGGACATCCTTATCATAATGTATGTCTTCTCAGAGATAATAGCTTCCACTTACTAAGTACTTACCAGGTTCCAGGTCCTGTGTTACTTATCTTATTTCATTCCATTCTTGCCATCCTTCTGTGATGGATGCAATCCAATCACCACTAAAAGCTAGAATAGGCATAAACTTGCTCAAGGTCACAAGCCACTAGGGAGTAACAGAGTATGGTCTGCAACCCAAGTTTGCCTGACTCTAAAATCTATGCTCAACACTATATTGTGTCTCACCCACCCCCATTCCCATCTCACCCCTCCAGTAATTAGAATAGACAGGCTGAGCAGTTGTCCCTATTTAGAGGCCATAAGACAGCCCATTCCTCCTCCAACTAGTATGAAATGTCGAAATGAATCTTATTGGTTTATACCAGGAAAAATCACAATATCAGATTATTCAAGGAACTATGCTTACACAATTGTTTGATGGATAAAGCAGGTGATATACCTGCTCTGGGCTCTTGCCTTCAGGGGAAGGGAAAGATGGGAGTAATACAAGAGCTGTGGGATCAGGAAATAGGAGAAAAGATTAGAAAGATCATCATAGAAAAGGGTTAACTTAGGAAGTAAATTAAGAAGGCCAGTAAGAAAGACCAGCTGCAAGAGACTTTGATGGGGTTTAGGGGTGGGGGTAGTCAGGAGAGCATCACTGCTTGGGATTTCAAGAGGCTGTGTGGAATGTGACCCATCCTGTACAGGAGGGTGAGGCCTCACGTATGTCAGGAGAATGGGACTTTGTCTCCCTGTGAGCCAAGTGAGCTAAGGATTGGACCTTCATTTATAATGCAGGTCAAAGTTGCCTGATAGAACTAAAAATCACAAGATAAAGCTAATTAATTAATTGTGTATTTGTTAATCAATTTATTAATCAAGGTCTTGATAGGTTGTTAGATACATTTAAGTTCAAACAATGAAACCATGCACCTACAATTTATCAACTTCATATAGAACGGAATCTAGGATTTCCACATTCTGGAGCAAACTGGTTTTCATTCTCATTATCTATGCAAGTTGGGATTTAAAAAATAATGTAACAGGAACTATGGAAAGAGGAAAAGAGAAGTAAGTCTGTACTCCCGAGGACTTAGTTGCCTACTTAAAATTTTTTTTTTTTTTTTTTAATAAACTCGAAAGTCTTACCCTCTCCCAAGATTCTGACACTATCACCTGAGGGAAATGTTCAAATTGCCGTTCATGAAATCAATTTAGTTGGTCATGACCAGCATTTAAAAAAGAAAAAGAGTAAGGATTGCTTAAAATATTTTTTGTACACACACACAACTGCGTACTGAATTAAAATGTAAAATATATTTCTGATTTTGTTGTGTTTCACACACACACACACACACACACACACACACACACAAATTAGATAGTCACTGCCCTCTCCCTGGCCTCCCTACTGAAATTATTTTATTTTCTGTATATGTCCATTTTACTTTCTTTAATTTGTATCATGAAAACAAAAGGCTTCTCATTTTTCAAATTATAAAAATATATTTTAATATTAAATGTGTTTTTCAAACAAGTCCCTTTCCTGCACCTGGAGATTCTTATATTTCCCCAAGGGTCAAGGGTGCTGTGGTTGGGAATCACTGCACAAAGGCATAGTCTCTTAAGTACTAGTAGCAGCAGCAATTCCCGGCGAGGAAAGTATATAAACCATCTGTTTGGGATGCTTGCTGAGTTTATTTCATCACACTGTTTCCAGAAAAATAATGTAGAAGTCAGTGGGCCACTAAGAGTTGTAAACTAACATTTAAAATCAGTGAGTTCTCAAGCTGATTAAAGTTAAAAGTTGTCATTCTCAGTATGCTTCAATTCTAGGAATGTTAGTATTTTAGCCAAGGTGACCTTTAAAATATTAAATAACTGGTCAGCATGACTACTAGGCAATCTGAATGAATGTTGACTACAAACAACCAACAGGTGATCTGAAGGTGATCCTATCCTTAGCAATGGAGAACAAGCATGAATAAAATACCTGGCCCTCCCCCAAACAAGATTCGTGAATTTTAAGAAGACCTCTCAGAGCAAGAACTAGAATTGGTCAATGTCAAAAGATAACAGTGAGGTTCAAACTATCTTTTCTAAGTTGAAGCTAGGAACAATCAGGTATCATGTGAGAGAGCAATGAACACGACTGAAATGATGAAAGGTCTTCAAGAATACAAGGACATCTGGAAACTAGAAGGAAGTAAAGTAGATTTAAAAAAATGTATAAAAGCCCACACGGGAAGGATGGAAGAGAAAAGCCAGAAGGAAGCCTCAGAAGATTCAAGATAATGGACCAAAGATCATATCTTGCTTGATTACTGAAAAAAATAAGATAGGAGTAAGAATATATCCACGATGCTTTTAATGGAAAGAATATATTTGAAAGGACAGAGAGAGAATATTGCCTGAGCTTTCCTCCTGTTTGAGCAAGTACCTAGAGAACTGTATTTGCTTTGGTGATCGGGAATCGAGGACCAGGCATAGAGGAGAGGAAGACTGGCCCACAGGCTATAACTGATGGAGCCACGGGAAAGAGAGCATCCTGAGTGAAGCTGGTAGTGTGCCAAACACAGAGTCCCACTGAAGTGCCAGGCCAAAGGATCTGGGCAAAGAGGCAGAAATAACCAGGTGCCGAACAAAGGAAGAGGGACTGAGATCCCAGAACAAGGCAGGCAGTGTAGAAGGATAGGTGGGAGGCAGAACCTGGGGGTTTCCCAGAGCTGGGAAATTTTTATGGGTCTGTTCTGGGTGCTAAGCTGGTTTTACATAAATGTAATGGAGCCAAACTCTTAACTTAAGCAAGAAACAATAGCCACAATAAAAATAACAGTAATTATTCTTTCTACCCCTTATGGGCCTTGTTTTGAATCTTAGTTCCACCACTGCTGGTGACAGAATGAGTATAATTTGACAAGTTATTTAATCTCCCTCGACTTCAGTTTGTCTTCTTTTAAAATGCAGATAACACTTTTACACTCTCTCATTGGATGATTATGTCTATTCCCATGGCATTAAGTATCTACTTGTTGACAACTCCCAAATTCATTTCTCCAACCCTAAACCTCTCCTCTGAGTTTCAGACTCCTGCAAACACAACTCAAACTTAAAGGCAAAATGTTTTTCTTTAGATTCTCTCTCAGGGTCAAGTACCTTGGTCGTTCTCTAAAATTTATCTTCATAAATGGCACCATGAGCTGATTCCTTAATTTCTCCTTCTCATTCGATCTTAACATCCAATCCAATGACTCCTGGAATGAAATCTAAAATCCTTTTTGAGGCCATGGCCCATCTTCTTCAGTCCTCCTATACTTGCCTTAAAATGAATCTGGCCAAAACTATAATGAGATATCACCTCACATCTGTCAAAATGGCTATCATCAAAAAATCAACAAATAACAAGTGTTGGTGAGGATATGGAGAAAAGGGAACCCTCATGCACTGTTGGTGAGATTATAAATTGGTGCAGGCACTTTGGAAAACAGTTAAAGTTTTTTCAAGAGCTGCCATATGACCCACCAATTCTACCTCTGGGTCTAAAAAAAACCAAAAACACTAATTTGAAAGGATATATGCACCCCTATGTTTATTGCAGCATTATTTACAATAGCCAAGATATGAAAACAACCTAGGTATTCATTGTTAAATGAATGGATAAAGAAGTTATCACACACACACACACACACACACACGAATATTACTCAAATGGATGGATCTAGAGGGTATATGCTAAGTGAAATAAGTCAGAGAAAGACAAATACCATATGATTTCACTTATATGTAGAATCTTAAAAAACCCAAAACAAATGAATAAACAAAACAAAACAAACAGACTCACAAACAAATACAGAGAACGAGCTGATAGTTGCCAAAAGGGAGAGGGGTAGGGAGGATAGGTGGAATTAAAAAAAAAAAAAATCTGGCATGGCCATGAAAATGGGTAAAACCTCTTAAAGGCCTGTGTCTCCTGAGTGCCCCGTGACCCCTTCCTCTCCTCTGCTCCCAGCTACTGTCCTCATTGTTGCCTTTCTAAGTTTTCCAAGCCCTGTTTGGTTGTGGTCTTTAATTTTCTCTAGACCTCCTGGCATTTATAACATGTTTGTGATGTGTTCTTTGGCTCCCCCTGAGCCCTCTTCCTTAGAAAAGGTCTTTTATTTTCCCACCAGCCTCACGCCCAAAGACCTTTGATAAGAAACACTCCAAATTCACGTAAGCCTCAGTAAAATCTGCTTGTGCAGAGAGAACTGTGTCAGGTGAATCAGAGTAACTGAGCAGAGAAAAACTATTTCAAGAGAGTGTGTGTGTTATAAATGTCCAAAATGAAAGGTATAGCTTTTTATGGAAAAATATTTCCCCTTTTGTGCCATGGCAGGTTGGAAGGATTCAAGGTCATCCTGAAGATAAGCAACCGCACAGCCCTGGGCTGAGGGTCTGTGACCCCCTTTCTGTTGCATGGCAGCTGCCTCGCCCCTCTTGCTTTCCCTTCCTGCTCACAGTAAACCACAACGTGCACCCAGACAGTTGGGTTATCAGCCAGTGGTGTACTCCTGTAAAGTAGAGCTCCCATAAAAGGCAGAATGATAAAGGATTCTAATGCAAGTGGTTTTGCCTCGATCGATCTAATGAGTGGTTCATATTGCAAGCTCAGAAATATTCAGGAAGCTGAGAAGTATTGCATGTGGTAAGGATGAATAGGTTGTGGGGACACACACCCCACTGTAGGTGAAGAGTAATATAGTTTTTCTTCCCTCCTTGAAGAAGGTACAAGATACAAATTTAGAAAGTTGTCTTATGGAGGATAATGGCTGGAACCTCATTTTAAATCCAGCTTCCAGGTAGAAATCCTCTGATGACTGCTCTTTTTCTAGACCCTCTAGGATAGCTAGACCCTGTCTCTTGCATTCATTTAGTATCTCCACCCACTAGCCTAGTGCCCAGCATGTAGTAGACACTCATACATGTCATGTAAATGTAACCACTAAATTACCCTAATGACCTGACTTCTCCCTGCCTTTTGCATTTTATAATGTTTTAAAATAACTATTTCAGTCCTCAGAATACAATTAGCCCAGTCAAAATAACCCAACAGCCTGGGAAGACAGGGGCTCAGCAGTTTTAATGATAAGCACAGTAATATCAGGAAATATGCACAGCGTTTATCATTCTTCAAATGCCCATGTCTCCAAAGGAAGAATGCTAGGAGTGGCACAGTTTCTTCTATTGTATAGGGGAAACAGGCCCAGAACGGATGAGCAACCTGCCCAGGTTTTCTCAGGCTTAGAGTGGCAGTGCCAGAACTCCTTTGGAATTTTGGAAAATGCCTGAGCTAACCAGGGCTCTGCCGCTTAGAAATAACCTGCGTAATATCTGCAATCTCTTCAGGCCTCATCTTCCTCTGTAACAGGGAATAACCATGACTACCTCCTAGGATTATGCTATTCCAAAGACTGAATTAAAATAAGTCATTAAAATAGGGTGATAGAAGAAAGTGCATATAGATTAGACACACAAAAATAATAGTTTCCTTCTACCTCCAGAGCGGAAACGGCAGACACGATTTTGTGGAGGTAACAAAACTTCCTGTTGGTTATTTAAAAAAAAATTTTTTGTGTGTCTAGAAATAAAGATCACATGCATAATAAATCAGCATTGGTAGTAACTTCATCAAAAAGGCATTTCGACAATGTTAATTCTTGTGTCTGGCATATATATAATCACACACACACGCACGCACACACATCTTTCCTTCCTCATTAGCCAGTGTGAACAGTCAGCCTGCAGAGAGGCAGCAGACAGGGACCCAGGAAGCAAGGGTGAAGAAGCTCCCACTTCAGATGAGTTCTGAGATAATTTTCCCCTTCCCTCAGGCTGAGATATTCTGCCATCTGTTTTGATTAAACCTTTCAAAATTCAACTTGTTTTTCCTTCCATTCCTTTGAAATCTCCTTTAATTCAACAGTCTTTAGGCTTTCTTTTTTCCCTTAACCACCATCTGGTGCTTCTATTAAAAAAAGAAAGAAAGAAAAGAAAACACATACAACAAACACTTTGAGTTCCTTGGAAGAAAGGTATAATGATGAGGATGATTTATTCCCATAGTGAGGCCCATTACTATTTCCATGGCAACAGACTGTGATGTTCTGAACATGGGACTTTGTGATCATCACAAGAACAGGATGGTAAAAGGCCCTGTTCAGACTCTTTGTCTTCATGGATTCTTTGGGTAGTCACCCTTGGTGGCTCCCAACTGTCTACAGAATTAAGTCTAAAGGCCTTAGCACAGCATTCAAGGCCTTCTCAGTCTGGTCTAGCCATTCCAGGCTCATCATCGCCCAATCCCAGGGCACCTGGTACTCTGGCCATTCTTTAAAGATTACTGTGTCCTGTGTCCTGGACACATTATACTCTTTCATGCCTCCATGCTTTTGACTCTGTTATTTCTTCCCTTTACAACGTCCTCCCTCTACACCTCTCCCTCCCCCGCCCAATAAAATCCTCCTTATTCTAAGAGTTTAGCTCAAATATCACCTCCTAGATGAACTCTTCCATGAACAACAAAAGTTAACTCTCTTTTTTGTGCTCCTAGCATTTTGCTCGAAAAGGAAGAATGACACCTAACTTAAAAAAAAAAATCTTAGTTATGTTTACATTTCCTTTATTTAAATTTGTATTATTTGTCATCGGGATCTGTGCCTGTTTCATTTTTGTGGACCACCCCAAATATTTCATGTGATTTCTCAAAACATCCTAAGGGCTAGGTGAGCAGGCGTTTTATCCCCATTCTACTGTTAAGAACATCAAGGTTTAGAAAATGTAAGTGACTTTGATAGTTGTAAAGTAGAAGAACCAGAATTCTACTGGTAGGATGGAAAGAATGTAGACTTTGGAGTCAGGCATGTGTGGGCTCAACTTAACCTTCCATTTCTCTCTAACCTTCTGTTTTTTCACTCTAAAATAAAGACTAAATGAAATCATGATGTAAAAGTGCTTGGCACATTATTGACATTCCAGTCATGTTAATTTTCTTCTTTCCCCATCAAAGTTTACTTTTTAGTAGGATCTAGAAGCAAAATAAAATTTCTCTTCCATTTTTGTTTCCTAAATTTTTATATGGCACTGAAATTCTGATGAACAAGCAAATGAATGTTTTCAGCATCTTCCAGAGAAAATCTTTACCCTAATTCCCTTATCTGTAATCTGCTTTAATAAGAGAAGCTACCTAATAGAGGTTGTTATAAAAATTAAATAAAGCAAAGTATGGATGCATGAAGCTCCTAGTACAGTGTTTGGTATGTAGTAAGTACTCAGGATGTTTGCAATTATATTATTATTATCATCATCATTATCTCATCCTCGTTATCATTATTATCATTGTTTTTGCTTGGTAAAAAAAATAGGCCCTGAGAGAATTACAAAAATTAACAAGATCATCTCAGGATTCTGTCTTCATGCTTTTCTTACCACAGCCTGCCTTTTTACTATAGTCATCTGTGCAGTCATTTCCTTCTATAAGATAGGGCTTCTGTGCCTTATCTGTATTCTTTCTCTTGGGTGGACATAAAACAAAGCCTTGCAGCAGAGCAGCCTTCAGTAAATTTGGTCAAAAGAATGCTGAATGATAATTCTTCAAAATGAGCACCAATATTGAAATACGACTCAAAAGCCTCTGACTCGTCATCATTAAGATGTTAATTTTTAACAGTGGCATTGTGGCTAGGATAGCCATTTTTGTGAAGGCTGTGCATGTCTGCAGATTATTAGGCAGAGCTTTTTGATACTTTAGATACTTGTAGTCTTTCCACATCATCTTTCTTTATAGGACATAGCCAATTTTCAGATTAGGAGACAGACAGGTCCTGATCTCAGGGGAATGTGAAAGGGTCTAAAGAAATTGTGTCCTGGAAAAAATGTCCACCAGGTATTAAGGACAGCTCCATCTGGACGATCTAGTGGTAATATTAGCAAATATTTTTCTGAGTACCTCCTTTATTTTAGACCCAATGTTGAGCTAAGCAATCCCATGAAATCCTGCTTAGCACCCTGCAACCCGCACCCCAAACCAACCACCTAGTGAGAAAGGATATTACTACCTTCAGATAAGGGAAATATGGCTCAGTGTGTTTAAGTGACTTGCCCCAATATCACACACATGAGTGACCGAGGATTTAAATTTAAACCCAAGTCTCTGAGATCCAGAGCTTTCCCTGATGAATCTCCCAGAGCCCCTTGCAGGTTCTCTAAGATTCACTGTTGGTGATTACACCCCAGTAGCAAGTGCTGGTCAGTCTATCCTATCCCCTTTCTTGCTGTCCCTCATGCTAGGGTTAAAATTACGGCTAGCTTTGCTGGCTCTCCCTCTGGCCACTGCTTACATTGTGGCCTCTGAGCTATGCCTTCTTAGGAACAGGCAAGGCCCACGATACTCAGGTACAAAGGGTCAAAGGGAGATTTGTGGTGTGTCCTTTACTACCTTCCCTTTGGAACTCCCCTCTTTTTTTCTTTGCTACAGCTGGGGTGTGGTGGGGGGCATTGATTCTGACTCACCACACACTCCAAGAGCCTCTGACTCATCTCATCTCTGGTGTTCTTCCAATTTTGCTCAGAACACTGTGGGTGCCCTTCCCCAGCTGCCCAGGAGCAGCCAGACCCGTTCAGATGTGCTTGGTTCAGCCCTAAATGACACCAAGTTCATTAGTAAATTAGACACACACACAAGAATCAAAGACTCCCCAGCAACCAACAGAACTCAGGCAAGCTTTAGACTGTGTTGAAGCCAAGATTAATGAGCAATACCATTAGAATTAATTAGCTGCTTCACATTCACGCATATAGCCTACGTCGGTAGTATCATTGATAGTTAAAAGATTATTTTCAGGTTTAAAAACTTACAAAAGTTAATTATAAACATTAAATACGAATAGTTAAAAGTTAACATAATTTTTTAAAGTTAACTATAAGTTAAAAAGAAAAAATCCTCTATATTCATTATTTTATATAGCTGTATGATAAAATATCCTCGACTTTGGGCATTTGTAAGCAATTGCATTTATCAAAAGTTAAAAAACAAGCTTTAATTTAACTGCTTAAAGAACTATCCCTTCGGCTGTTCACATAAATGACAGGTGTTTCTTCAAGTATGTGATGGGCCCCAAGTTCTTTTAATTGTTCCTGATAGCTATCTTAATCGCTATGCAGTAATTCCATTTAAAAAAAAAAAAAAGAGTTTTGTATTTGGCAGAATTTTGGCATTACACTGCCCTTTCTTTCCAGGAGACTGTTCTGGTTCACTCTCCAACAGAGCTTTTCCCTATTTATTTATTGTCAAGAGTTCTTTGTCCCATCCTCTGACACTCTAACAGCAAAACTTCCATTTCTAGCACTTATCATCTTCTGTGAAGTTTTAATATTAGTATCAAAACTGGTCTCATCCTGCAGTGAGTATCCTGTATAACAGCAATGAACAACTTCCTTTTGGGGAAAGTTGGCTTTATCTCCACTTTGAAGAACAGATGTTTGTACATTTTGGTGAATGCCGCCCCCCTTCAGAATCTCTTCCAACTTGATTTGACACTAAGCTTCTTGTTTTCTACCTGACCTGACAACTTTTAGTTTACTTACTGTATCTCTAAAATGCTTATTTGTAAAGATATGGTTATAGGCTGGTACTAGGATTTTTGTTACCTCCCTTGGCCACATTTTTTAAATGTTTCCTAGTAATTTGTGTTCTGCAAAAAAAAAAAAAAAAAAAATGAAACTGAGCCATGGTTCTGCAGAAACTTGATAATGTCCTCCCTGGAGAACTCCCTATGGCTCAGCCTCCTGGGGACTGGCCACCACGATCTTTCCTCACAGCGCCAGCCCTCAGCATGTATGTTTAAGATGTATATTTGGAACCAGTTTGGTAGGACAAAGGATGTTTTAGGGCTTTAAAGAGAAAAGGAACCGCCTACATTGAACTCGATCCCGTGCCGAAGCTGTTGCAGTCCCTGCCTCGGATGCCGCATGTGTTCCGGCTTTTAGCAGGATTGTTCTCCCAGCTCTGCTCTGAAATGTAAAGCCCCATTGCCCACTGCAAGTCTTAATGAAAAGCAGTTCATAAGCAAGTTACGTAACCTAATTGTAATCCAGGGATCAGCGTGATTATATTATTTAAAGAAATACCATCTATTTTCCATGACCTGATTTTGAAAAGAAACCCAGCAAAGGAAGAAAAAAAAAAAAACAAAACCCCAGTTCAGCACTTGGCTCCCTGTGCTCATTCTAATGAGAATGCTTGTAAATAATTCAAAAACAATGACTTTTGAGAACATTAAACCCAATTTAGCTCAGTGTTATATCTCAAGGCAGCTTTAGCTGCTTAAAGCAAATTATAAATGATCATGAAATATGGAGCTTATTGTTGCTGACAATTGAGTCATTTAGCAAATTTAATTTCCTCAACAATTCAACACATGTGGAACACTGACTAGAGGCGAGATGCTGGGGAATGCTAAGATGCATGAGCCCTGCCCTCAGGAAGCTTAAAGTCTGGTTATGTTTAATAATAAGATTTCGTTAGTGGTTCATTAGTTGGAACAAACATAACATAATAATGTAGGATGTTAACAGTAGGGAAAACAGGGTTGGTGGTCGGTGGGAAGTGTACAGTGACTCTGTTCTATCTTTGCAACTTTTCTGTAAATCTAAAACTATTCTAAAATTAAAAGTTTATTTTTAAAAATCTGGATAGGGAAGCAGTTGGATACGCAAATAGAAATACATCTATCCTCGTTGCCTCATTTATAGAAATAAAACCAGGCCTGACTAATAGACACCTTCATAAGTGGTATGATTGTTTTATGAATTTCAGAAGCCCAAAACTGGATTAATCATAGTCCTTATTCATGTTAGTGTGTCATGAATCAAGGACTATGATTGGTTCTTTGATCCTTACATAAACCTCATTTAAGTGATTTATACTGTATGTATTATAATAATAAACCACTCGTGGACCCACCTCTCATCCCAAGAGCTAAATAAATGATCTTTGTGATATGTGTTGTCCCACGTGTTCCTCCTCTATCCCATCCCCCAACCTTCCCCTCTGCAGTAGCCACTCTCTTAAATTTTGCTTTTCTCACACACTTGCTTTTCTTTATGTTTTATTATACATATCCATGGGCCTAAACAATATGCTAGTTTTATTTGTTTTTAAATTTATATTCATATTGTATGTTGTCTCCTGGGACTTGTTCTCTTGGCTCAACATTTTGTTTCTATCAATAATATTGTGGTTATCGTTAATTTATTTTCACTGTTGTATAATAGTCAATAGCAGGAATGTACCACAATTTATTTAACCATTTTCATCAGTGGTTCCTAAATCTTTGCTATGACAAATGGATTCTGCCATCAAGACTCATAAGTGTGTCCTGGTAAACACATGCTCATGTTTACACTGAACTAGAGCTTTGTGAGACTGAACAATCTTAAAACTGCATAAGAATCAAAGGTTAATAGTTCACTTAAAGAAATTACATTACACCTGTCTAAGGAAGAATATATAATATAAATTCCTCACCTTAGAGGGAAAGAAAAATATGAATTATACATGAATTCCATGTCAAGGTATGATTTGGCTGTAGCATAAAATCCAAATTAATAGTGGATTAAACATACATCTTGCTCTCATGTAAAATGCCCAGAGATGAGAAGCCTAGAACTGGTATAGCAAGGTCCACAAAGTTGTCATGGATCCAGGCTTCTTCCAGTTTTCTAGTTTGCTATCCCTAGGATGTGACCTTTATCTTCATGGTCTAAATGTGCTGCTAAACTTCTGTCTATTACATCTGCTCCTCAGTCAGTAAAGAGAAAATAAGGAGAGTGTGCATCTTCCATTCAAGAACACTTTCCTCAAATTGCACATGACGTTTCTAATTACATCCCATTAACCAGAAGGTAGACACATGGCTCCACCTAGTTTCAAGGGAGGCTGGAAAATATAGTCTTTATTCTGGGCATCCCTTTATTCAGCTAAAAATTAAGGGTTCTATTACTAAAGAAGAATGAGAATAAGGTTTTTGAAGATACTTAGTCTCTGAGAGAATTGTCACAGCTAAATTAAGAGTCGAAAGGAAACCAACCCAACTAGGATTTATGTTGAAAAGTATAAAGAAAAAGTAAACACTGTTATATCACCACCCTATGATTACCTCTGCTAACTTTTTGAGATATTTTCTTTCAGACTTTTTCGTCTATATATACAACCACATCTGTATCTCCAGTATATCCATAGCTACACCTATATTTACATAAATGTAGTTGCACATTAGTTTTAAAGGGACGATTTAAATTATTGCAGTAGGTCAAAGGGAAAGATGGCTCTGCAACAGACCCTGTGAAGACAATGAAAAGATACACTGCAGATTGAGAGACTATATGTGCAAACCACATATCCAACAAAGGACATATATCTAGAATATATAGGAATTCTCAAAACCGGACAGTTTAAAAAAATCCAATCAGAAAATAGGCAAAAGATATAAAGAGACATTACACCAAAAAGATGTACAGATGACAAACACATGAAAAGATGCTAAACATCATTAGCCACTAGGAAAATGCAAAGCATAACAATGAGTTATCACTACATAATTATTAGAATGCTAATGAGGATATCAAGAAACTGGATCATTAATACAAAGCTAGGGATATTGAATGATAAAGCCACTCTGGAATACAGTTTGGTTATTTCTTTTGAAACTAAACATGCAATTGCTATATGACCCAACAATTGGCATTTATTCCAGAGAACTAAAAACTTAATGTTCACAGAAAAACTGTACATGAATATTTACAACAGTTTTATACATTTTAGCCCCAAACCGGAAAGAACCCAGATGTCCTTTAACTGTCGAATGGTTAAACAACTGTGGTATATCCATACCATAGAATACTATGGAACAATAAAAAGGAGTGAATTATTAATATAATATTAACTGACATACACCCTGAATGAGTCACGAGGGAATTATGCTGAGTGAAACAAGCCAGTCTCAAAGGTGACATACTATATTGTTCCATTTATACAACATTCTTGAAATAACAAAATGATAGAAATGGAGAACAGATTCTTGGTTGCCAGGGACTGAGAACAGGATGGGAGAGTGAGGAAAGTGGGTGTGGCTCTAACAAGCAGCATGAGACCTGTGGTGATGGAGCAGTTCTGTATCCGCACTGCGGTGGTGGTTACACAAAGCTAGCCATGTGATACGGTTGGATAAAACTACACACAGACGCGTACGTATAAAACTGGTGAAATATGAATTAAACAAATGGTTAAAGATATACAGAAAGACGCCATAATAAAGAAAACCTAAGCAGATTTTTCAGATAAAGTAAATCTGTTAGAAATGAAATATTGTCACCGAAATTAAAAGCTTAAAAAGGCAAGTTAAACATCATATTAGACATAGCTGATGAAAGAATTTACCTGGAACATAGATTTGAATAAATCATATAGAATACAGTACAGAGGGATTAAAGAGATGGAAAATGCATGAGAGAAGTTAAGAAATACAGAAGATAAAATGAGAAAACACTACATACCTCTAATAGGAGCTCCTGATGGAGGAAATAAGAGGTGAGGCAATGTTCAGAGAAGATAGATGGAAATTTTCCTTATTTAAAGAAAGATGTAAATTCTCACATTGAAGACCAGGCAGGAAAAAATATTCACATGCAGACAAATGACAGTGAAACTATAGAATACCAGAGACAAAAAGAAAGACTCAAAGGCAACCAGAGAGGAGGGACATATTGCCATGAAAGAATAACTATTAGACTGACAGATTTTTCATCAGCAACAATAAGTTCTTAAAGACTAGATTCATATACTCAAAGAGCAAAGAGAAAATAACTATTTCACTTAAAATTACATGCATAAAGTCGTTTTTTAAATAACTCTAAAATGAAGTCATTTTCAAACAGAAAAATGTTTGTTACTGACAGGCTATCACTGAAAGATCGGTGATAGTTATTTCCTCCAGAAGTACCAAAAGAAAGGAACTGAAACAAGAAAGAAGTGAGATGCAAAAAAAAAGGAGTTGAGAGATTAAATGGTAAAAATATAGATTAAGTCTATGCAAATACTAATTGTAAAAACAACATTAATAATATTAAAGACAATTGAGAGGATAGAAACAAAATTTAAATAAAATACCAGTCAAGAATAACATGTCAAATGGTGGGGGTGACCAAATTTATCAAAGTCTTCTGTATTTTTTGGTAAGTGGATAGAACTTTTGGTTAACTTGAAATGTTTTTAAGGCAAATGTACATGTTAAATATTAACAACAACAAAAAAGCTTCTAAAAGTATAGATAAATACTATTTGACTTCACAACTAATAGAGGAAAACAGAGGACTTAAAAATATCAAGACAATAGATGACGGGAAAAGAGAAAGAAAGAAAGAGCAGTTTAAACAGAAAATACAAAATAACTTGCTAAAATTAATACCAACTATATCAGTGATCAAAATAAAAGGGATAATATCTCTCAATTAAAAGTCAGCAATTCTCAGATTGCATTTAGAAAAAAACAAAGTCCTGCCATAGGCTGATGAAAACAAAAGGATTTTAAAAAAAAAAAAAACAGGAAAATACACATTTTAAAAAAGCTGATATACCAACATTATTATTATATAGTAAATGTTAGAGCAAAAGGTATTATTAGTGATAGAGTATCATTACTTAATAATAAAAGGAATAATTCTCTCTGTTTTGTTCAATGCTGTTTTTTTCCTGTCTTGAACAATTCCTGGCACATAGTAGGTGCTCAGTAAATTAATGGTTGAATTAATTAAGTCATGTAAAAAACATGGACCTAATATTTCACCTTAAAATATATAGAAGAGCACAATTTCACAAAATTTTGAGGAAAACTGATAAACCTATAATATTACTGGTATATTTTTAACATTTCTCACATAGGAAATAATAAGATCAAAGAAAGTTGGTTAAAGATACAGTGGATTTGTATAACTAATTGAACACACTTAATCTAATGGACATATATAAAGCACCCATACCCAAAAATTATAGACTACATAATTTTTCAATATAATTTATAAAATCATACAGAAAACACAAATATTAACTATGTCACATCATAAAGGAAGTTTTAAAAAATATTGAAGAATTTATATATAGATCATGCTTTCTGAGCACAATGGGATAAAGTTAAAAATAAATAACAAAAAATATTTTTTAATCGTTGGAAATTTTAAAACATACTTTTATTAATTTAGTCTTCAAAGAAGAAATAATTATGAATACAAAATATGAAGAAAATGAATGGCAATGAAAACATTGTATATTAAACTTAAAGTACAAATAACACAAAAGGAAAAATTATTGCCTTACATGTATATATTTTAAAAAGAAAAATAAAAACTAATTAGTTAAGTTGCTAATACAGAAGTTAGAAAATGAATAATGAGGTGAGAAAGTAAGTAGAGGGAAGGAAATAATAAAGATCACATTTATGATATAAAAAACAAACATTATAATAATGCTAGTCCTCTGAAGAGACCAAAAAGGTAATATTTTTTATTTTTACATACTTTTTTCACTTTTAACATCTTGGAAATATTTTACAACTGTTAGTGTCTAAGAATGATAAAATATGGTAGACAAACTTCTGGTAAGGTTAATTAATGAAAAAAGAGAAGGCACAAATAATACTGGAAAAGGTATATAGATATATCCATAATACAATAAAAATTCTTTGACAAAATTAGTGCCAATAAATTTGAAAACAAATGACATGGGTTTTTAAGATAAATTATAAATTTAACTTGAGAAAAAATAGAAAATAGTACTACTCTATAATCATAAAAGAAATGGAATAATAGTTCAGTCTACAACAAAGAAAACATGAGGTTTATATTATTTTACAGAAGAGTTCATTTCCAGAAAATGAACTCAAAAATGGAAAGTTCATTTTAGGATGCTAGTATATCCTTGATATCAAAACCAGACAATGACTGTACAAAAAAGGAAAATATAGATCAATTTTGGTTATGAACACAAAGGTAAAAAATCCTAGACAAAATAATAGCAATCCAAATCCAGGAATGTAATTTTTTAAAAAATGATGACCAATTGGGTTTATCACACAAATACAGTGGTGAACTACCATAAGAAAAAAAATCTATTATTTCATTTTAACATATTAATAAATCAAAGGAGGAAAACCACACCATCATCTCAGAGGATACAGGAAAAGCATTCAATAAAATTCAACATCCACTTACGATTTTTTTTAAAACCCACAAAACTCTTAGCTAACTGGAAAGGAGACATCCAAACCTGAAAGGAGTTTTTACCAAAAAACCTACAGCAAACATTATAGTCAACGGTGAAATATTAGAAGCATTTTTAAATTCAGGGAAAAAGACAAGAATAATCATTATTATCACTTCTATTTAACATTTTCCTGCAGGTTCCATTCAAGGAACAAACAAACAAAATGTGTAAGAATTAGAGTCATAGAAACAAAGCTATCATAGCATATTAATCATAGTTGTTTCAAATTCTCAGTCTGATAATTGCAACATCTCTGCCATATCTGAGTCTGGTTCTGATGCTTGCTCTGTCTCTTAAACTGTCTATTGTCTTTTAGTAGGCCTTGTATATTTTTGTTAAAAACAGACGTGATATACAGATAAAAGGAACTAGGATAATAGGTCTTTAGTGTGCAGTTCTATGTTTAGCTGGTTGGGGGTTATACTGTGTTTACTATTTGTAACAGCTGTAGGTGTCAGGAGCTAAAATTTCTTCTGGCGTCCTTATTTCTCTCTGCCCTGTTGTCTTTAGGTTTCTCTAGAGGCTTTTTCATAAACAACATCTGAGTCACGTAATTCTTTCAGTTGTATTCCCCTGTTATTGTACAGAGGCCCTGTGGAAGTGGGTTGGGGGGTGGGGTGTATTTTATATGACTACATGAATAGGTATAAAATCAGACTTTTAGTGAGCCTTTGCCTGTAGGCTGTGATCTTCGAAAGGGCTCCTCAGTTTTGTTTTGTTCTGTTTTCCCCCTTAGATAAGACAGGAAGGTTACTTAGAGGTAGCTGTGATTGGGTACTTCCCTTCCTTCAGGTTGCTTAGTCTCTGGTAAAACCCAGTTGGTGAGGCTCTGCTAAAATACGTTTCTCTTGAGGGCAGGCCTTGTTAAGAACAGAATGCTCTGAACGTATTTCAAAACAAAATTTAAAATATCTATACCAGGACACCAAAACCACAGTCAAGAGACAAGTTTCACGTTGGCTGTGGAGAAATAGGAATACTCATGCATTGCTGGTAGATATCTAAAAAGAGCAAAACTCTTTGAAGAGCAATTTAGTATTATGTAGTAGAATTGAACACTTACATATCCTAGGCCCTAGCAATTCCACTCTTAGATCTATAGTCTGTACTACATGCCTTTTTCAATGTGTTATTTGCGCTGACAATGCAAAAGCAATCGTGGGTAAAAGTGCTAGTGATTTAGCACAAATCAAGGCTGTGGTACCAAACTGTTCTGATTGCCATTGTATTCTTTACTGTCAGGCACTTGAAGTAAAATCATCATCATCGTTATCGTTATCATCATCATCATCATCACCCAGCTTTAGTTAAGAATTCTATTGCAACGGAGTAAAAATTATTAACAAATTTTGTTAAATCTCAACTCTGGAGTACACGTCTTTTTAATAATAATATTCTGTATAATGAAATGAAAAATACACATAAAGCACTTCTGCACACCAAGGTATGATGGGTCTCTCAAGAAAAAACACTTGTGCATTTTGTTGAGCTAGGAGCTGAGCTAGCTGCTTTTTTTTATAGAGCACCATTTCTACTTGAAAGAAAGGCTGACAAACTATGGTTATTCAGACTTGGGATTTTGGCAGGCATTTTCTCACAAATGAACAAAGTGAGCCTGTCACTTCAAGGAAAGCAACTGAGTACATCTGTTGCCAATGATAAATTTTGAGCTTTCAAGCAAAAGTTAGAATTTTGGAAAACTTGAGTCTACTGCCATGACCTTGACAGTTTCCCAATTTTTACACACTTATGATTAAGTCAGTGGTAATATAAATAAATGCGCATTTTTTTAATATTGTATAATGAAATCTGTCAACATTTTGTAAGACATGTATAATTCAATGAACCAATGTTTTCCAAATGATCAAGAAAGATCAATGGGTTTTAGTATAACGGAATATGAATTCATTGATAGGATTTCAGATTCCGCAACTAACCTCTAAGAAACTATTACTTATTGACTTTTCATTTAGTATCTTTGGTGAAGAATATTTGAAATTATTTAAGAAGATTATTAAAATACCCCTCCTTTTTCCAATTCCTCTTTTATCTATGTGAGGCCAGTTTTTCTTCATATACTTCAACCAAGACAACATATTGCAACAGACTGAATACAGAAGTGGACATAAAAATCCAGCTGACTTCTATTAAGCCAAGCATTGAAAAGATTTGCAAAAATGCAAAACAATGACCTTCTCACTAATATTTTTTGTTTGGTAAATAGAGTTTTTTTTAAATTAAAAATATGTTATATTAAAATATAATGGGTTTACTATTGTTATTTTTAGAAGAATAGTAAATAGTTTTTAAATTTCTGTTTTAATTTCAAATGCCATAAATATCAACAAATATAATCCACATAAACAAATACTATTTGGGATCCTTAATAATTTTGACAGAGTAAAAGGATCCCGAGAGCGAAACTTTGAGAAACACTGTCCTCGAGAAAAAAATCTCCCTCACATGATCCTCAAGAGACATGTACAAGACTGTTCATTGAAGCAATATTTGTGATTCAAAAAAAATTAAGTTACTTAATGTCTATCAATAAGGGAATGAAGAAATGCATTTTGATATAGTCATACAATAAAATACCTCTCTGAAGTTAAAATGAATCAGCTGGATTTACATGTATGAATGTGGATGATACTGAAACATGCTGAGGGAAATTTTAAAGTGTTACTAAAGGAGAGGTACAGAATGATACCACTTACATATGTTTTGAAAACCAAGAGGGTATTATTTCTTATGGATACAACCATTATGTAGTAAGAATACAGCCCCTTGGATATGGATACACAGGAAGATACCAACCCCAGAAGGCTGATGGGGAGTGAGGAGTGGGGCCAGGAAAAGCAAGAAAAGGTTCGAATGTATATATATATTATAAATATGGCACAAAGTTGATGTTTACTTATCTGGGGCCATAGCTATTGTTCTATACACATCTATTCATTTGAAACATTCCAGTATTAAAATATACTTATTTTTAAATGCCTCTGCATTTGCTCCCAGTAAAGAAAAATTCCACAGTCTGATCCCCAGTGGAATACATTTTCTCCACCTAGGGCCAGACGGCCAGCTGTCCTGCTTTTTTGCTGGCTGCTACAACTAGACCCTAATAGATGACTTGGGATATTTGAAGGGTAATAATGTCTTTTCTATCAGCAAAGCTCTTGATCCTGGGTTCTCAGTCATGGCTGCAAAGGAAATTCTCCCTCAGATTTCTTACAGAACTCCTGCAGCTGTCAGGCAGGGCAAGATGCCAGCATACCCAGAGAACAACTTGAGCCGCATAAGCATAGTTCCTGCTTGGGGCAGGTCTCCCAACACAAAGTATCCTGTTCCTTTTCCTTTTCCTTCTGAAGCCAGAGAGCAAGCCTTTGATTCATGTGGCGATGATATCACGCAGCCTGCTGGGTGTAGCTGGGCCCTGGGTGTGCATCTGGGAGGCACGTAATTCCCCCAGCACTCTCTGGAGCCTCCCGGGATACACTGGATAATTTCATGGTAGTGTCGAGATGATATTTTTACCTTTAAATTCATATATTCAGCCCAGAAGCTGCTTAGCTTCCTGGAATTTTTATTAAGAATGCCCTCAGCAATAATTTTCAGACTTTGTAGCCTCCAATCAGGAGGAGAGAGCTTGATATTCTGGTTTTGTTTCTGTTTGAAGAACATATGCCCAAAGGAATTGTATGTGTCCCAGATTCAACACAGCTGTTAATTAGAGCTGAGAACACTTGGTTGACCCCTGTGTGGCTAATTGCTAGAATTGAGAAGCGTCTCTAAGGGCCTCATATGATAACAACTGAAAATTGTACTGAGCATCACCTAATTCTTCTGGAACCAGTTCAGGACGAGAAGCAATCGGCTCCCTGTGGTTCCTGGCACAGGAGAGGCAGCTATGTGCTGAAGGAGCAGTATTAAGGATTCTCTTCAGTGATTAAAACACCCACATTTCACTTTGGATGTGTGACTTGAGGCAGTGTGCTCGGAAGGGCTTATCGGAGAGCTCAGAACTGCGCAGCATAGCAGATGTGGCCTACTTTGGAGAGAGCTTCGGTTCCTCCTCTCACACCTCGCCCTGGTGCCAGAGCCACCACCACCTCCAGGCCAGTTCTGTGGGACAGGGTGTGAGGCCACTTCTGTCAGGACCCTCGACCAGCTTCTCAGGTTAGCCCAATGCGATGGTTCTGAAAATGATGACAGCGTCTACCTCTTACAATGAGGAAAATGTATGGAAGTCACCTCATTCCCCGCCTGGCACACAAACGTGATCACCTGTCCTTCCCCTTCTCCCTGGGAGAGAAGACAGTGGAAATAACCAGAAACAGAAAGGTAGGCTGACACCGAGGGCTACAGCTGGGCCTGGGTGGGAATGAAGAGGAGACAACAGAGGTGATAAAATTAAGGCTGAAAGTTGAGAAAGAAGCTCAGGTAGTTAGGGAAAGGAGAATGCAGAGGTCACATGAGGAAGGGAGAAGGCATGAAGGGGAAAGGAGGAACATAGGAGAGGAAAAGGAGAGATTGGTCAAATAGAGCAGTTGGAGAGGTGGCTCTTCCTCCTCTTTCCCTAGGTCCCAGGAGAGAGGGGACATCAGTAAAGCCAACCATGAGCAATTTGGCCTTCTCGGCCAAGAGGCCCAGAGCCTAGCCCAGAGAGTTCAGTGCCCTGGCTGACTCCACTTTCTCAGCCTGGCCCCAAGAAGGTCACCTGGAGCCAGCAAACAAAAAGAGACTCATGAGCCCTTTTCCAGAAGAAGTTCAAACTGTGGGTCCAATTCTAGGAAGTAACAGCAGCAGAAAGCGACCTAGAGTCAGCCTTGTCCAGTACTGGGGAGGGAAAGACCCAGAGGGAGCTGGAGGAAAAGAGATCGATTTCCTTTTCTTCTAGACCCAAATTGCCTGTGAGGACACCCTGCTCCAGGGACAGCTGGGGACCCCACATACCTTGAGTCTCTAATTGGCCCTTTCAGACCTTCCTCCTTCTAACAGACACCATGGGAGAGGACAGACAGGATAACATGGTCAAAAGGACATAACAATTTGGAGGCTAAAGATCTAGGTTCAAGCTCCGATCAGTCATTACTTGGCTATGTGGTCTTCCATAAGTCAGTCAACTTCCCTGCACTTTGGTTTCTCATTTGCAAAGTGATGTAGCTTCAGCAATCCACTTCTTAGCTTGCTAAAATGTCTTTTCTGGGACTTCAAAATCAAGCATTGTAAACTTAGAACAGTTCATTAAAACAACACAAAACAGTGTCTGATGTTTTTAAAGGAATGTAGCAACATGTTGAAATAGGCCTCTTCCTTTCTTAGGGTTTTGGCTGAGGCTCCAGAGCTGAGAACAATAGGTTTATGTCTCCTCCACTCGCACACATCCTAAGTGAGATATAAGACTGTCTAGGCAGGACTTACAAAGAGAGTGGCCGAGAGCTGGCTTTGCCATGCTTTGACCTTCGCACGCCTCCAGGCTTTGCAGGAGAAGGCTAAGGGCAGGGAGCTAGAGGCTGCCTTGTGATTCCAATGGAAAAATGTCTTTAGTGAAAGGCTGGCTGGTGGTACCTCGGCAGCAGAGCAAAGCTGGTGGGTCTCGGAACTCGCCGCACTTGCGGAAACAATAGGGAGGTTTGGTGCCATGAGAACGTGAGGAAGAGAGTTGGACTTGTGGTATCTTATAGACTCTAAGAGGCCCTTCTGGATGATTCCAACATAGGAGACACTGAGTGGGGTGGTCTGCCAGAATACAATAAGAGGGGAAATTTGAGAGCCTAGCTGAAGCGGGCACTGTCCAAGCAATGTTTAGTAATCTATCCCAGAGAGGAAGCGTTTCTAAACTAATCCTCAAAAGGACCCACTAGAGAATCGCCTCCTAGTTCTTCCAGAGGGCTCTGTGATTACAACTGCAAGGACCACTAAAGACCTCGCCTCTTTTTTCACTAATCCCCCTGTCCCCTGAGCCCAGCTAGTATAAGAGGAGATGAAACAAAGAGAGGAGAAAGGACTATGAACCCCTCTTCACGATGTTTGCAAGTCTGATTATGGCCCACTCTAGTGGAAGGGAGGCCTAAAATTTGGGTAAGAAACTCGAGTTTTGCTATTAGATTGGACTGAACTTTTTAATTCCTAAAAGTAACCAGAAAATCATGGGTACGGGAAAAAGCTTTGAGAGAGCTGTTTTAAAGTGCCAGTCAAAAGACAGAGCAAAGATGTTTCTTCTTGAATCCTCCTAAGTCCAGCTTGTTCAATATACCGGTTACAGGAGGATGACTTTGGTGAGTTGGGGGAGGATTGATTGCAAAGGGGAGGGAGACTTGTGGCCAGATCCCAGTTAAGAGGCTGTTGTCTAGAAATTGGGTGATGGGGACTGAGGATATTTCTGAGGTAAATCTGGCAGGAATTAATGACCCCTTAGATGTGGAACAGAAGTAGAGTGGATGACTCATATAAGCTTCTGAAGTTTCTAGCTTGAGAGACTGGAGGATGGTGACTTGATGGATAGCAAGCTAAATATGTGTCCTAGAGAGATCTCACACTTAGGTCAGTGATGCCACATTTTTGGAACTCTTCAAGTGAGTTTTTCCTGAGCCAATGGCTTCTGAGCCAATTTATGAGTCATACAAAAAAATCAATCTCATTGCTTTTAATTTATCCATTTTTCATCAACCCATCATTAACAAACTTTTGCTAAGTGTCCCCTATGTATTATACACTGTGCTAGTCACTGCAGAGAAAAATTAGCAGGATACAGGTCATCCTCAAGTTTCTCACAATCTATCTGTTCCATCTGCTCCAGTTAAATACTGGGGTAACCCTGGTTTTTATGGTCTTGTCCCCCTTTAACTCTCTTATGCCATTGCTTTTATGTAGAAAAGAGCAGAGTATTATGTATATTAGATATGTACCATCTGAAGTACATGACCTTATTTACATTTGTCCATTTTCCATTTTGTTTTATGTCCTACAGAATTTAGGCTGTATGACAACATGGTCCAGAAATTTGATTTCTGTCCAAATTTACACTTTATTAATGTAAGCAGACACTCAGAAACAGTCTAAAAGTCATTGGCACAAACTGTACCCGAACAGGCCCATACAATTGTTTTTTCTCTCTATCTCTCTGTCTCTCTCTCACTCTCTAACACACACACACACACACACACACACACACACACACACACACACAGAGTTGTCTATGTCATTCAGATTTTGTTCAGTCTGATAACACTATCTAATACTTAGAATATCAAATTTGGTGCTAAGTTCTCAAAGGGACAAAAAATAGAAATATATAGTAAGTTGTTCATTCTTTTCAGAAGTCCACACTTGTAGAAAGAATAGATACAGTTATAAATGGGCATATGTGATATGAAGTAAGTTGTAAAATAATAAAAGAGTAAACTAACAAGGAAGAAAGAATCTACAATAATCCCCTGTATTTAGGTTGCTTATTTTTTGGACCTCAGGTACAAGAGGTCTGAGTTAATCATACTCTTCAATTTATTCAGTACACACTCTTCAAGCACCTACTATGTGGCAGGCAGCTTTCTAGGCGCTGAGGTTTTGCAACTTCTATTCAAGTTGGGGATACTATCAATAAGTAAACAAATATCTGATTGATAGTAGTGACAATGGAAAGAATTCAAGCAGGGTGGTGGAAGAGCAAGTTATTAGATGGCTCGTCAGTTCGGTGATCGGAGAGAGCTGCTCTGAGGATGTGACATTTAAGCAGGACCTGATCGACAAGGAGACCACCCTGAAAAGGAAGGTTCGAAGGATAAGCATCTCAGACAAGGGGAACAGCTGTTTCAAAAGCCTTAAGCAAGAATAAGTTTCAAGTGCTGCAGAAACTGAAAAGAAGGCATGTGTGCCTGGAACACTGTGGCAAGGTGGGGAGACTAGAATAGCATGAGGTTGTAGAGGTGGGGAGTGACCAGAGAACCCAGGCTAGATTTTAAAATAATATAAAGTTCAGCTGATCCTTAAGTGTACACGTGCACACATGTACACACACGCACACATACACACACAAGTTCCAGAAACATTTTAAGCATTGGCAGAACTGTTGGAATCTATGACTACTTTGGAAGAAATAATATTCATTTGGATCAAGTTTAAAGACTCGTTACTTTATATTCACATCTAATACTTAATTTGACTAGGAAAATCTTAGGAACAAAGGATATTTTCATACATGAACTCTAAGCATTATCAATGGTATCACTGAATAAAATATAGGACAAGTCATGGGCCCCTAATGAACAATTTGAAAAAAAGAAATTGCATGACAGCAAGCAGGGTGGGTGGAACCATTACAACTACAGGGGTGAAGATGGCATTTTTGCTGTTTCTCATTAGACTAGAGAAGATCATGCCATATTCTTATCATTGGTTTTAGAAAAGGCCCCTCTCTTATTTTAGGTTGTTATTTTTCCCAATGTCCATTACATAGGTGTCTCTTCTAATATGTCCTCATTAGAGTATGTCCTCAGATGGGTATGTATTTTAATTAATACATACTTAATTTGACTAGGAAATAGTCATGGTTATTTTCCATGAATGTGATTTTATTTAGCTAATGTGCAATTGTTTTATGATACTGTTATGTCTTATTTACTCGAGACTATTTTTAAAAGTCTGTCCATGTTGCTCTGTATATCTCTATTTCATCACTTCCAACTGCTGCAGAGCATTTTGTGATAAGGATCCTTCCTATTTTACTTACCTATTCCCTTTGAGATGGATACGAGATTGCTGCACGCTCTCTGTATGCAATGGACATCCTCATAAAGATGCCTTTGTGGGCTGAGGCCAGTGTCTCTGGGAGATTACAGGACCATGAGGAGTCCTCTCACTCAACTTCTCTTGGTAAGGTTGGATTGCTCTCGCAAATAAACGTACTAGTCCACATGCCCCTTATATTTTCATAAATGATTTATATAGAATACACTGAGTCTCAGAGACATATGCTGGTGCATTCAAGGTCAAACAGATAGGAAGTTTCGGGATCAAGAGCAAAGTGTCCCAACTCAATTCTGAGGCTTTTTCTATTGGAAAAATGCCTCTCTGAAGAATCTTACCCTTACCTCCATAGATGTATACAAGCACAGATGTAAAGTTTAGCTGAATTAGTCCTTTAGGAGTATAATTACTCTTCACTGCCCCTCATTCAATGATTATTCATTGGATGGCAGATACAGGAGACACAAATTTTTTTCTTCATGAGGTCAAGGTTTTATTTTCTTTGATCATCAAAACACCTGTACCGAGCAGGTATACATTAGGAATAAACTCCTTCCTTTCTTTGAAGAAAATTATGATCTAATTTCCTCTTATAATTGCAGTCAACATTAATACAGGTAGTAGATTTTCAAAAACTTTCTGTGGTTCTGTTTTCTTGCAACTGCATTTCATAGCCTCAGAATTTATCAAAATTGATCATTTCACCTAATCTCTGTTCTCCATTTCTGGAGACTATAAACTCCCTCAAACTTCAGGTCCCAAATATCCAAGTCATTTCTGAAGACAGTTACAAAACTAGTGGCCAGTGCCCAGTGTGTAACACAGTGATTTTGGGGGTAGTACAATGCTTTATGAGCAAGTATGGGAGAACCATAAACTGGATCCATTTTAGCTGTGGTCGGTTATGCCCTTGGGTTTGAAATAATTACTTTCCTAGACATGTGGTTCCCAGATGAAATTCATGCTGTGATTTGATTTTTTAAATGAAAAAAAAATTCTCTAACAGAAATTCATCACCATGTTAAAGAATTCGATGACTAAAAATAATCTCCCCATAAAGTGCGTGAACATGGTGTACAGACTTGGAAAGAGAGAACACACCAGTGAGTCTGTGTGAAAGGGAATAAAACCAACGATAAACCGGGGCCCACCTTTTGACTTGACTGGTATCTAAAGGCTGTCACACAACTTATGTGAGGTAGTAGTAGATAATAGTAGAAATAATAAAAATTAATTTATGCTTCTGATGTTCAAGGAGCCATATTAAGACTAACAAATGGTAACTAAAAAAGGTATTAGAATGAAGATATCCCTACATAGCTTATCTCTTAAACCGTCATCACCTGTTTCAGCAATTGCCTCACTAATAAGTGTATAGATGTAATAAATTTCTTTTGTTTCATTAAAGAGAACTACTAAAAAAAAAGTCCCACCTGTCAAAAAAATATTTAAATCTATTAAGTAAGAAATGATTTGAAATGCTTACCATGGACACTAGCCTTCAAATCAAATTAATTTCCTAAAGGCAAGTTACAAGTCAGGGAGAATTCAGCACAAGATTTTCTTAACATCTCCATTCCACTTCTGAGATGGAATCTGCACTTGATACGTGTCTACTCTGTACACAGTTAGGTGGAGCCCTCTTTCCCCTCAGAAAATGGTTCTCAGAAAATGGTGGGAAAAGAAACCACTCAGTTGCTTCAAAAGGAGAAGACTACTGAAGCCGGGATTATCCTGGGGCAGGTGACAGCCATGGGTGTGTAAGATGAAAGCTGAGAGCATTGACAGATTTAGACTGGGCCTCTAAGCCCAAAGCCATTATTAAGACTCTAGAGGCCTAGGGTAAAATTTAATCTGCAAACTTGTGTTTTTGTTTCTGTTTTTGTTTTAGCTCCATGTTAGTTTTGTTTGTTTAATTTATTTAGGAGAGGTGTGAGGTCCAGTTAGCCCCAGCTACTCCCACTCCCAATTGTTTCATACCCCCTACTTTTTCATTCATTGAGGTTACCTATCTGGCCCTATTTAAACAAATATGTTGTTTTGGAAAATATGGTTTTGTTTTGTGGTCCCAAACATTTATTCCCCACCCACTCCCATCATTGCCCTACATATCCCTGAGGAAACAAGAGGACTGACATTGTAGGCATATCAAGGCGATAACGCAGATCTCAAAATCTGACTTTCTATCACTTCAAAAACCCTTACACACTAGAATATAAACCCCATGAGAGCAATAACAGTGTGCTGTTTGCGTGTCTCCCCAGTGTCTAAAACAACAGCACCTGGCAGGCAATTAGTAGATATTTGTTGAGTGAATAAATGAACTGCAGCTTCTATGCACAGTGTTTGCAAAGCTCTGAGTTTGGAAGTCAATTGTGAAACGTCTTTGAGCTTTTCCCTCATTCATAGTTGTTGTCAGCCTGAGCCAACTTGTGCTTTACATGTCAGATAAGACAAGAGGAGTGGGGAACGTACCTGCATGCCCTGGAAAGAAGCCTGCCTGTGAAAGGGAGTTGGAGTTCAATGCGAGGGTGACATAAAGCAAAGAGGGTGACGGGGAGAAGACTACTTCTGGTTCTTAAGTTAGTGCTAAAAGGAGAGAAGAAGGCCGAAAAGGACCAAAGAGAGAGAAAGATGAGATAAAAAGGCTTCTGCCTCACTAATCCTTCTCTTGATTGTCTAGCTCAGTACGGTACTATTGAAATATAATGTAAGCCACATATGTAATTTTAAATTCTCTAATAGCACATTTAAAAAATGTTTTAAAAAAGGTAAAATTAATTTTAATATATTTTATTTAACCTAATATTTTCAAAATGTTATTTCAGCACTAGCTACATTTCAAGTGCTCAACAGCTGTACGTGGCTAGTGGTTACCATATTAGACAGCATAATCCAAAAACCCAGAACCTCTTTTCTAAAGCTCTCGGGGCCTCCCACCACCCTGTTCAGTGATCAGAGCCTCTAGCCAAAATATTTCACATCATGATTCTAGGTTCTCCCACCACTCAGCTTCCCGAAACAGGTAAGTAAACTCTGACTTGCTTTTCCCATCTTGTTTTCTCCCTGGCCCCAAACGAGAACCTGACTTTTAGCAATATGCTTCATTTGACCTATTCTAGCGGGAGACAGTAAGATTTCTTTCCATCTTCCTGTTTCATCTCTGTATCCCCTGGCATTTAGCACACTGCCTGGCACATCTAACTGCCTCACATGTGGGTGGCTTTGGGGGACACGAGTAGGAGGGAGGTTCAAAGGACATTTCTGCAGTTGGAGGCAGCAGCTACCCGTGTCGAGGAAGCGCCTTCCTGGGCAGTACTGGCAGGAGCAGTAGCTGCCTGAGCAGGCCAGGTCTGCAGTGTGGTTCCAAGGGTTGTTACTGGATGCTTAGCCTACAGCCTGCTCACCCAGCCTCTCCAATGCTACATGAGCTACCTAATAAATCCCTTCCTGCCCAAGCTAGTTAGTATGGATTTTATTGTTGAAACCAACAACCTGACCCAATTAGTTGATTATAGTGTCAGTCTTAGGATTTTCCTTTGTACTGTTTAGTGTGTTTTACCTCTTCATCAGATTTATCAGCTTTAAATGAAATCTTTTGACCCCCCCTGGCTTCACAAGATTAGGAAATCAGCATATTTATCCTCCTCGATTTTTATTATACAACTTCCCTCTGGCCCCAAATTTCCCAAGTTTGATAACTTTCCTAGATAATTCTTGTCAATAGTTGTAATCCTAATGACCGAACCTGGACTTGTTGGTGCCTAGTGGTCTGAGCATCCACTCACAGACAAGACTGTTTTCATGCTCGCCCTATAAAAAGGAAGAGCGATGGCAGAGGATCAGGGGTCCTTCCACTGAGACTCAAACCCACTCTGCATCCAGCCATCATGGAGGCCTGGTATGTCTCTCAATAAAATGATAAGACAGAGGACTAGTCACCTTTTCTCTTTTCGCTGACCTTTGGCTTACAGGTTTCTCTAATAAAATTTGACCCTGAAACCATACTGCATGGTGTTTAGAAATTCATTCTGAGCTCTGTTTCACAACAGGTGGTGACAAAAAAAGGGACTCACCTTGCATTACAGTGAAGGTCATTTCTCAGGATGTAAAAATCCCAGAAGTCATCAGAGAAGAGATCTGTAACCACAACTTCAAGAATTAAAAAAAATAAAAATAATAAAAATAATAAAAAAACAAAAACAAAAACAAAAAAACAATAGAGCAATAATTAGTACAAGCAAATCAAAAGATATGACAAACTGGGAAAAATATTTGCAACTCATATCGCAAAGGGCTTATTAATTCCTAAACAAATGAAAAGAGAAAACATTATTTTGAAATACACTGAGACTTCATTTTTCACCTCTTGAAATGGTACCGACCACAATGTACGATCGCCTGTGGTGAACAAGGGTCTGAGGAAATGAGCGTGAGTATAAATTGGTAGAACTTCTATGAAGGGCAATTTGGTAATATCAGTTCGAATGATAAGTGCACATACCCTTTTAACCAGTATTCCAGTTTTAGGGATTTGTTCTACAGATACACTTGCATATACACAAACTGTGTTATGTGCAATTGCAACATTGTTTGTGACAGCAAACATTTTAAATCACCTGAAAATAACAAGGAGAATAAGAAACTTTATCTTTGATGAAATGACTAAGCCGTTGTTACCCTGAACCTTGATATACATAAAGGAAGGCTCTTTTTTGTGGTGATAATCCAACCCGAGTAAGAAAGGAGATTGTGTATTGCAGGCAGAGCTGGCGGGACCCAAAATGTTCAAACACTAGTGAATACCTGAGGTGTAAAACCAACAAGACCTTGCTTAGAACAGGGCTTTGTGCAGGCCAGAGGTTGACATTTCCTTGGGCCCCATTCGAGATCATAGAGGAGCAGGGGCAGTGGGTGGAGAAAAAAGGTTGCAGACCCACCAGCTTGACATAGTGACTCTGGGTAGAGGAACAGCTGTCGGTAATAAGCTGCTCCGCAGTTGCTAACCTCTCTCTCTGAAGAGGAGGAAAGGCTATGCCAGCTGACACAAGCACACACACCAACCCTGCTGGAATCATGGAGGATCAGGGAGAGTTTGGCACACTGCTATGGTCCTTTCCCTACAAGCATGACAGCAAAGAGGTCGTCTAGGCAGCAAAGTCTCCTGAAGGTACTATTCACATTGTATTCTACGTGAACAGCACCCCCCTGGGGAGAATACAATGTGGATGGTATCCCTTGAAAATGTGCAGTGGGTCAGCCCCGCAGGAAGAAAGTGCCCTTACTTAAAGGTGAAAATAATCAAAAGGGGAATAGCATAGATTTTTACAAAATACAAGAAGAAAGGAGGAAATCCATAGGGAAAGTGATTGGCAGATAAAGAACTACAGCAGAAAAATTTTGCCACAAAGCCAGTAAAAATCATGACCAAAATTAAATCTCCATAACCTCTAGGGACTAAAGAAAAAATAACCTCTAGAAAAAAAATAACCTGTCTATAACAAGCACTCAAAACAGTGATATGAGGGTTCAAGGAGAAAATAACAAGACAACTGAAGTTTAAAATCAAGTTAGCCTTATATTTTTTTCTCCGAGGTAAAATTTACAGTAAAGAATATACAGTAGAGTCTTAGATGTATATACCTTGATGAGTTTTTAAAAGGTAACTACACCCAGGTAACCACCATTCTGATAAGGAACATTACCAACACCCAAGAAACCTCCTTCCTACCACCTTCCAGTCAAAGATAATTGCTGTTTTGACCACTACCATCTACCAACAGTTTTGTCTAGTGTTAAACAGCCTATACATGAAAACGTACAGTAGGTAGTCTTATACATCTAGATTTTCACTTTACATTACGTCTATTATATTCATCCACATTGTTGTGAATAGCAGTTCATTCTTTTTCAATATTACATAGTATTCCATTATATGAATGTGCTATTTATCCATTAACATTTGAGTCGTTCCCAGTTTTTAACTATTATGATAAAAGCTTCTATGAACACTCTTGTCCATGTCTCCTTGGGGGAGATACACACTCATTTCTGTTGGGATTATACAAAGGAGTGGAATTTCTAGGTAATAAAGAATATGTATATTTACTTTGGAATCATCAGAAAGTTTTCCAAAGTGACTGTGCTAATTTAAACCAGGAATGCATCCTCCACATCCTAGCCTCTACTTGGTATTAGTTCATTTAATTTTAGCCATTCTGGTAGCAGCACTTTATTGTAGTTTTAATTTACATTTCTCTGATGATTCATGTTTAGAACTTTTTCATGCGCTTATTTTTTGTAAAGTACTAGTTAAAGTTTTTGCCCATTTGGAGGGGGGTTGTCTGTCATTTTCTTATTAATATGAATGAATTCTTTGTGTATACTGGATAAGAGTCCTTTGTCAAATGTATGTATACAAATATCTTCTCCCAATCTGTCTTGCCTTTTCACTCTAATGATGTTTTTTGATAAAAATAAACTTCTTAATTTTAATTAAGTCAAACTTATCAATATTTATTTTATATTTAGTGATTTTTGCAACCTGTTTAAGAAATCATTGCCTACTTCAAAGTCATGAAAATATTATCCCATTTTAAAAAACGTTATTAACTTTCATGTTTAATTTTATGGTCCAACTCAAATTAATGTTAATGTATGGGATGAGGTACGTAATCAAGGTTCATTTTTTCCCTATGTGGGTAGCCGATTTACCCAACACTATTGTTTAAGAAAACATCTTCCCTCCTCCCCTGAATTACACTTGTCACAAATCAGGGAACTGTACCATATGTGGGTCTGTTTCTGGACTTCTGTTGCATAATCTATTCCTCTCTCCTAGTACCCATACCATACTGTTTTAAATATTGTAGTTTTATAAGAAACACAATGCCTAGAAGTGTGAGTCCTCCATCTTTACTTTTCTTCTTCAAGATTGCCATCTTCAAGATTGTTCTATGTCCTTAAAATTTCCAGATAAATTTTAGAATTGACATGTCAGTTTAAGTTGACATACTTTTAATCCAGATGTTAGTAGTCAAATCTTTGTTTGATTAGTCTTTATACCTTATATAGACTTTATACATTCATATATAAAATATTGTATATTAATTTTTTCATAATAAACATACAAATTAATTTTTAGGGCAGCTGGAAGAATTGATGCAAAAGTGTCAACTTGTCTGTAAAGGAAAAAAGTTTCAGGTAAGCTTCAGACTTCTCCACAGTAACATTCAACAACAGGAAACAGTGGAGCAATTCTTATAAAGAAAAGAGTGTGATCCAAGAATTTTATGCTCAGCATCATTTAAATGTATATGCAACAGACAAATGTTATCAAACATGACTTTGATGATTCCTTTCTGGAAGAAAGTAGTATAGGAGGACCTTTAACCAACCAAGAGAGAATGGAGAATTTAAAGAATTCCATCCATCAGATAAGAGAGCATAACACTGAGGAAGAAGGCTACTGCCCAGCAACTTTTCAGGACTCTGGACAAAAGCTGAGAGTGAAGCTTTTGGGAAGAATCGCCAGAGAAGGAAGACCATGGGTCTGCATTGAGAGACGGGGCTAGACCAAAGAAGTGGCCACACCTCAGATGGGGTATAGGGCCAGTAGGAACCAAGGGAGGCCGAACAGCCCAGAAGGTGCCATTACACTCTACTTAGCTGAGAGAACTAGATCATAAGTCATAGACCCTGAACTTCAGCTGCAAAAACCATGAGGCAAAGGGCACCCCGGCGCTCTCGAGATCAGCAGATACCAGACAGCATATCTGAACTACAAGGCCAGGGAGTTCCTTCTCCCAACACCAGAAGGGAGTAATAATAGCTCCTCTCCCTGTATAAATCCAGGTCCTGCTTACAGACGGTGGGAGAGCAAAAGCACTTTTATCTAGTAAAAATAAACACCAACATATTAAGTGCTAAGCACAGTGTAAGCTCTTTACATGTATTAACTCACTTAATCTTCAAAATGATAAGACATAAATGTTATTATTACTCCCATTTTAAAGATGAGGAAACTGAGGCACAGAGAGGTTAAGTAGCATGCCTCAGATCACACAGCCAGTAAGTGGTCGAGCTGAAACATAAATACAGGCAGTCTGGCTCCAGAGCCCCTGCTCAAACCATTATGTCAATAGATTATTTAAGTCAGTTAAAGAAAAGAAACCTGAATTTTTATAAATATGGAACTGGTGAAGTATGTTATGTTATAGTCGCATGAGGAAATTTAATGTGGCCATTACAAAGAAAGACGCAGATTTATATGTGCTGATATGCACTGATCTCCAAGACGTATTAAGTGAAAGAAAGCAGGGTATAGAAAAGTAAGTTATATACTACTTTTGTAAACAAAAGTTTTCATAAACATACATGCTGTATCTACATAGATACTTCTGAAAGTATACTTCAAAACTCACAGTAGTTTTTACTTTTGGAAAGCGGGACCAGGAATCCAAGTGATAAGAGTTAAGAAACCTGCTTTTCACACTGTTCCCTTTTGTGCCTTTTGAATTTTGTGTTATGTGCATATGTTACCTAATCAAAAACACATGACTTAAATAAATAGATGCAAAGAAAGCTGAGCAGTTTCCCAGGGACCTGGGATGGTAAAGGCCATCTCGTCAACCTGAATAAGGCCCTCTTGCAGGAAGAAAGTTCACTAGAGATAACTCTATAAGTAAAAGGAACTCCCTTCAGAGGAAAAAGAGAAAACAAATATGACAGGATGTCTAATTGGAAGGTCTGACTGATGCACCAAGTTTCAGATTTCAGATGCCAAAGTGAGGTGTGAGGCCATATGGAAATTTCAAGGTAGGTGCCAAGAACAGGTTAGACAACTGAGCCCCGCTGAGGCCTTGCCCTGCTGAGAGGTCTGAGAGGGAGGATACTACCAGGAGGGTCTTTGGAGGGAGCTCCAAAATCTTCCCCTCAAAGGTAAGGCACGACCTCTCCTGTTGTCCAGAGGTCATTGAAATGGAGACTGCCCCTGAGAGCAGCTTTGCTGGAGTGAGAGGACATAGATAAAAAATCCTGGCAGGAGTGATGGATGCCAGGAGGAGAGCAGGTGCAGCCAAGCAAAAGTAAGGGCAAAGTTGCTGTCGGTGAAGGCTCAGGAGTGAAAGGCATGATGGACCTGGGAGATTGCCTATCAGCGTGTTTCAAACATTGCTAGGCCCAGAGGGCAGAAGGTGCCAGTACCAGCGAGTAAGTACTTTCTCACAGTCACTTCTCTCCTTCCTACCATGTCCACTCTGTCCTGGCTCCTGGCAGAGCTCCTCGCTGTCAGCAGCTAGCTGCAGTGGGAGGCCGAGGTGAGCAAAGAAACTGTTCCCTCCTCCTGCCTTTCCTGGATCACAGACTCACCTGCAATGGCCCCACTGAACGAAGGGAGAAGCTTTAAGGACTAGATTGAGGTTTGTGTTTGTGGTTTAAAGCCACTGTAAGGAGTTGTATTACCTGAGAGTAACCAGAAATGTGATGGAAGTGCTTAAGTCTTGATTCAGAGGGGAAGGCAAAGGCTGTAAAAGGAGAGTAAGAGATAAAAATAAAGTTGCTTCTGTGATCACAAAGCACAAGTCCTGCTTATTCAGTGAGCCGAAGGATTAGTTATCAAGAGTAAATTCAAAAACCCGAATTTAGTATGTAAATTTTTCATTATTTTTCATTCTAATTATTGCTTATCATGATTAGAGAGATCTATTAATAGACATTAAATGTAGAGATTGATCAAGACGTGCAGACATCAAGAGAAAGAATTAAAAGGCTATACATATGTATGACTTCTATCAATTATCCATGCTTGAAAAAAGCTATATAATGACGGAGTATACGAAATATTTAATAACAATGCACAAATTAAAATCAAAGCCACTGCTTGCCTGGTTCAAGCTCATATAGATGACTTAAGTGTACCCTCATTTTCATTATTCCACATGTAAGAAGGAGTATCGTGTCACTCTTCTCTATTTCCACCACACGTCTCCTGGAGTTTCTCTCTTAAACATTTTATAAGTGTATTTATCCAAATAAATGAAGGAAAGTTTTCTGTGCCTCCACTTTTAGTTCATAAGCTGTCTTCTGCTGTATTTGGGGCCAAGTAACACATTATATTTCTCTAGGTCATGTGAAAATAAGAAAATTTTCTTAAGCCCCAACTCTTCTCCATTATATTCTGAAATAAAGATAACTCTGTTAAACATTATCTGTACCGTGTGGAGATAAGTTGCCAAAACTGTTAACTTATTATTCATTATAGCATTATGTAATAATCTTTGAAAATATGGCAGAAAGCACCCAGAGGTGACTTTTCATCTTTCCATGTGCCTGAAATGAACTGGTGGATATTCACATGTATTAATTGGAGAGACGTAGGTTGGCTATATCGTATATAACAAAACATTACCTTTTAATCCTTGTCTGTTATCCAAAGACTATACAGTCAATTACAGAGACATGTGCCTTTTATTTTTTATTTCAGTACAATTTACCTCTGATTCTTTTGCAAAGCATGACAATCTTCTAAGCCAAAAACTCATTTTGGAAGTTTAGTTCTCAAGAAGTGGAACTACTCCATATGTGCAATATTCTCCCAGTGACTGAGAAAGGTTTATGTATTTGTGAAGAGGGTGCAGTTCTTATTTGATATTTCTATGAACATCAAGTTTCCTAAATTTTTGCAATTTATATACCAGACAAGGACTAATTTTCCAATATATCAAGAGTCCCTACAAATGAATAAGACCAATCCACAACAGAAAAATGGGCCCCCGCAAAAAAAAGTATAGATAATTTCCAGAAAAGGCAATCTATTTATAAAAAATGAAAAAATACTCAGCTTCATCATAATAAGAAAAATGCATTTTTAATGCAATAAAATGCAATACTTCTTTTACCTACAGATTGGTAAAAATTGAAAAGTTTGAGGACACATCTGAATTGGCAAAGATACTCATACCTGTTCAACTTTCTTAAGAGAGCTATTTGGCAATATTTCTCAAAATTACAAAGGAAGGTATGTGTTTGTCAAAACTTGCAGAACTGTATACTTAAAAGGATAAATTTTACTGTATATAAATTATACCTTAATTTTTTTAAAGATGAAAAAATTAACATTAGTCTTAATATCTTAAAAATGAAAAAAGTTAATATTAGCCTCCTTGCAATAAACTCTATATTGCCTGCATAAGATTGATCTATACCCACTGTTAGGCAATACATTCTGAAATATTTTAAATGCAAAAAGCAGGGTGCAGAATGGTGTGTGTAGTATATTCCTTTCAAGCAAAGACAAATGACATGTACTTATTTACTCATATCTGTTCATATATGCATGTAATCTCTAGAAGTGTACACGAGACAGTGGCTACCTCTGGGGAGAAGGCCTGGAAGCCAAGGGGTGGGAGGGAGACTTATACTTTTCCTTATGCTTTCATAATTCTCGGTGTTTGTTTAACTGTGTGCACGTATTACTTTTCAAAGTATAATAAAACCTTAAAAAATGGGAAAAAATACAAACATAAATGCCCTCAACCCAAAAACTTAACCTCTAGAAATTTATTCCAAAGCTACACAGCCCAGTGCAGATGGGTGTATGTTCACGGTTGTTTGTGGCAGCATTGTTTGTAAGAGCTAAGATTGGAAACACCCTAAATGTCCACCAGTGGGACACTGGAGAAACCATGCTCTTATGAAACTGTGTAATACAGGAGTCCCCCCCCACCCCCGTGCCTATGGTTTCACTTGCTGAGATTTCAGTTAGCCACGGTCAACCGCGGGCTGAAAATATTAAATGAAAAATTCCGGAAATAAATAATTCATAAGTTTTAAATTGAATAGCGTGATGAAATCTCACGCTGTCCTGCTCCCTCCCACCTGGGACGTTAATCACCCCTTTGTCCCGCGCATCCACACTGTGTGTGCTACCCACACGTTAGGCGCACAGTAGCTGTCTTGTTTATCAGACCAAATGTTGCAGCATCGCAGTGCTTGTGTTCAAGTAACTCTTATTTTACCTAATAATGCCGCATTCACATACCTTTTATTATAGTATAGTGTTATAACTGTTCTATTTCATTACTAATTACTGTTGTTAATCGCTTAATGTGCCTAATTTATAAATTTATAAATCATAGGGATGTAGGTACAAGAAAAAACCTAAAATATATAGGGTTTAGTTCTATCTGCGGTTTCAGGCATCCACTGGGGGTCTTGGAGCACATCCCCTGCAGATAAGGGGGGACTACTGTACTTGGAAGCGGTAACAAAAAGAATGAGGAAGCTCTTTATGTATCAAAATCGAAGTACATAAGTACCTAATGCAAGATATCTCAAGTTGAGGTAGAAGGGGGAAGACAATATTTACATTGATTTGCCTAAATATGCATAAAATCACCCCAAGAAAATAGGTCAAAAGCATAAAATGGATTGCCTCTGGAGAGGGAAACTGGGCATTTGGGGAAAAGAAGTGGGAGGGAAAGTTTTCACAAAAATACGTTTGTCCTCTGATTTTTGAGCCATGTGAAAGAATTACCTATTAACACAAACTCCAGATTTCCCTGGCGTAGTATTACCAACACAGCTGATACATGACAGTAGTGCTCACTGTGGAGATAACTTTCTCTTAGCATCATGTGTCCTTTGCCACCATAAAGAAGTGGAATCTGTCCTACCATTTCATTTGTGCACGAAAATGTGCTAGGCCTGTTTCTCGGGTAGACTGTTTGGCAGGCTACTTGTCTTGCAAGAGCATCACATTGTAGCCAATTTCAAAAGGTCTCTCACCCTTTGGAAAGGATGTGAACACCTCTCTAGGGTGGAAATTATAAAAAGTCACCAGAGGGAGGGGAAGGCTAGAGGCATCGACTTATGGATGAAGCTTTTCTGAAGTGAATAGTTTCTTCACCAGGCACAAAGGACTCTCAGCCAAGCACAGAGATTGTGGTCACACAGCTGGTCACACAGCCAGGTCAGCCTGTCATGCCTGTTTCCCAGAACAGTGCTGTTATACAGGTATACAGGTATTACAGTATAAGACTACCACCTTTATAATTATAGGCTTATGTATACCAATAATTTATCAATATTCCTAAATATGTTCAAGGCTCTTTAATTCCATAATAATGAAAAACAATTCAGATTCAAAAAAGAAACAAATGTATATGCTCAGTTTTACTGCCCTAGAGCACATTGCCGTAATGATTAGAGTATATTGTCTATAATATCGAGAAAACTAATTTAAATTCTATATTATATTATGAGTGGACATTATTATTTGAAGAAAAAACAGTAAAACACATTGCACATAATAAGTTATAAGTGCATTTATCCCTTATTAAGTATATTCCGTATTAATTTTTGTCACACATTCAGTATCTGAGAATATTTCTTGGTCATAAGGGATTCTAAACCTCTATAAGTTAGAACTCTTTGGCCAGTGAGTGAGAGAAAATCTGATCCAAACACTGGTTTCAACAAAACAGGAACTGACTAGATTATGTAACCGGACAATCCAGGAATAGGGCTTGCTGCTCTGCTGCTCTCTGGAAGGCTAAGATGCATCACCAGGGTGCCTCTCTCCCTCCCTCTGTCTCTGTCCCTTCTCAGACTGGTTCCCACTCAGGAGATCACGATGGCGACAGCAGATCTGGGCCTTATGTTAAAGTCATAAATCTGGCAGGGCAGAGAAAGAATTTCTCTGGGACTCTCCCTGAAATCCCAGAAAAAGTACCATTACTTCTCATTGATTCTGAATGAGGCTTCTATTAATCAATCAGTCTGACCAGGGGAATGCATTATTTGGATTGATCGAGGTCACAAAGCTCTGTGCCTGAGCCAGGGGTGAGGCCCTGCCAAGATAAGCACACTAGGGAGGCAGGGGTTTCCACAGATGGGAACTAGAGTATGGTGACGAGCGGAAGGGTGGCTGCATGGAGGGCGATGAAGAGAACAGTTGTCAGCAAACAGCTGTAGCCTGACACAATTGGTGTGCGATAGAAATCCAATAGGAATGAGGACCTACCAAGACCGAGGAAAGCACACTGAAAGACAGACTGTGGAAAATAGATGTTTGCATCCATCACTTGACATTAATATTTTAAATTAAAGAGTCAATGTCTCTGGACTTGATAGGCTATGTCAAAAAGAAAGAATAATTCATATTTCTGCACTTGATGTGCAATTGTAAAAAAAAGAAAGACTAATTGCTTTTTTCTTCAGAACTTAACAAACCTTTCATAAAATAAGCTTTGAGAAGAAAATTTTATCCTGAGAATTACTGCAAATATAAGATGACTCTCATCTAAAAGCTTGTCAGAAATGAAAGACAGTGCTGGGAATCAACTGCTGTCAGTTCTAGGTGGAGCGTCTAATTTGAAAATAATTTATTCTTTTCCATGTTAAGGCTCTTCTATAATATGTAAATTGGAGGTGATTTGTACAACCCATGTACTGGTAAGGTAAGAGCTAGAGCAAGAAGTTTGGGTTAGAAGTGCAGTGACTTTTAAGAATAGTTTTACAGTCAGTTTCTATACTCATCAAGCATTTAATGACAAGAAATTTATTCCAAGAATTTTTCTAAGTAACTGCAGAGAATTAATTATCAGAGGAAGAAAAACATTTTACTAGTTTCTGAAGAGGCATTGTCTTGCCCTTGGCACAGGGCCTGGTGGATTTAGCATGTATGATTTTTCCTGAGTTCCTCTGGCAGGGGCTATTAGTAGCCTACCCAACAGCTCATTCCTATTTCTTTCTTGCTTTTAAAAAAAATAAATACACAAATCAAATAAAAGTCAATTTCTACTGGGCAATGATATGCCCAGGATCAGGGTCTAAGTAAATCATGTCCCTCTTAGTTCCCTTTTGTCAATCTAGCGATGGTCATGTGATCAAGTTCTGGCCCAAGACCTATGCTAGGAGCCTCAATGTTTCTTCCTGCGTAGTGGGGCTTCAAAGAGAAAGAGAAAGCCTTTTTGCTGGTCTCTTTCCTTGCTGCTTGGAACTGAAGCTCTGAGGATATAATGTTTAGAACAGCTGCGCCATCTGGCGGCCAGAAGGGGAAGGCCAAGAGAACAACCTATTTGTGCCCAGACATCGCCCAGCAGCTGAACACCCCAGAAACCACCTGCTTCCACACGTTTGTTAAGTGGCATATGAAGGGTCATATGACTTGAGCACTTTCAGTTGGGTATTCTGTTGCTTTCACCAAAGTCATTCATAAGTGATATAGCTCTTGCTCAAATTTCTGACCTGTGGTTGCCATACTAAATACCACAGCTAAATTTGGAGGCTAAATATTTGCCTTGGAAAAAACCCAAAGACTAACTTTCAAAAATTCATTCTTAAAGAACAACTATTTCTTAAACTGTCCTACTAGTTTAAGTTTGATCCAGTGTTCCCCCTACCTACAAAAAAAAAAAAAAAAAAAAAAAAAAAAAAAAAAAGCCTTTCAAGCCAGCCCCTTTTTTTTTTCATTTCCTTTGGAAAACCATTAAATACATTTATTAGTAAGCTAAGACATTCTCCTCACAGCTGACACCTGCCTTCCTGTTTCAAATATGACAGTAATATTTGAGGAGGAAAGTTCTGAGATCATGAGAGGGAAAAAAACTTCACTCAAAGCCATGCAGAGACACAACAGGCTGCTCCTGAAGGTGATGGCAGACCTTATCCAGAGTGGAGCTTAAACATAAACAGAATTATAGAACTTTATAAAGGAAATTTAAGTATCAGATGGAATTCGAGTAAGTGATCTTTCTGGTTTCTCTCAACTCTAATACTCAAGGGTTGTATGTTCTTGGATCTCACATCTGAAAACTGAAAAACATCTTTTTTGTTTGATTCTGCAAAACTTTTTATTACCATCTTCTCTCCTTTAATATTTGATATATACCCATGTTTTGCTTTCTGACTGCCTACTTGCCATCCTTAATACCATGTAACCCAAATTCTATACCCTGCCCCTTTACTAAAATGTTCTTAGTTTCCTATTGGCTGAAGATTCAGGTAAAATCCAACACATTTTACTTAATTTTTAAAAATTAGATAATTTGTTTGTTATGAGTTTTTTTTCTGCAAACATTGAAAAAAATCTACATCTATTTTTAGAATCCTCACTCTTGAATGTATGTCTACAATATTACAATCTGTTAGAGTTGCTTACTGACATTGATATATTTGTTGCCTTACCTTTCCTGTTAGTTTTCACATATGCCCTGCATTATTTTTTCCAGCTTTATTGAGATATTGTTGACATATGTAAGTTTAAGGTGTACAACATGATGATTTGAGATATTGTGAAATGTTTACCACAATTAGTTGGCACCTCCAGTCCCTCACATCTTTGTGTGTATGTGTTTGTGTGTGTGTGTATGTGTGTATGTGGTGAGAACATTTAATATCTACTTTCTAAACAATTTTCAAGTAGATAATACAGTGTCGTTAATTATAGTCACCATACTGTACATTAGATTCCCAGAACTTATTCGTCTTACAACTGGAAGTTTGCACCTTTCTTAATCTTTATCCTCCCTGGACTGTCTGTTGCATCTGAACCTGTTTTCCAACCCCTGCTTGAAATTCTCTCCTTTCTTCCATGACATTCCAGATACTTGAGAGGTTTTCTTTTTTCTTTCTTTCTTTTGTAATCTTTTATCAAGGGATCACTAAATCATCTGGGGGATCTTTTTAAAATTATATAAATACAAGCTCTATTCCAAGAATTCTGATTCAGTGGGTCAAGGGTGGGATACCTTTGGCCAGAAATTCTATGCTTCAGGGTTTATACCCTATGCATATTTCTCTTAATCCTTTCTCCCATCAATTCTGTTTTGTAAGCAGCAAGGAAGTGAGAAATGGATGTTGTTAGGCTACTAAGTTCTGTTTAATATTATACAGTTAAATTTGTATTTTAAACCAGCATGGAAAAAGACTTGGCATGTGTTATTAAAAAGAACTTCTCAAATAGTAGAAAACCCACTAACCATAAGGAAAAGAGTGATAATTTAAGCCATGTTAAAATCAATAACTTTTATTTATCAAAAGATACCATTAAGAGAGTTGAGAGATAAGCCACAGAATGGGAAATTATATTTGTATCATACATTATTGAAAAAAGAGACTTGTATCTAGGATGTATAAAGAACCCTTACAAATCAATGAGAAAACTATGGACAACTCAATGGATACTCTTGAAGAATTCTGGAAATTGCCCATGAGAGAGCCAGTTCCAAGCATGCACTAGCCCTAGAGAAGTTGTCTTACAAAATGTCAGCCATCTTGCCTTCCTACTCCTGTTCTCACTTCTATCCTGGGTCCTTGTAGAATTACTAATGAAGAGCACATAGCTTACAGGTGAGAAGGAGGTGAGTGAGAAAAAGAAAAGCAGTCCACACAGTGTTTTAGTGATATTTTCACTGGGTATATAATTCTAGGTTGGTAGCTATTTACTTCAGCACATTAAAGGTATCATTTCTTAATTTTTCGGCTTCCATAACTGCTGCTGGGAATGCAACAAACTATTACTTCTTTGAAAGTAAACTGTCTTTTTCCTCTGGCTGCTTTTACTAGTTTCTCTTTGCCTTTGGTTTTCCTTGTTCCCTATGATGTGTCTATATGTGGCTTTCTTTTTCTGATTCTTGTGAATCATTGGGCTTCTTGAATTTGTGAGTTGATATCTGGAGCTGAAAACAGTTGTTAACTCACTAAATGTTGCTTCTGTCCTATTTTCTTTTACTTCTTCTTTTAAGACTGCAATTGATATGTTAGACATTTTCATTCTCTTCTATTTCTTTTTTCATTCCTTTTTTTCTTCATGCTTCATTCTGAATGGTTTCTTCTGACCTGTCTTTGTATATACTAATTCTTTCTTAATTCTGTCTAATTTGTTCTTAAATTCATCCATTGACTTAATTTAGGTTACTCTAATTTTTCAATTCTGCGATGTCAATTTTTTTATACTTTACAGTTCTCTGCAAAAATATTTAAGCTTCACTTTAACTATTTGAACTTGATAAACATAGTTGCTTTATAATCTGTATCTGGAATCCTTGAGGGTTAGTTTTATTTTATTTTTCTTGTCCATGGTGTTTTATCATCTTGTATACCTGGCTATATTTTTTGCTGTCCTGACAATTATATTTTTGATTATTTATAAAATAATTTGAGGCCTACTATGATGTTCTCTTTCTACAAAGAGAAAATTTATTGTTTCTGCCAGGCAGTTGAAGGCACCAACAATCCAAGATTACCTTATTCCAGTTTTATGGCTTCAGATTTTCTGGGCAACCCAGATCACTCAAAGGCAGACTGCAGTACCTGCAAGGGCTGGTTTACTTTCAATTCATCCTTATTTCTAGAGTCTGTCCTTTCAGTCCCAACTCAACACACAGGGGACTTACCCCTGGTGGTCCCTAAACCCCAACTTTTGTCTCCCTTCCCCAAAATGCACTGTTAAGACTCTCTACTGCCTGTTCTGAGTTATTAAACATCCTCAGGACAAAATGACACTCCTATCATTATCATTTGTGTGGATTTCGTCTTCTCCAGGACCTTAGCTAAGTAATTTCTCACTATTTGTTAGTTTGCTATTTCTAGAAAAATGATTTTATATTTTGTTCAGCATTTTAGTTACCTTCAATGGGAAGATTTGTTTAAATTACTTAATTCATCATTCCTGGAAGCGGAAGTCTAACCTCAACTTTTTCATCTCCTACTTGCCATCCTATAATTTTTCGAAGAAGCACAGACACAGTGGAAACAACAAGAGCTGGGGTTTTGGTATTGCCCTGTTTACTAAGCTGTTGTGTGGCTTTGAGTGAATCACCTAAGTCATGGCTCTCAATTTTGTAAAAACAAATTAAAATTAATCAACATATGTCTTTAAGGAATTTAAAGGAAAATGTTGAAGAAAAAATATATTACTTAGTCTTGAAAGAATTTGTGCTGTCCTCTAAATGGCTTAGTTTGTGCTGATAAAGATAGTAAATTGATCAAAAAAAAACTAAGCAAAAAAAATATTTTGGTGTCCTACTTAGCTTTAATCAAGATGTTAAATTTAATCTCTTCCTACTCAACATAAAAAAAAATAAGAATTCTCTTGCTGTCAATTTTTTTGACAGCAGATGTTTTATCCATATAAATATTAGGTTTTCAAATCCATATGAATGTCAAAGATGATAAATTATGTTTTAGATAATTGTGGAAAGTTTACAACATAGCTAATGAAAGATAGTATTGTTAATGTGATAACCTGGATAGACTAGGTTATACTGCAGAAATAAACAATCCCAAACTTTCATTGGTTTAGCCCAGGAAAGTTTATTTTTGACTCATATGCAGTTGGCTGTAGGTACTGTGGCACCTCTGCACAGCTCCCGCACAAGCATGCCTGACGTCCAGGCAATTTCCGTCTTTTGGTTACACTTTCTCAATGTTTGGCCTCTGTGTTGTGGTGGCAGGAAAAGAGAGAGGCATTAAAAAGTAACAAGTGCTCTTCTCTCTATGCTTTGTCCCAGAAGTGACACATGTCACTTCTCCTCACAGCTCATTTATTATAACTAGTCATATAGACCACCTAACTGCAAGGGAGCTGGGAAATACATGGGAAGTGCGTGTATATTCAGTGACGAAAAATTATAATAAATTACATCACTTCAGATGTGATTGAGCTTAAAATGAACTCCTTGAAACATTTCCAAGCAAGAGTTATTCCCAAAACAACAGGAAAACCATGGCGTGATTTCCAATATTTGAAGAAGCAGATCCTCTGCTGTCTCCCTGCTACAGTGGTTAATTTTTTAAGAGGTTCTGACGGCTTCAAAACATAAAACACAGCATGTAACTCTGTTTATTCTTGAATCGTTCTATTGTATTTTTAAAAAAGGAATTGGATTGAATGATATATAATATCACTTAAGAGCCTTTGAAAAGATTCTGTAACAACCAAAATCAGTTACTTTTTATTTCAACTCAAGAATATTTTTTTAACATATTAGATTTTAAACCAAAACTTTAACAGATAATTAGAAGTTCCAGTCCCTTAAAAAAATTGTGATAAGTGAACTAGAGATACAGGTAAATCTTATGCATCTGGTCTCTGTCACACAAGATATCCATCCAAGGACCTTCTTTTTTTTTTTTTTTTAATGAAAGCATTTTGTTAGACAACATGAGTAAAAAAAAAAAAATGGAAACACCATTCCTCGAGTACAATGGCAAAGGGTGAGATCAGTTTATTCAAGAAATGAACATGAATTTATGTCATTAAAGCTTTGCTCTCCAAGTACAACAGTGTGTCTGAGTTTTAGCAAGAGAATTCTTCAATAAGAGAATTTTGCTAAGTTTGTTAATAATAGTTCTTGGGTTCTGTTTATTGGTAAAAGATTGAGAGATTACTGGCAGTAGTCTCTAAATTTATAGTTGCAAAATCAGATCTAATAGGGTCTAAATAGGTAGACCAAGCAGATAAATAGGAGTTGCGGAGAGTCATATTATTTGGAGATCCTTAAAACATACTGAATTATAACATTTTTGGGGAAAGGCATAATATTTTATTTTTAAAATACCAATAAGATTAGAATTTGCTGGGCGAGTGAACTAGAGGACTAACAAGACAAAGGAGTTGGGCTTTATACAAAGGAATGGTTATAAAGATGGGGGTGGAATCTGAGTTGGGGAAGAAGCCAAGTAGCTGTATTGTTTCAGAAGTCATTATTGGGATTCATTCATTAGGGGTATGACTTGATAGGGCAAGTCTTCCATTCTTAATTTTTTAGCTTACTTTGTAAGTCATTGTTATTTGCATTGTGATGAGATATTTGCATTACTCAATTGTCCAGCTTTAAGAATGACCCTTATTCGCTGTCTGGCAGGAAAGCAGATGCACAAAGAACACTCCATTTGACAAGCTGCTTTCCGATCATATTCTCATCTGTTTTCCTCCACAATATTTGGTCAGAAGGTTTTGTTCTCTAGCCAGGTTTACGACCTGCAGTAAACACAGGGGCTTGCATGTGGTCCCATTGTGATAATTTGATCATTTTCTTCTTTTCTTCAAATTGGTTAATCGTTTTTAATTTAGCCTGTTTATACAGTAGAAATGTGTGTGCGTGTGTTTGTGTGTGCATGCACACATGCACACGCACACATGCACACGTGCCTGTGTGTGCTATCTGCTGTGGGGGAATACTTTGAAACGTGTGATCAGTGTTTCCAGCTGTAGTTGTGCAGTCTCCATTCAAAGTCCTCTCTGTCCCCTGAGTTTTTAAAGGCTTGTCAACAAATTCTAAAGGTGATTTACTCAATCATTTCCGAGCTTGCCTTATCTTACCTTATTTTCAGCTGCTTGTCAATTCTATTTTACTTTAAAAAGAAAACATAAATATTTCTGTCTTCATTGTTTTAGGGAAAAGAGAAAAAAGCAGTTCTAGATCTGAGCCTGATATTCTCTGTGCTCTGGTAAGAGGGTACCCAGGGTAAACTGTCAGATAAGGTGAGACTGGAGCCAGATGAGCTGGCTCAGGTGGAGAAAGTGCCTGTCAGACCTCCCACAGTGAGCTGACTGCCAAGGTAATGACCTTAAAATTTGGGAGAAAATCAGATTCTGCTGCATCCAGAGAACCTCCCTAGGACAGGAGAATGTAATATTCCTGGCCCAGAACCCATGCTCTTCCTCACCTTCAGGGGTCCTGAGAACCAGCATCATCATCCTCCTTCCTGCTTTGTCCACAGAAACTTCTAAAAGCAACATATGCCTTGGGTTATCTCAGTCTAGCTAGTCTAATACAAATTAGAGTGTTTTTTAAATAAAGATAAAAATCAGTCATTCAGTTAAGTTTAAAAGCCACCAGTCTTTAAGCCCTGAAGAAGACAGAAAAAAAAAATCCTAAAAACTCTGGGTCGGAGAAAAATCCAGGAATTCCTATTATGCAAGGAGAATCTGTATCACAATGTAGCAATCACAAGTACTGGGCACAGTCTGAAATCCCAAGAAGTAGTAAGAATTTCAGAGTTGAAAGGATGAGGAGAAAACGAAGTAAAGATCAGCATGACCTATAAAGTTTTTTCTATCAAAGAAAGAAATCAGAAATAAAAATTATAGTTGTGTGACAAGTTGAATTTACAACATATATGATGTAGCATTCAATATTCTCTATGAAAATAAATGATCTTTAAAGACAGACTGTATATTAATGAATTTAATAGGAATAAATAAATATGAAAATGCTAATCCCCTAAAAGCTGGAGTAGATACAATTATTATCTGACAAAGCTGACTTTAAGGCAAAACCATTACTGAGGATAAAGATGATAACTTCATAATGATAAAAGATTTTTTTCACCTGGGAGCTATAACAATTTTCAATTTATATGAACTTTGTAATGTAGTCTGGAAATACATAAAACAAAAATAGAACAAAAAAAGAGATAAACCAAAAATCATTGTGATGAATTTTAATGTACCTCTTTCATTAATTTCAGGTAGATTATATATCTAATTGTGAAGGCAAAATTATAAAGCTTTTAGAAGATAACTTAGGATAATAATTTCATGACCAATTTAATGAAACAATTTTCTTTTAAAAGATGCAAATATTTCCTACCAAGACATAGAAACAACACACTGACCATAAAGGAGAAGTTTGATAAATTTGACCAAATTAAAATTAAGAACTTTTTTCAAAAGATACCATAAAAATCTGACAGAAAAAAAAAAGCTACAAAACAGGAAAAGATACTTGCAACATATAAAATTAACAAAGGGTCTGTAATGATAATCTATAAAGGACTTCTACAAGTACATAAGAAAAAGCTGAGGTCTCAATAGGTAAATGGTCAAACACTTAAAAAGTTGCTTCACAAACAAGAAAATTAAATAGTTAATAAACATATGAAAATATGTTAAATATGATTAGCAATCAGGGAAATGTAAATTAAAACCACCGTGAGATACCATTACATGTCTACCAGCTTGCCAAAACTTTAAAATCTGACAATACCATATGTTGGTGAAGATATGGAGCAACAGAGATGATCAGAGTTTGGAATTAATATTACTAAATTTTAAGACACATTCTCTAGGACCCTTCAGTCCTACTCCATATTATATACCCTGAAGAAATTCATGTGCATGTGCACCGAGACATGTGACCGGAATGTACATAATAGCATGGTTTGTGATTGCAATGGGAATAACCCAAATGTTGGAATAACCCAACAGCTGAGTAGATAAATAAGTTGGGGTATAGGTATATGATGGAATATTACTCACCAATATGAGGAAATTAACTACAGCTGCCACTAGAATGTGGAGGAAACTCACGACCATATGAGGGATGAAAGAATCAAACATATGCATTTTCTGCTTCCAGTGGTATAAAGCCCAAAAGCAAGCAAAACTAAATTTTTTTTTAGAAATAAGTATATAGATAATAAAAGCATAAAGAAGAACAGGAGACAATTATTACCAAATGTATTCTAGTAGTTACCTCTGGGGAAAGAGAGAGGTCTGTGATTTGGAACAGAGCAAAATTCTAGAGTGCTGGTACTGCTCTTTTTCTTGATTTGTTATGGTACATGGGTGTTTGCTTTATAAATTATAGGTAAACTATACATTCATATTTTATGCTCTTTTCTGTATTATTGTTTATAATAAAAATATTTACAAAAGAAGAAAGCCTGAAAATTAATGAGTTAAACATCCAACTTAAGATATTAGAACTGTAAAACAAAAGCAGTGTATAGAAATAATAAAATAAGCAAAATATTGCATAATGAATTGTTATATATAATGTATTTTAATACGTATAAAATATGTTATATATTTATATATAAAACCTTTTTATTTTCTATATAAATAATATTTAATATTCAAGATTTCATATTATATATATTTATTTACATGTAATATATTATATATAATTAAATAAAAATAGAGGAGCATCAAAGCCAAAAGTTTAGTCACTGAAAAAGCAAACCTCTTTAAAAACCAGTCTAGGCAAAAAGAAGATGGTACAAATAACAATAGAAATAAAAAAACAGGATATAACTACAGATGCTAAAGAGACTGAAAAGACAGGAAAATATTTTTGAACAACTTTTTAAAAGAAATAGTTTTAACAACTTTTTGCCAATGAATTTGAAAATAGAAAAACATAGCTAACTAAAACCAACTAAGGAAAAAATGGAAAATCTGCAGGATTTTATAACAAAGAAAACCGAATCAGTTTAAACTATTCCCACAAAGAAAACAATAGACTCAGGCAATTTTAGTAGTGAGTTCTCTCAATAATTCAAGAAGCAAATAATTTCAGCCTTACACAAACTATTCTAGAGGCTGAAAAAAGAATTAATACTCCCCAACTCACTTTATAAGGCTAATTTTACTTTTACATTAAAAACTTAATAAGGAGAATACACAATAGGAAAATCATTAACCAAACTCATTCATACACAGAGGCAAATATCCTAAACAAAATAATAGAAAAAGGAATCTAGGAACATACGAAATGATAATATGCCATATCCAAGTGGGTTTAACTCAAGCATCCAACAGAGGTGTATCAGGTACCTATGTTGCATTAAAAACAAAACAAAACATGAAAAGCAAAATGACAAGTCAAAACCCGTGGCTTGAAACAATAATTTTTTATTTCCCACAATGCTATGGGTTAGCTGGGCTGGTTTTGCCAGCGTCACTTACATGGCTGCCGTCAGCTGGAAGCTCAGCTTGGGGTGGGTAGCCTAAGATCACCTCACTCATGCATCTGGAACCTCATTTGGGTTGTCTGGGCCTCTCTTTCCATGAGGTCTATCATCCTGGACTTTTCCATGTTTAGAGAAGCATTCTAAAAGGAGAGAGAAAAAAAAAAGAAAGCCTTTTGAGGCCAAGGTTTAGAAATCACTCAGTATCTCTTCTGTCACACTCTAATAAAACAAAACACAAGGCCAGAGCAGATTCAAAGGGAAGGAAACTTCACCTCTTGAGGGTATGAATGGCAAATTCACATGGCAAAGGGGTATAAAGGATGGGTGGAACGGTTATAGCCATCTTCGCAAACACATTGGTTTAATATTTAAAAATCAGTAATAATAAACCATGATAAAAGCTGAAAAGCAAAGAAAAAACTCACTTCTTAAAATATATGTACAAAAGCATATAATAAAATCTAATGCCTATTCAAGATTTTAAACAGAAACAAGACTAAGAAGTTTCTTAACCTAATAACGTGTGTTTTGTATCACCATTTCTAATTTACCTTATTGTTCCGGAGTTCTTAGCCAACACATAATGGAAAGTAAATAAATAAATGAGAATTGGAAAGGTAGAAACAAAATCTTCATTGTCTTCAGGCGATAAAACATTAGAATTACTAAGAGAGTATAGCAAGTTTGCAGAAAATCAAATCAAAATTTAAAAATCAATTTCATTTATATTCATCAGCAATGTTAATTAGAAAATGTGAACATACTCTATATAAGTATCAAAACTAACAAGTTTCTGTATTCAAGTAAGATGGAATAAGTATATTCCACTTTCTCTTTCCCATTGAATACAGCTATAAAACCTGGACAGAATTCATGGAGCAGCTTTTTGATGAATCTAAACTTAATCAGGAAAAGATTCTCAACATCATTAGCCATCAAGCAAATGCTAATCAAAACCACAATGAGATACCACTTCACACCCACTAGAATGGCTATCATCAAAAAGACAGGTACTAACAAGTGTTGGTGAAGATGTGAAGAAATTGGAATCCTAATACAGTGCTGGTAGGAATGTAAAAGGTACAGCCACATATTGAAAAAAAATCAGAGAATTTAAATTTGTCTACATAATATCTTGTCCACAAATATTCATAATAGCATTATTTGTAATAGACAAAAGTGAGAACAACCAAAATGTCCATCAATAAATGAATGGATAAACAAAATGTGGTATATATCTGTAGAGTAGAATATTATCAGCCATAAAAAGAAATGAAGAAAGGATTCATGTTACAACATGAATGAACCTTAAAAAAAAATTATGCTAAGTGAATAAGACAGAAAATGTACATACTGTATGATTTCAAGTCTGTATTAGTTGGGGTTCTCCAGAAAAGGAATTGGTTTACAATTGTGGGTGCTGGCAAGGTCAATATCGGCCAGCAGGCTCGAGATCTAGGGAAGATCTAGTGTTGCACACCTGGGAAGGCAGAATTCCCTCTTCCTCCAGGAACTGCGGGCTTTTTTTTCTTACAGCCTTCAACTAATTGGATGAGTGACTTCTGAGTTTCTATTTGGAGTGATAAAAATATTCTGAAATTAGATAGTGATGATGGTTACACAACTCTGAATATATAAAAAGCCAGTAAATTGTACACTTTAAAATTTTTAAGTTAACTTTAAGTTTGCATATTATATCTCAATAAAGGTGTTATTTAAAAACTCCTAGAAGTTTTTATGAATATAGACAAGTTAATTCTAAAATTTATTGGAAGGGCAAAGAAACTAAAATGGCTAAAAAAATTTTGAAATAGAAGAATAAAGTTGAAGGAATCACACTATCCAATCTTAAGACTTACTGTAAAGCTTACTATAAAATAATCAAGATAGCTATCATAAGTTCAGTTCTGAGTCCTAAGATAAAGATATTTTAATAAAAGAAAAAATTTCTTAAAGCTAAAAATTTTTATTATTTGTTCAATTGTTTATATATTTCCCCATTCCAAAAAAAGGATTTGAGTCACCTTATTAAAATAAACGTATTATTGATGGACTGATTGAATGAATGAATGAATGAATGAATGAAAGACAGTAAGGGGAAAATGAAGTCCAAAAGTAATACACAAACATACAAATGAAAAGATCCTCTCCACTTTCTAGAACTTAAAGCAGATATAGCTTTCTAGCAGCCAGCCCAAAGAAGAAAAGTCAGTTGCACACCCACAGCGTTCATATGATAAAAGCTAAAAGCAGGTGCTCAAGAGAAAAATATCATTTCCTAATTCTGCAAATGGGAAAATTTCTCCCATTTAGGAAAACAGTGTGGGGGCAGTGAGGGTGTCAAATGTCAATAGCCTTGGAGCCAGCAGCTGCCGCAGAGGCAAGAAGTAGCATTGCTGGCACAAATATCAACAATTTGACACCAGGTATTGGCAGCCTGGGAACAAAGCTCAGTGAGAAGCGGCAGCCAGCAGTTGTGTGGCCTTCAGTTGGCCTCTGAAGAGAGAAGAGCAAGAACAGAAATTTCAAGGCAGCCAAGAGAACAAATTCACACAACACTTGTGAGATCCACACAGAGATTCCAAGAACTCTCTGTGAGGAAACAGGAGTTCCTATAATAGGTGGAGGAAGAGAGAAATATTGCAGCTATTATTGGGACCTCAGATCACACCTGTTTTTCTTTTCATTATTTGTTTTTGTCAAATTAATACATATATCTCTTTTAAAAAATTAAATAGAACTGTTAGCTTACAGTGGAATATAGCAGAATTCTGCCACTTTGATTCTCATCCCTAAATTTCCACTCCTCTTAATCAACTCGTTTAAGCTCTTTGGTTGTTTCTTTTGGCTTTATCTCTATGTATATAAATTGTGTGCTTACATGGCCATTTTTTGATTTTTTATTTTAGCTATTACCTATTTACTTGCTACTCAGGTAAATGAAGAGTTAGCTCTTTTAAATCATCTCCCTGAAATACAGTCACTCACATATACTTCCTCATTCCCATTTCCCCAAATTAGTTACTTTGGCATTTTTGTCTAAATAAATATTTATGATTAATTGCTATTATTCACAATTGCAATAGTGTGTACTATAATGTTGCCTTCTTTAACTTTGTTTTTTCAGAATTAATAATTGCCTTGGTTTTTGTCACTTGCTTGCTTAATTTTTCATGTTAAAATCACTAATTCAACTCCAAACTATCCAATAGAACTAAAAATTATTTCTGAATACATTCAAATACATTAGATATTCTATAAGTTTAGTTTCTTCCCTGGAAATATCTCCTGGAACACTCTGTCTTCATTCTCTTGTCTGTACTGGGCACTTACTAGGCTTGCTGCCCAGCTGTCATCCTGAAATTTCTCATCACTAAAATCCTGGGACTTCTTTTCTTCTCCTTTATGTGTTGTATCTTCTGTTTCTTGGATCTAGTGTCTTTGTCTTTCTTGGCTTCTTCCTTTTTCATATCATTTAGTGTTCCTGAATAAAAATGTCATTATTTTACCCTCTTACCTGAATGATAATTTGCCTACGTATAAAATTTTAGATTGGAAATTATTTTCCCTCAGAATTTTAAGGCATTGCTCTATTTTTTCCCCAGACTACTCCAGTGTTCTTTTGTTTTGATTTTTTTTTCTGAGTCCTGAATTGCTTCTCCTTCCTATGAATGCTTATTATGGCTTGTTTATTTGTTTGTGCATTTAGTGTTGGTTGTTTTTGTTTCTCTTGTTTAAGTCTTTTTCAAATATCTAGTGATCTTTTTATTGCCTATTCATATCTTAAAATAAGGCACTAAACCACTCATTGGAAGATCTAAATACGCGTGCTATATTTTCACCAGTTGAATTCACTGTAGAATGACTGAGCACACATATTCAAATTTCCTTTAGGGATGTTGCTTTCTCCAGAGAAGAAAGTCTGAAACTTTTGATTGGTGAGTGCATTGGAATAGGACTATCGGCATGCTGGATTTCAGCTTGCTTGGCACTAAAAATTTCAATAGAAACGGAGGAGGGTCATCCTTCACTATATGGCCTTTGTCTTAATCTTACTCTTTACAGTATAGTGCTTATGCCTTGCCTGCCACTGTGCTTGTCCCTGAACTGGGTCCTGCGTTTTTCAAGTTATTCACAGATTAAATCTTCAGTCTTTTGCTTTGGGCCTGGGAGAGAAATCAGTGTGCTATACCAAAGAAAATAGAGTCAGATACTCCAAATAGAAAAAGATACTTGGAAAAGGATATTTGACAGTTAAATGTGGCAGGTTGAATATATGGCACTTATTTCTGTTGCCTCTAGAAACTCTGCTAAAATGAGAATTAAACTTTTAAAATGATAAAATACAGTAAAGGGAGAACATGAACAGTGTTCTGCAAAGCATATCCTAAGAGCTGTGTACACTTCCAGAAACCACACTTCAGAGAAGAATTCCAACCAAACGAGAGACTAATTAATTATAAATGTAAGATAATGGTGAAGAGTGCTTACTAAGTCAACTTTTCAAAGAATAATAAGTATAAACTCTGGGGAAAATGTAAAAAAAAATAATCTGAAAGTACTGGTGAAGACCAAACACAGGCAAAAAGTAGACGAGGGGCAGAGAGTTTACATATGAGAAAAGGGAATGGCACTGAATAAGTTATAAACATATGCACTTAATGACAGACCATCAAAATATATGAAACAAAAGGTGAAAGGGAAAAAATTGAATGGAAAAATAGGCAATTCTACAATCACAGTTGGAGACTTCAATGATCTACTCTCAATAATGAATAGGATAACCAGATGGAAGATAAATAAAAGGAATCCATATTATAAGAGAAGAAATAAAATTATCTCTATTTGTAGATTATATGATATTACATGTAGAAAACCCTAAAGATTCTACCCCCAAAAAACCTGTTTAAAGCTAATAAATGAATTCAGCAAAGTAGCAGGATATGAAGTCAGCACACAAAAATCAGTTGCATTTATATACACTAATAATGAACAATATGAAAAAATTACAAAAACAATTCCATTTATAACAGCATCAAAAAAACTTAGAAACTAGCTTAACCAAGGAGGTAGAACACTCATACGACAAAAACTCTAAAACATTGTTGAAAGAAATTAGATATAAATAAATGGAAACACAGCCTATGTTTGTGGATTGGAAGACCTAATATTGTTAAGATGTCAATACTACCAAAAGAGACCTACAGATTCAGCACAATCCCTATCAAAATACCACTGACATGTTTTGTAGGAATAAAAAAAAGTCCATTAATAAATTCATATGGTATCTCAAAGGACCAAAATAGCCAAAACAATCTTGGAAAAGAAGAATGAAGCAGGGGGACTCACATTTACTGATTTCGAAACTTAAAACAGAGCTACCATAATCAAAACAATGTGTTTCTGGGTAAAGATATACAGACAAAATAATTGAGAACCTACACATAAACCTCACATATACAGACATATGACTTTAGACATGGGTTTTGATGGAGGAAAAGATAGTCTTTTCAACAAATGATGCTGGAAAAATTGGATATCTACATGCAAAAGAATGAAGTTAGACCTTAACCTTAATATACAAAAATTAACTCAAAATGAATCAAATACCTAAGTGTAAGACTTTAAAGTATAAAATTTTTAGAGGAAAACATAGGGCAAACTTTATGACATTTGATTTGGCAATGATTTATGGGATATGACACCAAAGGCATAGGCACCAAAATAAAAAAGAGACAAATTGGACTTAATGAAAATTTTAATGATAATATCAATAGAGTTAAAAGGCAACCCACAAAATAGGAGAAAATATTTTCAAAGCATTTTGAAATAATCAGTCTCGTAAAAGATTAATAACCAGAATTATAGAGAACTCATAACTCTACAACAACAACAAAACAAATAACCTAATTCAAAAATGAGCAAAGGACTTGAATAGACATTTCTCTAAAGAAGAAAGACAAATGACCGATAAGCACATGAAAAGATGCTAGACATCACTAAACATTATGGAAATCCAAATCAAAACTACAATACCACCTCAAACTTATTAGTATAGCTACTATAAAAAAAAGAGAGAGAAGATAGCAAGTGTTGGCTGGCAAGGATGTGGAGAAATTGAAACCCCTGTACATTGTTGGTGGAAATATAAAATGGTGCAGCTGTTGTGGCAAACATTTTGGTTCTTAAACAGAATTATCATGTGCCCCTGCAATTCCACTCTTAAGTATATATGCAAAAGAATTGAAAATAAAGACATGGATACTTGTATGCCAATATTCATTGCAGCATTATTCACAATAGACAAAAGGTGAAAATAACCCAAACATCCATCAGGAGATGAAATGATAAACAAATTGTGGTATATACACACAATGGAGTATAATTTAGCCATGAAAAGGAATGAAATTCTGATACATGCTACAACATGGAAGAACCTTGAAAACATCATGTTAAGTGAAATAAATCAGACACAAAAGGACAAACACTGAATGATTCCACTTTTACAAAATATCTAAAATAAGCAAAATCAGAGACAGAAAGATTCAAAATTATCAGGGGCTGGAGGGATGGGGAGAATAAGGAGTTCTCACTCAACAGGTACAGAGTTTCTGTTCAGGGTAATGAAAAAGTTTTGGAAATAGATAGTGGTGGTGAATGCAGAACATTGTGAATGTAATTAATGCCACTGAATTGTACAATAAAAATGGCTAAAATGGCAAATTTTATGTTAGGTATATTTTACTACAATAAATCTTCTGAAGAAATAGAAAAAAAAGATTGAAATTATGGCCTCTAATCTGTTATTTATTATCCCAAGCCTACTGCCTTTCTCCAGATTACCATTAAATATTTGCTTAGAACTGTAGTTTATAACATTTAAATGGGACTTGGTTGTAAAATATTCCAGCAATACTGTAGTGTTATAGAAACTCTGTTATATAAGGCAGTGTTTCCTAAAATATAGTCTAAAGATCACTTGTATCAGATTTATCAAGACCCCCAGATGCTTGATAAAGTGCAGACTCCTGGCTCCAACCAAGACCTACCAAACTGGAAATTTTTAGGGTAAAGCCTATGAATTTGCATTTTAAACATGCTCCCAAAGAGAAATTATATTTGGCTTTAAGGCAATAGTGCTACCGTGCAGTTGGTTAGGTTCTCTAAATTTTGTGAGAAGGGCCTGCTCCTGATGCTCCTGGAAATTTGGAAAAATGGAATGCTTGAGACACTTGGGCTGAATTAACCCAACTCTGGATTAGCTGAAGGAGTAAATAAGACCCCTCTCTCCAGATTGAACAGAATAAGATAGAAAAGGGAGAAGGAAAGTATTTTCAACATATTTGAGGATTTTAACTTAGGGGTTGAATAAGGGAAGGGTGGTTGCTGCATTCTGTTTTTAGGATGAAAAACTGGCATGCTATATTTACTACATCGTGCTTATTGTGCATGCAACCCTGTCTGATGAGTTCGGTTTCAGCATCATACAGAATAAGTTTATATATTTTATTTTATTTATTTTTTTAATGCCTACAGCACATGGTATTCCTAGGTAGTCTCCCATCCAAGTACTAACCAGGCATGACCCTGCTTAGCTTCCAAGAGCAGACAAGATCCGGCACGTTCAGGTGGCATGGCCATAGACCACACAGAATAATTTTAAATGAGATAAATGGAAATTCCTTCTCAAATAGTGGATAGCCATGGTTTCCAAACTGATGTGCATAAAAATTGCTTTAACCCCAAAAATTCTGATTCAGAAGATTTGGAGAAGGACCCAGAAATCTTCGTTTTAAATAAACACTTTAGGATATTCTTAGGCAGGTGGTCCACAGAACACACTTGGAAAAACACTTGGGTGCACTTGATAGAATTTCTTGACCTAGCTTTCTGGCTCCCTGGGGAAAACCTCAAAGGAACACTTGTAAAAGGGCTGAACTACTCATTTCATAAGTCCCAAGTGGAGAACTAGCAAGAACTGAAGAAATCAGCTGCATGAAGGTGCAGACAGGACACTTCTAATATTCAGCTTAGCTCCCTGGAGAGAGAAAGCAACACCCTAGGTTGCCTGACTTTAACAATAGAACACCCACCCACCACCCCGCACCCCACACAATTTGCCAGTCAGTCGCGTATACACAATCTAACCAGCAGGGAGAGCCCGAGGATTTCCACACACAAACTCCATTCCAGAAGAGGAAGAAATCTGATAGAGGTCCAGAGGGCTTTGGGGCTTTATTTTGCAAAGGGTTGAGCAAGAATAAAAGGAACTACAGAATTTGCTTACACATGGACTGTCCTTTCCTTCTGGCTCCTATTTGGGACTTTGCATCTTAAAAAGTGGTTCTCTGAGGTAGCCTTGGGCTAGGTTTGCCAGGGTTGTTAAAGAAAAAAATTACTCTGACAATACTGTGTTGTATATTTCAAAGTTGCTGAGAGTAAATCTTAAAAGTTCTCAGCACACCAAAAATATATATATATTGTGTGAGCTGATGGATGTGTTAACCAACCTTTTCTTGGTAATCATTTCATAACATATACATGTATCAAATCATCATCTTGTATACCTTAAATCTACCTAATGTTATGTGTCAATTATATCTCAATAAAACATTGAGGAGGAGGAGGAAAAATTATCCTGACGTTTGTTAAAATGGTAAGGAAGACCAGTTACAAAAGAGTCATGGGGATGTAAAGTACAGCATAAGAAATATAGTCAATAATATTATAATAACTATAGTAACAGGTTGGGTACTAGACTTATCAGTGGGATCACTCAGTAAATTATATAAATGTCTAATCACTATGATGTACACCTGAAACTAATATAATATTAAATGTCAACTGTAATTGAAAAAAAATAAATTACAAAATTTTAAATGGTAAGGAAGGCTTTATTCAAGACTACTGTAATAGGTGTCAAAACTATTACAATAGGAAGAGAGATCAGGCTCAATTCTGAATATAATAAAGGCAAATGGAGATTTACAACCAAGGAGCAGAGTGAGGGGGTTTGTAGATGAAAACTTACGAAGTGTAGACATCAAGGGTAGGAGAATTTGCTAAATCAACTTAGAATTCTTGCTGAAGGCAGTCCAAGAACTCAGATGTTAAACTTTGGGGATGAGGAACTTGATCAAATATTGAGGGTGATCAGATATCCAGAGTGGGGGATTCTCTCTAAAGCAAGTAGGCAAGATTCTTGCTAAAACGGGGCTGTGCAGGCCTGGTAAGGAGGCCTGGAGTAAGATCAAAGCTGAGACCTAGTTAAGAAGAAGGAGGAGTCTGACTAAAGTTTGGTCAGGATTTACAGAGAAAAGGTTCTTTTTCCTCTTGGTTTTCCTTTTCTATTTTTTTTTTTTCCACCCTTCCCAGGATAAGACTAAAGTGTGGCCCTGAAAACAAAAGACATGAGGGGCCTGCTTTTTACCTAGACCTTGATCTTGAAGTCCTGGATGGCTTGGCAGATGATTAAAATGAAAATCAGACCAAATTCCAAGTCTGCAAAAGAGCAAATATGTACTATCCTCCATTCACATATTTTTCTCAGAGTTCACAAACAATTAAACTTAACATAAAACTGAATATACAGTAAAACACACACACATATTCTGGAAACTATGTATCTAAATACTAAAGTCTCTTTATTTTTCCAGACTTACAAAATAGATTGAAGAATATGCTCAAACTTAATCTAAGACTCCCTAGAATGTGTCAAAACAAATTAAATAGTTTAAAGGGTAATCCCATTATGAAGAATGTCTTGTGTGTGCTTTTCTACTCAGTGTACAAGTAGAGAAGGTCTAGGATATGCCAGGCACTGTGCTGGTTATCTCATTACTTGAAATAAACTAAATTTACAAAGGAGACTGTCTGTTCCCTTTAAAGGTAAGAAAAAGATTCGGCAAAGCTAAATAACCTATCCAAGGCAAAACTTGTGGAAAAGTAGACCAGGAGTTTAATTGAGGTCTGAGTTAAGAATCTTATTAAAAATTATTTCTATCATTTTAAAGTAATATATTTTAAACTGAAATGAGATCTTAACCCATGCTTTATAACCTATTTGTTCTAGATGATATACCATGAATGATCTCTTACTTCATAACCTTCAAATTCACTTTTTTTTTTTTTTCATAAAACTCTTATACCTCTGGGAAAAGATGGCAGTTTGAAAAGACATGGTGGATTCCTTTCCCTCCCAACTCCAAAAGTTAAAAAAAAAAAGTCCAAAAAAATGTAAAGCAAGGGAAAATCTGCATTGGCACTAAAGAGAAGCATCCAAATATCAGACACTTTGAGGAATTCTACTAGATTTAGGGCAAATTGTTTTAGCTTAAAGAATATCCAGGTAGGCTTGCCAGACTTAGCAAATAAAAATACAAGATTGACCAGTTAAATTTGAATGTCAGATAAACAATTTTTTAGTATAAAAATTAAACTATTGGCTCATGCAATATTCATTGTTTATCTAACATTAAAATTTAATTGGGTATCTTGAATTTTGTCTGGTAATCATACCCCAGAGCCCATTCACAGCATCCCTGAAGCAACTTCAAGAAAGGAAGGGAGGGAGGGAGGGAGGGAGGGAAGTAGATGCTAGAACTCAGGATTGGAGGGACAAGGGTTGGGTTTGAAGGTGGATGGAGAGGCCAACCTGAAAAGCTGCATCTGGAATTCGAATTAGTTGTTAAAAGGCTCCAGTGGTTCGCAGTGGTCCTAAGCTCTAGGATGTCAAGTGTTAATAAGTTGTTGAAAACCTGAGGTGGGAAAATAGGACCTCTCGAACACTGCTAGTGGATGAATAAGTTAAAGTTGTTTTTCTACAGGACCATTTGGCTATGTATCAAAAGCTTTAAAACATGCATACACTTTAACCTAGCAATATCTCTTCTAGGAATTTATTCTAAAGAAACAATGCATTCTTTAAAAGGTTGTTTATAATAACAAAGAAATGAACACAACCTAAAATATGAACACTAGGAGAATGTTTAAGTTATGGCATATCCTTATATTAAGGAATATTATGTATCATTAAAATGATTCCATAGATTATTTATTGACATAAAGACTTTTCACCATATAGTTTAATTTTTTTAGGACAAGTTACCAAACTGCATTATGATAAGATTCTATTTTTGTAAGAATATATAGACATATAGATATATGTGCATTTTATGAATTAAAAATGTCTGAAAGGGTATATACCAAAATGTTAATGGTTTTCTCTAAGTAATCAAAATATATTTTTTTCTTTTTACTCCTATTTTGTATTTTTTTCTTAAAAATGTCTATTACCTGGGTAAATTTTTTAAAGGTTTTAAAAAATCTCTGTTGATCATATGCTTTTGAGTAATTATAAAATGAGATTGCAATTATAAAATGGGCTTTAATATTTAGGAGTGTGTAGTACAGATAAATGAGCTCTGAGTTTCTACTGGGTGGCAGGTACTGTGTTGCGAGCTGGGGATAGAGATGAACTGGACACACTCTCTATCCTCCATGAGTCCAAGTTCTTATTTCTTGGTGAGGTTCCTTGGCTCTCAGCCTTGCTGGCTCTGAAACCCCATTTGTCAGCCCATTTAAGATCATTTTTCATGTTAACCAAATTCACAGAGGCTGATAAACAAACTAGGATGATGTATTAATTTGCTCTGAGAATTATCACAGATACATAGGCCAGAATAGTACTTTAAGCATGACCAGCACATTTTTTCACTGTGGCCTGACCTAGACAGGGGACCAAATTATGACTAGAATGTTGCTTGCTGATCCTGGAATCATACCAAGGGTAGGTACTAACTTTAAAGTTTAATGGGACCTGGCCAAATTAGTAGATAGTACCCTTCTCTTCAATAAACATGGCCTTGCCAATAGAATCATAAATACCCCAAGTGTGAGATTTTTCTTCCTAGGACAGTAGTATCTGGATGGGCACTGCCAAAATTTATCTCATAGATTCTCCTTTTACAAAAATCTCCCAAAGCTAACAAAACTCTATTTTCTTCAGATTACACCCTTAACAGCTATAGATATAATATGCTCAGACCTAGAGCCCATTCCATTTCTTTAAAGTAATTTTTGTCTATTTTTTCTTTGTAATTTTGCATTCTGGTAGCTTGAAGATTTCTTAAAGGGCATCCTATTTATGTACTCAGGTACAACAAACTTTTAAAAATTAAATGCATTTTTTTTAATTAGAAAAAAATATTCCAAACCTTGGGGTGGGGGGAATAATGCAAAGGGTTTTTGGTGAAGTTGGGAACCATCTCTCAAGGCCTCCACAACTGCTTACTTGCTCCTTAATCAGGATCAACTGGGGCAAAATTCTTATGCTCAAATATGAAACTGAACTCCTAACACACGAAGACCCCAGGAATAGATCTTTCTCCTAAGATGTCATAAAAGGGTTGCCCCTTGGTGTAGCTTCCTTGGTTACCAACTTACCTACCCAAATTTTCTGTAATTGGAACCAAAGTTCACATAACATACTCAATATTCTAAATGTTGAAGAACATGGTATACCTACTATGAATTATCTAAATGGGAAATAGTACATTCTTAGGGTGCTGGCAGCAAGGGCACACCTTGAGCAAACATATCTGTATGTGGGCGAGGATGGATGCATGCACACACATGTGTGCACACACAACAATTTGGAAATACTTCAGTAGTTGAGAGTTTTAAGGAGGCATTGAAATAGTCATCATGTAAAATATCAAAACAAACATAGAACTTACTGGACTTCCTGATACTTATTTGAAGGTTTAGTCTTGTTTTGTTTTGTTTTTAAATTTCACCATGGGTACGTTAGTGTTTAGAGCCTCCAAACTCTTAATCCAAACTTGGTGATATTAATACTAATATAAATTTTTTTACAATTTTTAACATTAACAACCACCTGAGGTTCACATTCATCAAGCAATTATATTTATGTATTCTAAATTTCGACATGCCTTAGCCACTGGATACATTCTTGACTCCTTCCAAGCCATAAAAAGTTTTTCACATCTCACTTTCATCATACACCAAAATAGCTCTTAAAGTAAATTATACTTAGAGTTAGGGTTTTGTGCCAAACACCCAATGCCTAACCATTAATTATTATTTTCTAAGTATTGAGAGTGCAGTATAAGCTGTAAAGTACATGTCAAAACCTGGTCCCTGACCTAAAGCTTACCATATAAATTACAAAAACAAATCAATTCACACTACACACTACATCAAATTAAAAGCAAGGCTAAATCTGAAAGACACAAGGTTCAGGGACCTTTTTGTAAATACCTAAGAACTTACTACAATTCTAACTAGAATTTGTTGGCTTGAGGGTAGAATTTTGTATTTTTATTTTAATCTTCTAACAATGCCACTACCTCTGTTCCAGAAAAGAACATTTAATTTAAGAAGAGAATGTTAGAGTTGTAATACAGTTTCAGTTACTCTCTTGTCCCAAATGAAAAAAATCAAACAGCAACATAAAACCCTTTGATAATAGATTATTCTGAGCATCTGAGTGGCCTAAAATGTATCAAGCCATTGTAACAAGAGTCTCAAAGATACAAGCAAACTAGGGGTGGCTCCAAAGCGTAGTGGTTAGCATGTCTGCTTTAAACGCAGAAAGTCTTGCGTTTGTGCCCCAGGTGGCACCATAGACCATACCCTGGGTGTGCCAAGCACATGGGAGGAGATGCTCCTGTCTTCAGAAATCAAGTTTTTAAGGAGAAATGGCAACATTCATAGCTCAGGAGTGGAAGTCAAGGGGGAGGGGAGGAATTAAAGAGAGGGAAAAAAAGATAGTAGCAGACTGCAAAAAGATATTTTTTCTTTTCTTTCATTAAAGAATTGTGGTGTCTGTTCAGTTCATGTTGCTCCTCCATTCCAATTGGGCTCCAGACACTACAACTCCAAAGTCACAAGAATGGATTGAGTCAGATAAATTAATTATAAAGCTTGATTCTACCCCCTTGATCATAGTTGATTGGACCAGGAGTGAGCACCTGACCCAAGCTGAACCAATCAGAGTCTTATCCCAAGAAATTTGGAATTAGAACTGAGGGATTCAACCTTTCTTTAGATGGTTAGATATAGAATATGGAGGTGGGAATGAAGTGAGGGCATCTTCCACTGAAGAAGAGAACTAGAGAAGAATGGAAAGCAGTTTACAGAGAGAAAATGAAGCATGAATGCAAAGAGGAGGTAGAAAGGGTGTCTGGACAGTGCTCAGTCCCTGATTCCATTTGCTGGCTTCATTCCTGCCCTTGGCAACACTGACATCCTCCTTTATCCTTGTACATGGAGAGAATAAACTTTTTTTTGCTTAAGCTCCTTGAATTGATTCCTGTTATTTCTAATCAAACATCTTAATTTATCCTGGTCACTCTGACATGGATTTGAGAGTTTTATATTTCCCTATACGAAAACATTAGAAAAGCACTTGCCTACATTATTTAAATGGGGGTAGGGCTAATTCCTTTTGAAACACATGGAAAAAATCTCACCATGGTGAACCTTTGGGTAAGGAAGCTTTGTTTAGTAGACTTCATTGAAGGAGTTATTCTCTGCAAGAATTTGATAAATATCCCTGTCCAGCATAATTTGATTTTCAATTTATCAAAAGCCTAAGAAAACATTAAACTTAAAATTGTAAAACTAAAGATTCTTGTTATGTTTTAAGAGTTATGTCATAGAGTACTATACAAGGAAAAAAAAACTGGGCCTCTCTAGGACACCATCACCAGCTTGTGTTCAAACAGGTCACACAAAGTAGGAAAAGATAACTTCTACAAAGTAGGGCTATTAGTACATATAGCTTAGAAAATAAACTGGATGGAACTTGGAAAAGAACCACCTGACTATTCTGATCAGGTAGAATTGTAGAAACCTCATCCAGGACTCCAGAGAAATATTAACAATAGAATACCTTGCTGAGATGTAGATGACATTAACTTCTGTCATATACTTTTTTTTAGCATCCACTGACATTCATTGAACATCTAACATGAGCAGGTACCACGTTATCTTGTTTACTGCTATATCCTCTTTACTTAGCATAGTCATGGCATTTAAAATGTACACAATAAAAATTTTAGATGAGCAAATGAATACTAAAAAATGAATAAGAATCAGTCCATGTTATCTGGTTGATAGAAAATAATCTGTCCAATGAGACAATGAGTAAATGAAAATTTTAAAACAGCTCATATTTGTATATAGCAAATAAAGAATTCCCTTGAATTGGTAAAATAGGAATATTTTACCATAATATATAAATGGGCAGAGAATACGAATAGATCAAAGAAAAAATTTATTTTTAGTAATAAAAAGCAATGAAAATTATCATTAGTAATGATCTAAGAAAAACAAGTTGAAAAATTATCCTTCTCAGTAATTGAAATTTTCAATGTAGTGAAATATAGTTTTGAGGGGAGTATAGTGAAACTGGTATACTCCTACATTGCAATGGCAGACTTCATATATTTTATAGACACTTTCAATAATTCTTTTTATGCACTAATTAAAGTTCTGAGAATTAATCCTAAGAATGAACACAAAAAGAAATAAATGTTTAGGGTGAAATGTTTTTAATATACACTTAGGTGTTACTTTTGAATGATAAACTTTCAACTTATTTGATTTTGTTAATCAATGTCACCCAATAATTTTTAATTAAAAATTTAAAAATTGAAATATTAAAAAATAAAATAAGTAATTACTCCCCCCACAATAAGTAAATTCCAAGGAGACTATTTTGTACAACATTGAGCAGAAACAGGGCAGACACAGATGGGTATATACCATATATTTTACTTATCTAAAATGTAAGAGCTGGCAAATTTATGATGTATGTACTTTACCACCTACAAATTATACCTCAATAATGAAGAAAATGGTCTCTAATCAGATAAGATCATTTCACAGAATTGAAAATCAGATATGAACATTAAGAAGATTTTATTTTCCTTAAATTGCCTATTTGGAATGTAATGAGGCTTTTCTAAGTATTTTGAGTAATCTGACCTTACCACGTTACCTCAGGTCAGTGTGGGTGGTCATGAATGGCAAGATGTTCATTCAATTAGTTATTATGGCTCATGTTGGCCGGACTGAGTGTACATCTCTAAGGCCATTGCTGCCACTCCTCTTCAAATGATGAGGTGGATTCTCTTTTCTAAAGAATTATGTTATTTACATGACAGACTCTTAAAGGAATCTAAGAAATAAGACCATGTAAGTCTCACCCTAGAAATCAGTGGGCAACACAGAGAATGGGTGTGCACTAACTGCAGAGGGAGGAATCACAGGCTCCAGGAGGATTACACCGTGTGTTTGACTGTAAAGTGGAACTTGACCTACTAGTTTGCATCTTCATATTTTGGGTAACTGTTCTTCTAAGATAAATTATTTTGGAAGTTATTACTCATGTATGTTTAATACAAAAACAGAGAAATTATTGACACTATAATACAGTGAGAGAAAGTAATTGCAGAGCAGAAAGAGTATGAACTTTATTGTCATAGAAATCAGGAGTCAAATTCTAGCTCTTCAATTTCCTAAATATGGAACTGCGGAAGAATGGTCCAGTTTCTCTCCACCCATAAAATGAGGTTTATAATATCTTCCACACACTATTACTCTTAAAGATTAGAGATGATTCATATATGAGTGCCTGGCATACTCAGCAAACAATGGTGGTGCTGATGGTTAAGTGTTAGGAGAACTGGATACTAGTCATTCTTAGCACTTACAGCTGAATGGCTTTTTATTCAAGTGTTGTAGTTTTTCTGACATTCAAGCCTTCCATTTACAAAAAAAAAAAAAAAAAAAAAAAAAAAAAAACCAAATATCCACCTTTTGAGGAATAGCTTCTGAGGTTAATTTGCAAGCAGTTTATTTTTGTTCTTTCTTGCCCTCCTCTGTAGTTCTACTGAATTAACTACTTTTAAACTATAGGCAGCAGAAAAAAGGGAAAAGTCCTATTTATTGGATACATGTAACACAGAAGGAAAAAAACAAAACAGAAATGGCTAATAGCACCAAGCACCCAATCCTAATCTCCATCTAAGTCCCAAGGCAGAAAATTCCCCTGCTCTGCTCATTCCTCCCCAGGGTAAATGAGGATAACAATCAACTTGAGGTTTCTGATCCCATTTGGGGCAGTGATTTCATTGCTCCCGTTTTCAGATGCTCATCTGTTTTTGGGAAGTCAAGACAGGGCAAGTTTTAAGCATATAATCTAAATGAGAAAAATGTGGCCTGCCATTTGCCTGGGTCTTCCTTCCTCTGGTGCTCTGGCACCAGAGCAAAGATAGCTACTCTATCTCATCTCGCTCCCAAGAGTGAGGGTGGAAACCAGGGGAGGGGCAATTATCTTTCTTATATTTCATTGGCCTAAGATATCTTACTTAGGGAGGAGAAGAGAATGGCAATGTTGGGAATAGATATGTTTGTCTGGCCAGACTGGGCCAAACAGTACAAAATGATCGGATTCTTTGTATACTTTAAACTAAAATGCTGTTCCTATCTGAACCCAGGATAGTATCGTTTGTATTTCTCTATTTAAAAGGGGAAAAGAAAATAAAAAACTCGGCATGGGAAAATGCCCAACACAAGGCCAACGCTTGATTTTACTTCTTTTTCTTCATATCAACCAAAGTTTGATGATTACAAACAGAACTTTACCCTACTTCCTGGGATTGTTGTGAAAATTAAATGGAATAATGAAATCACTCTGTCAAGTGCAAAATCCCATATAAATATTTGTTAGGTTATTACAAGCAAGGAACTGGTAGCACTCCAGGTTTGTGCTGAAGACAGCAACAATGAACTAAATAGACAGCTGAGCAAATCTGCCAGACAGGAAGCAGTCTGACTCTTGAATACAGGCTGGATTCCCTTTCACTGAGCTACACCTGCCAGACTGGAAGCCCCTGGTGCTTCAGTCATGAATGAGCACGTCCTGTTCAGGGCCTCCAGGGCCTCACCCTAGTCTGGCCTTTGGCTCCACCCTGCAGTGCTGGCCCAGGGCCAAGTCTAGGCTAACTTCCCCCTCTAGCTTGCCTGGTACTACCTTTCCTGTACCATCAGGCCTTAAGCCAGAGTCTCAAGTTTTATATGACACGAGTGGCTCAATAATGAGAACACTCTTTCCTCCACACTAGGGAATTTCCCTCCCCTCCTCTTTCCTCTAAATCATTCCTATTTCCATTTTTTCTTGTTTCTCATCTGCCCAATGTCTCCAGAATACAGTGTGGAAGGTCAAGAAACTGAGAAAAGAGCAAAAGAACAAATTTGTCCTATTGGCCATTTCTCTGAATTGAGTCTCACTTGCTCCCCACTGGTCCTAATTCTTTGCTAACTCCTTGTTTACAGTAGCTGGAACATAACAGGTTCTTAATAATTACTTGTTGAATGAAAACAAGCATCAAATAATAAATCAGCAAATACATGTCAAATGAAGCTCTAAGCCTTTTTTGCACCCAGATCCCCCCCATCCCTGGCCTGCTTTTCATTTGCTCTTATGGACAAATAGGAGAGTAGCCTGGTTTCCCAGACTGACTTTGACTTTAGTTCTTAAAGGAACACTGACAGCACATCTGTTCTGTATGAGTCTTGAGAGTAAAAAGAAACTGAAAGGGGACAAACCTCACTTTCCATCTAATTCTCAGAAGGCATGAAATTAATTTAACAGTATATACGTGTGTGCATGTGCATGTGCCCATGTGTGTGGAGGAGTGGTATGGAGAGATTGTGAGGTTGTTTTGTTGGTTTGTTATTTTCTACAAAATAAAAGAGACACCTTTTCTGGAAAGCACTGTTATGGGCAACAGAGGCAGATTAACTCCTACAAAGATTAGAAAGTAAACAGGTTACAGCTTTAGATTCCCGCCAGTCACAACTGCTATCTCCAGACACCCTGAAGATCAGGGGGTAGAGCCAGATTTTTCTGGTGTTCAGTGGTGGAACACTGATATACCAGTAAAACACATTTAATATAAACTCCAGATGATATTAAGTATATGTAGTCCAATAGACATGAAAAGATGCTCAACATCACTACTCATCACAGAAATACAATTAAAATTGCAATGAGCTATCACCTCACACCCGTCAAAATGGCTATCATCAATAAATCAACAAATGAGTGTTGGAAAAAAGGAAACCCTTGTGCATTGTTGGTGGGATTGTAAATTGGTGCAGCCCCTATGGAAAAGAGTACGGAGTTTCCTCAAAAAATTAAAAATAGAACTATATGACCCAGCGATTCCACTTTTGAGTATTTATTTGAAAAAAATCCAAAACACTAATTCAAAAAAAATATATGTACCCCTGTGTTCATTGCAGCATTATTTGCAATAGCAAGGATATTGAAACAACCTATGTGTCTATCAACAGATGAATGGATAAAGAAGTTGCAGCATTTGTGTGTGTGTGTGTGTGTGTGTGTGTGTGTGTAACAAAATATTACTCAACCATAAAAAATAATGAAATCTTACCATTTGTGACTACATGGATGACCCAGAGGGTATTATGCTAAGTGAAATGTCAGATAAAGACAAATACCACATGATTTCACTTATATGTGGAATCTAAAAACCAAAATAAACAAACCAACAAAACATAAACAAACTCATAGATACAGATAATAAATTGATGGTTGCTAGATGGGAAGAGGGTTGGGTGGATGGCTGAGAAAGGTGAAAGGGATTAAAAAATAAATACAAACTGACAGTTATAAAAATAGTACAGCATAGGGAATATCGTCAATAATTGTAATAACTATGAATGGTGTCAGATGGGTGCAAGACTTACCATTGTGATCACTTTGTAAGGTATATAAATGTCTAATCATTATGTTGTACACCTGAAACTAATATAATATTGTATGTCGACTATAATTTAAAAATAAATTTTAACAATGAAAAATAAATTTAACAAATTTATAAGCTAAAAAAAAAAAAACACATGTATTTGGAATGCCAGAAGGCAATGAGAGAGAGAATGAGGTAGAAAAAAGTATTTACGAAATAATGGCTAAGATTTATCTTAATTTAATGAAAGACAGAAACTCACAGATACAAGATTGTGAATGAACACCAAGCAGAATAAACACAACAAAAGTCCATGTTGATGCACATCATAGTTAAATTGTTGAAAGCCAAAGATAAAGAGCAAATATTGAAAGCAGGAAGAGAAAACTTCATATTACATAGAGGAGAAAATTATCTGATCAACAGACAAGTTTCAACAGAGATCATGGAGGTCAGAAGAAAAATTTTTTAAATCTTTAAAATGCTGAAAGAAAAAAAAATTCAATCCAGAAATCTATATTCAGGGAATATATCCTTAAGGTAAGAAACCAAAATAATAACATTTTCAGGTAAAATAAAGCTAAGAATATTTGTAGCCAATAGACCTGCAGTACAAGAAACACTAAAGGAAGTTCTCCAGGTTGAAGGGCAACCTCAGATGGAAACTTGGATCATCAGGAAAGAATGAAGCACACCAGAAATGATAAACATCTGTGCAAATCAAAAGACTATTTTTGTTGCCCTATTCTTCTTAATATATTATAAATTATTTATTTATAGCATCATCTTGGCAGATTTACTACCAGTAGAGGTATGACATATGAGCTCCAAGTTCTCATCGCCTTCCTACTTTATAAGCCAATGTATTTATCTTATGGGATGCTTAGAGTCTGGAATAGCTTCTGTTCTCTGTTTTATCCTCTTCTGATCACTGTGGGTTTGTTTTGAGTAGGAATGGGGTAAAGAATAGAATCTTTGAAAACAGGGAGATTGATAGAACATAGGATATATATAGTTGGTGGGAGGGTAGGGGGGATGATCAGTGCAGGGAAGGAAAGCAGATTAAATGTTTCCATGATAAACATAGGCTACCAGAAACGGGCCTATGAATCTATCCTAAATTGTGGTAGAACTAGGGGAAGAGAAATGTTAACATACCTAGTTCCCTCCCTGACCTCTCAACCTTCTTACCCTACAGTAATTCCTAATCTTCTTTAGACTTGACAGGTATTTCTATATGTATTAAGTAGCACTTAGTTTCCCCAGGTATCTGATGTCCAGTTGGTGCTGGAGTTGAACAAGAGGTAGTGGGATTTGGGAAATACTAAGGAGAGAATTTACAAATGTAGTTCCAAGGTGTGCCCTAAGAGAAAAGGAAGTCATAGAACTGGGATGGTGGATGTATCACACATGTGAATCACAAATATTGAAAGAGTAGGACAGGATGGACAAACTGGTCTCAAAGTTCTGAATGAAACCCTGGAATATAGTTGTTTTTGAGCTTGGGATACTGTAGGCCAATTTCCGTAAGAGGTTGTTAGCTCTTTGGTTTTAGGGTGAGTCTTCTAAAATTCTTTAAATTTCTTTGTAAATATTCCTTCCCACAAACTTAGTTTTTGCCCTGCCAAGGATTTGGCACATCTTTCAGGAAGAAAGAGGACTCAAGGTGAATTACATCAGGTCCAGAGCCCAGAAACACAAATGACACCGAATAAATAATGGGAGGGAAATAGAGACTGGAGATCTGCCTATCAGGAATAAAAAAAATAGGTTTCACCTTATAGGCCAAGTCTTTGGAGCCCCATGTTGAGAAATATTCAGAAACTTAAACTCTTGAGTATGGGCTCAAAGAGGAAGTACCACAATTATTGGTGATGTCTGCTGGGGGAATGAGACCATGTGCTCAAGAGTGCTATTTCTAGCTTGGGTGGTTTGTTTGCAGATTGACTGGTCCCCAGTGGATAAGGAACTTCCTAGACTAATACAAAGGAGTCAGGCATCTCTGTGTCACTGAAGCTCAGGACCTGTCTGTCAGGTCTTGGTCAAGTCCTAATCGAAGAGTTAGGAAAAACACTGAATGTGAGAGCAGGAAAAGCCTGTTTATCATCCTTGATGTTTGCTAAGGTCCATGAGTTGATTGGCCAATTCAGATAGGCCTGAACCTTGGAGCCATCCCTCTCAAGCCAGCCTTACCACCTTCATCTACCGCCAACAGGTAAGGAATGAAAGGAAGCCATGGGATCATTTGATCTGCACAGATTTCTCCTTTACCAATGGAAGTCATGGGGATAGGAGTTTTGAACACGAGACCAGTCTCCGCTCTGCCTCTAAAAGCCAACAGAAATCTTGAGTCTTGGCCCCCCATTTTGTTATGCCCAGAGGAACCACCGACTCCTCTAACCCCAAGTAACAAAAGCCTTTCTCTTAAATGAGTGCCGTGTCAAAGACAAGCCTCCGGTATATGGTGGTAATGTGAGTTGAAGTTTGGTCTTTTATGAGACCAGGAGACCAAAAGGGGAGGAAAAAAAAGAGATACTGAATTGGAGCTTCCCGTCTGGAGACTATGGAATGAGGAAGGATGTTCAGCCACTGCAAACCCGCAGGTAGTGAAGTCCGCGGAGAGATGATGTCTTTTCACTGCTCTGTGAGAATATATGGGGGAGCTGCTCTCGTGCGTGGATGGGGGTGGGGAGGCCCCTACCAGGTTGACCTTTTCAAAAGTGTGTTATGGAGGAGGGTGAGGAATGCTAGATAGATGACTTCCGGGCACGGTTAGTCTTTCTGGGGTACTTGAGGAGGGAGGGTCTGAGAGGCCTGTAACAGACCCGTTAGCCAGGGGGGTAATGACCTCCTTCTCCCGCCCCACGCCCCCATCCCCAGGGAATCCGTGCTCCCAGATCTGAGAAGGGTGAGCGAGAAGGCGCCCGAAAAAGCCCCAAAGGGGTGCAATGTGGATGTGCCAGAAGCTTGGCCTGTCCACAACCGCGGGGTCCGCTGTGGCAGGAAACGCACCACCCAACCTCAACATGCCACCTCGGGGAGGAGGAGCCCGTGGGTCGTCGCGGCTCCATCACCGGCTGCGGGTCTGGGGCTTCGAGGCCTCCCTGAGGGGAGACCGGAGGACTTGGACCAAGCCCGCGGGGCCCAGGCCCACGGTGCTCTGAGGGCGAGGAGCCGCTCCCCGGCCAATTTCGGGTTCGCGAGGGTGGGGGAGTCGGTGCCCGGCAGCGGGCGGGCGGGCCGTCAGCTGCCCGGCCCGTCGCCTACCTCCCCGCCCCCCGGCTTCCTGCGGAGGCTGCGGCCGCCATGTTGTTGTGGGGCTGAGGCGGCGCCGCGGAGCCGGAGCGGCCGTGACAGGCTGCGCAACAGGTTCACTGTCGGCGGCCTGGCGACGAACCCGGCGGCGGCGGCGGCGGCCGAGCAGGGTCTCCCGGCGTCCGCCTGTGCCCGCGCTGCTGGTGCCGAGGGCCGCGTGGTCGCGCGGTGACGTGCGGGAGGCGCGGCGGAGGCGCCAGGTGGGTGAAGCCGCCCGCGCGGGCTGCGGCTGGGCGCGGGGCAGGTGCGGGCGCCGTGGCGCCTGCCGCAGGGAGGCTCCGGGGGCCGGGGTGGGGGGCGGCTGCGCGCCGCGGCCAACACGCACGGGCCCTGGGGAGCCCGGGCGGCCCCCGCGCTAGGCCCCTGGCGGGCTTGGCAGCGCCCGGCGGAAACCTCCGGCCCCGGGTTCCTGCCCCCGCCGCGGGGCCAGCGGGGGACGCCAGGCGGCCCGGGCGGGGCTGCCCCCTCTCCGCGCCGAGCCGGGCCGCGGCCTCTCCGGGCAGGTGCGGACGCCGCTGAGGGCGGCGGCGCCCTCGACTTCGGGGTGCGGGCGTGAGAGAGCCCCGAGGGGCACCTGCGCGCTTCCTCGGGGACTCATTTTATGTTCGCGGGGTCGCTTTTCCCGGGGTGAGAAATGTTAGGTGAGCCGCATCCCGGTGCGTCAAAGTAGCCCGAGTCGCGGGGCGGATGCTCGGCGTCCACCGCTCGCTTTAAGCCAAAGTTGGGAAATGTTATAATTTGACGTGAGCGTTTTTGACTTCCAGGGTATACAGGAAGCACGGAGAGGTGCAGTCTCTTAGGTCAGAGTAAAGTTTATTGCTTGTTATTAAAAAAAAAAAAAAAAAAAAAAAAAAGTCCGCATGTGAGTGATGAGTAGGTAAACCGAGGCTGAAACTACAGATGGCTTAGCATTCTGTAAAAAAAAATGCTGTATTTGGGTTTATTACTCATGTGCTTTATCGTTAAACGATTGCCAGTGGCTACCGTGCTTTAGTTGAGCCTTATAGTAATTCCGGATTAAGAATATTTTTGATAGAGGCAACCACTTCATAAGAATTAAGGTTAACACAGAAAATGCTCTAGTTCGTTTTCCGTCGTGCTTACTTGCTTACCGAGAAACAAGCGCGGTGTCTGTGTTGAAATTTTGTGGTGTTTTAGTCAGCTTAATTTAGGTAGCATGGACTCTGTAGGTTAAGCTTCTTAAGCCTCTCAAGAAAATTACTTGCCTCTCTCCCTTTGCTTGTTTCCTATATTGTTAATCAGCGATAAAACCGAAAGGCAATTTAGAAATATCACGTAAAACCTTCACATGAATTAATAATGATGTCCCTCAAATTTTAAAGATAGTAGCAACTCTGATGTGCACAGCGTTGGGGTTCTTTGGCTGTGTTTTCAATTCTTTTGTAATTTCTCCTTTTTTCCAGCTTTATTGAGATACGATTCACATATATCCCTTGTAATTTAAGAACAATTTAAGAATTTCATGTTTTGGAAGGACATGGGAAAATGTGCAGTGCTGCTGTTTTAATGTAATCTTAATGAGCAGCTGAGAAGCTTGCATTTTTTTACCCTTTAATGCATATAATTGTTTCCTTTGCTCACTTTTATAATGAAAGGTAAAATTGAGAAAACTTGACCTGTACTTAATAATTGAGCAGGGAGGTACTGTTGTTCAACATATGTTGTTCAACATATGTCAAGGCTAAAATCCTGATCTCCTGAATATGAGGACATGTGTTAGGCATGTTCTTGGATTGGAATTACAGTTTAAACATTTTTGCATTTTCATAAAAATAGAATAGTAGAAGGAACCTCTTATATACCCATCACCTAAACTCAATAGCTTTCTTTGTGCATCTTTATTATCTTTGTTTGATTTCACCTTATATACTTAATATGCCACTCTTTTAAAAAGTAGAAAATTTCTTACATAACCTTAGGATTTTTACTTTTAATGTAACTTTAATATAGAGATTAAAGAAAAGTTTACCATTTCCGTCTTTCTAGTAAGATAAAAAGAACATTTATTGGCCGTCTCATTTAATGATCTTCTTTAGTATTAAAATATATTTACCATACTTGTCATTTATTGAGCACTTACTATATATTAGGCCCTATGCCGTTTTATATAATCATTTAAAGCCTACAAAGACCTTGTAAGTAGTTCTTTCCCTCTCATCAGATAATTAAGTGAAATGTTAACCTGGCGGTTAACTGACTGCTCTAGGCAGGTCTTTGAGCCAGTAAGTACAAGAGCCAGGTTTCAAACCAAGATTCTTCTAACTTCATCACCTGTGCAATTACCTGGTTCATTCATCTTGGTTGGGGGGGGGGCGGTATTTGGGCATTCAATAAATATTTGTTGAGGAAATGAATAAAAAGTACATATTAGTCTATTGATAAGTAGCTAGCATTTTCATATACTATATTTACTTGTAAAGCATTTATATTAACAAGTTTCAGAAATTATTTGGAATGAACTAATTACATTACTAAAAATGTGATATATTTATTGCCATCTAACAGTGCATTTACTTGTGCTTTTTTTTTTTTTTTTGGTATTTTGACCTTATTTATGGAAAAAATTGTGTAATAACTTTTTGAAGGAAGGCTAAAAAAAGGCAGACTTTTTTGGTGTGCTAATTTGTTAAAGGCAGGATTCCAAGTGTGAGGTAGAAAAATATTTAGAATTCTGTAAAGGAATAGATCTAGAGATGAAGATACATCAGAAACACTATATTTTACTTAAGTTCATTTTTGACTTTGTACCATCCTGTAACTATAAAGCACAGAGCCAAATGTTAGAGTCCTGTTGGGCAGAATGTACCTTTAGGTATTCTTGAGAAGGAGGAACTGAACTGGTCTAAAGGATCTGAAGGCAGAGAGGAAGTTGGGGAGGAGGGGAGGAAACAGCAAAAATAGGACAGTGAATACATCAAGAAATAATGTATTTTTACAACTCTGAGAGGGCAGCATATTTCATTTGCAAATGTATAGTATTATTTTGAGAGATTCACTCAAAAAATAATTTCACAGCTATATCAGAACATTGAATGATTTATTTACTTGTGAAGCAATTCAGCAGTGGTTATGGTAGACATTTAGGGATGTATTACCAGATGGTAGACATTTAGCTTGTTTCATTTAAGCAACTGTTTTATCTTTTCTAGATCATCTTCACTAATACAGATTCATGTTAGAAAAGTATATGAGATTTAATAAAAATTTTATTTATTTTCATCATTATTGTAGTAGATAAGTGTATACAGTCTTTCAAGTTAAACCTCCTACCCCCAGCTCCAACACTAAATGGTTGTATGACCTTGAGCAACTTATTTTAATTCTATAAGTGTCTGTTTCCTCTATAAAATTGGAATTAAGTAAGGTCAAGTTAATGAATTTTCACAACTTATGTAATATTTGGTGACTACTTTTTAATGAGTATGAAATACTTTGGTGAATATAAGTGAGAACTTAAACATTAATGAAATTTATGAAGAAAGAAAAATTAATGAAATTTGCTGAGAACAATGCAGACTGGGAATGCATGTGTAGCATTCATTCTCTAACTTTGTGGTAAGTCTTGAAAACTGGAATGGTAAAAGAGAAGCCATGGTTATGACATGAGAGTTAATTAAATTCCATTTACCTTCTCACTAGAAGCATTTTAGGCTTTCCCTCTGCTAAACTGTCAGTGAAGTGCTTATAAAGCGATTTGTCTTGCTGCAGACAACACCTACATTGAAAGGGTTTCCCTGCCTACCTCTCCTTCCTTCTGGCGTCTGGTCCTCATTCCGTGATTATAACTCGGAGTTTTGCCTCCTTCTAGCATCCTAACTCCTACATCCAGAATCTGGAGTTCCTTCCACTGAGTCCCAGAGAGCTGAGTCACTTGGATGATTGAGATAGAAAGACCCATTTAGATTAGATACAGATAACCCAATTTTTTTGGAACACACTCTCCAGTCCCGGAGTTTTAGTCTATCGCATGGTAGCAATCTCTTTTTGAAAAAGTACATGCTGCATGTCCCTCTTAAATCCATCTTTGCTACTGTTTTCCTCATTAGGTTGACTTTACTTCATCTTTGTCCTTCTAGGAGCTTCAATGAAAAAAAAAAAGTCTTTATTCCCTCTTTTTCTCCTATCTTGCTTTAACTTTTTTTTTTTATCCTCGACTACTATCTTTCCTCTTTAAAAAGTTTTAAATGTAGTACAGCTACTCATAATTCATGGTACTGAATTCATTCTTTTGACAAATATTGAGTGTCTACATTGCAGGAACTGGTCCAAGCACTGAGTGTATAGGCATTGAACAAAATACACAAAACCCTCTGCCTTTGTGCTGCTTATATTCAAGAAGGGAGAAGAGAGATTTAAAAAAAAAAATGCTTAGAGGTTAGAATTTGCAAAGTGCCATGGAGAAAAGACAGGAAATGGGGGTAGGGAATGTGTGGGTGGGGATAATTGATGAAGTAAATTTGTCTTATTTAAAATTATTATTAAAGAATTCAAGACTGAGGAAGGATTATTGTGTGCATTTTATGAGTAAACAGTAGTATTTCAGGTCATTGTATTTAACATAAGTGTTATCATTTTAGTATTACTATTTGGTTTACACCCAGAAGATCTCTCAATTTTTCTATTTTCTAGTAACTTAAGACAGAAAAACAAAAAACAAAAAACTCAGGCACACCGTGAGTCTAGAGCAGAGATTTGTCAAATTGTCTAAAATGGATACCTAAATTTGAATTTTCCTTGAAGTGCTGTGTTGTTTTTGTTTCTAAATTCTGTAGGCTTTTATTTATACCGTTTTTATTGTGATGTGTAATATGTGCCCCTGGTGGAAAATTGGAAAGCTACAGGGAAATTGAAAGAAGAAAATCATAGCCACTAGTAATCACATTACCCAGAAAAATGTTCACTGTTAATATTTTAGTAGATCTCCTAGAAATGTTTCTTTGCAAAAATTGGAATTACCATTATATACTATGCTATGTAACCTGCTTTTTAGCTTACTAGTATTTATCAAAAAAAGTTTCCATTTGATTATATACTTATCTACAATATAATTTTATTGACTATATTATATTGATAAAAATATATTTTATTGCCATGCTCCTACTGAATGTCAGTGTCTAATAGTTATTGAACATTTACTGTATCAAGTTACTTTTGAGAGACACTACATATTTTTACTCATTTAGTCTTCAGCCTCAAGAGCTGTTCTTTTATTTTTTTACAGTTGAGAAAATTGAGCAAGGACAGGTTTAGTAATTTCCCCAAGATCCCACAGCTAAAAAGTGGTAAACATAGGATATGACCTTAGTTTGACTCTACATCTTGTTCTCATATCAATATCTCATATTTGTTCTTGTAACCATCTGTGTTCACACCTATGATTATTTCCTTGGATTCCATTTCTAGTAATTGTAGTGATATTGGATCAAAAGGTATGGGCACTTCCTAAGGGCCATGTAAACATACTGCCAGGTTGTTTTCTACAGACTTGTTGGTACAAGTTTGTAGTTCTCCTACCAAGTGAAATCAGTCCTATTCCCCACATCCTCAGAAACACTGCTTTTCTTTTTTTAAATCTGCTAATATGATAAAGACCACCTTGTTTTAATTTTTTTCTTTGATTATTAATAAGATTATACTTCAAAATTTTTTTCTTTGAGAAATATTTGTCTCTGCCCTTTTCTCACTTCATTGGCATGTTTATCTTTTTGTCATTTCCAAGAATTCCTAATATAAAAAGAATAGTAATTCTTTGCCACATAGGTGCAAATTTTTTTCCAAGTCTGTTTCCTAGTTTTTTTTTATGGATTTTTATTAATGATAATAGCTAACATTTATGTACTACCTCCCACTATTCCAATTCATTATATTTATTAACTCGTTTAATTTTTACATCCCTGTGAGGTAGGTGCTATTATTAGTCCCACTTACAAAGTTCTCTGACATTGTCTTTTTAATTCTCAAACAGCTTTTTCCTCTGGGTATTTGCCCATTTCTGCTCCCAGTTCTTAAAATTCTCTTTTCTCTTCCTAGCCTACTGGGTTCTACCTGTTGTTTAGTTCTTTATCACTCAATGTAGTAGTCATTTCCCCTGGGATTGCTCAACTAACAACTTTACAGTTCCCTAAGACAAAGTTAGGTGCCCACCTTCTGTCCTTTCTTTATACCTATAGCCTTACAGAATTCTATGTTTGGTCTTACTCCTCTTCTGTATTCCCTTTTCTTATACAGGTATTATACATCTGATGACTCAGTAAATACTGGTTGATTTGAATTAAAGATGTTCATGGTGATGTTGATAATATCAAGAAGGGAATTAAACCTTCCAAGTATATAGTAAAACAGGGAAACTTACACTGTGAAAGTAGCATTGGAACTTGGGCTTTGAAGGCTGGTGGGGAAGGAAGGGATAAGGGACGGGCTCAGAGACTAAAACTGAGTGAAAACAGACATGGAAATTTCCCACTCTGGAAACAGCAAGTTATTTAGAGTGATTTTGAGGATTATTAACCTTGCCTCTGGGGAAAGCCTGATGAAATAAATCCCTCTTTCACCTCAGTCCCCTTTTTTCCAAGTATGGGGGAAGTTGGAATGTCCTGATGTGATCTTGATAAGATTCTGAAATGCCCAGAGAAGTTTTGGTGAGATGGTGGGGTATAGTCAGAGCCTTAGGGGAGAGAAAACCCTGAAGCTTTTGTTTCCAGACTTCAGGTTCCATTCATAGCTCTCCCTGGCCAATAACACATTTGATTAGACCTCAACTCCTTTTCTCTCCAGCCTTCATTACATTTCGGTTCTAGCTTTGATAAGAAACATTCATGTCTTAATTTACTAGTTTAATTTTTAGGTCTACTGATTACTGGTCTTGAGTGAGCACTTTCTTTATTAACAATATAATTTATTTAAAGCTATGTTTATTTAAATATAATTTAAAGTAAATATTTTTCCATGTCATTTTCTCTTTAAATTTAACTTTATTTCTCATGTATCTAACTTAATTTTTTATTAAAATAATACATACTGATTGAAGAAATTTTGTAAAATAGAAAAAAAAGTAAGAGGAAAAAGTCATTCTAAGTCCAGCAGCCAATGACAACCACATTTTAGTGTCTTCTTCCCACCTATCTTTTCTTTTTGTTTGTTAATACATATATATTATTGTACATGTTTTACAATACAAAATTTTAGCTAGGAACATTGCTTTTGGGTGTCTCATTGGGATTTTAGTTCCAGCTTAGCCTTTTATAAGCTTTGTGAGTATAACAATCACACTAAGCCTCAGTTTCCTTTAAAAAGTAGAGCTTTATCCATAGGGTTTTTATGAGGATGACTAGATCATGTACATTTAGTGTGACCATCTCATATATATTCTCCATAAATGAGTAGCTTGGGCTGCTGCTTTGGGTTGTGTGCTTAGAGGGAGAGCGCAGGTAGGAAGACTATTCCTTTCTTTTCTGAAATAATTAAAATTCAGTTTCAAAAAAGGTTTAACATTCTCAATGGAACTATGAAAATTTTTGCCATGAGGCCATCTTTAAAATGTTATTTGTCTTGGACCAGCCCGACAGTTGATAAGTGGCCAGAGCCATAGACCTTTCTAATAATGACAATGATATTAATAATGATAATGATAAAGCTAGATTATAAGGTAGCAATGATAACATGTGAAGACCTGAGTGTAGGGCTTGGCATTTGGTTAGGTATTCAGTGTATTCAGTGATTTTTATCTGCCATTATTTTTGTAATGATAAATACATATTTATATTATATCATAAATTTTAAATTATAAGAACATAACCAGTTTCCATGTCATTACAAGGTCTAGCTGAACTTATTTTAAACAGATTTTTTGAGATTTAATTCACATATCATTATGAATTTGATTTAAGTTGCAGCTTAATACTTGACTCAGTACATTCCACCATTATGGAACTCTCATATTTCCAATTTTTTTCTATAATAATTAATAACTATAGTGAATATCTTTATATATAAGGCAATTCCTATATTTATTATTATTTCCCTATGACAGATTGCCAGAAGTGAAATTATTGGCTTATTGGACATGAACATTGATAAGATTCTTGCTGTTTATTTTCCCAGGACCTCTGAAGAGCTATACTAATTTGTACTCCTATGAGTTATGTCTATAGCAGTCATTTTCTCTCACCTTTGATAGCCCTGAATATTATGCAAGGTTTGTTTTTTAAATAAGTTTATAAGGAGTAAATGAAACTTCATATGCATTTTCTTGATTATTAGTAATGTTAGCATTTATTAGCCAGTTTTATTTTCTCTTTGGAAAAGTGTTTATTTATTTGAGGTCTTAGTGTATTCAGTATCTATTTTAATAGGTCTTATACATAAAAATATTGAATGTCATATTTGTTGTGATTTTCCCCCATTAGTTTACCTTTGAATTTTATTTTCAACAGAAATTTAAAATATTTATATAGATGAATCTGTTTATTTTTTCTTTTCTGTTTTCTTGAATGGCTTTGAAACTTGGAAAGTTATGTTTGTTTCATAGAGGTGATATTTTACTTGGAGGTAAAGCATCTATATGAGTTTTTCCCTCTGTACTTCTTAAGTAAATAGTTTTGCTTTAATATTTAGTCCTGATATGAGACAGCATAGAATAAGCCAAATAGCTGCCCCCCCCCCACCTTAACAGCAGTGAAGGCTGAGTCACAAGCTATTCCTAGATGTTTTTTTTCCCTTTTGTGTAGGTGAATTGTCTTGTTCAGAGTTGTTGACTAATTTTTCCTAAATTGGTTTAATTTAAATCTTCAATGTAATTGGAGTACTAACTGCTTCAGTATTAGTTTACCATTTCTATTCTTTTATGCTTGCTTGGTTTATTAGTTGATTCTTTGTAGGCTAAAGTTAACATTTATAAAAGGCAAAACTTATATTTAAACATCTTAAACTGGAGATTCAAAGTTGCAGAACTAGAACTAAGATTAAGTTAGTATAGAAGAGTTATCTTCTTTGAAGTTTTTATGTCTCAATGTGCTGTGTGGATTTGGGGCCCTAAGCCGAGGATAGAAAAAATAGTAACTTTTTTCTCAAATATTGATTAGAATAAGAAATACATTTCCTTTTTATTAGTATTTGGTACAAATGTAGTTAGTTTGTTGTAACAGTTCAGTGAAGTTAACTATTGTAGTTGAAAATAATGTCAAAGTAATAGTGGAAATAGCTGTCATTTATGCGCACTTTCTATGTGCCAGATGCTTTACAGACATGCTGTCTGAGCCTTAAAACAACCTGGCATTTAGGTACAACTGTGTGCATTTATAGATTAGAAAATTGAAGCTATGTCATATGGAAGTCTCCAAGACTAAGGGGCAATTGCAGTAGGGTTTGAACTCAGATTGGTCTGTTTTCAAAGTTCACGTTCCAGTCTGTCATCCTTGCTTATCCCCAGTGCAATTGAAGGAGTGCTAATCCCTTAGAGTCAAAGAGTTTGTGTTAAATGATATTTTAGCGCCTGGCCAACTATGAGGTACTAGGTCTGTGGAGATGAAGAGACATTCACATAGGCTCACATTCTAATAGAGGTGCACAGGCACGAAAACAAAAGTTACAATACTAGGTGGTATGTAGTTTAATGGAGATAAATACAAGACGAAATGGGAATGTAGCAAAGGAAGCTTTTGTAGGTGGAGGTATCACTGAGAGAGTAGGTAATTCCACAGGTTCACAGAGAGGGAACATTGGAATAAGATGGGACAGAGGTAGAGGGAACGTATTCCAATGTTGAAAAAGTGGGCAGAGGATAGACCCTAAAACATCTTGTATGCCACATGAAGAAAGTTAGATTTTTTAATAACAGCCTTATTGAGATATAATTCATATACCATAAAATCCACCCTTTTAAAGTTTACAATTTTATGGTTTTAGTAGTCACAGAATTGTGCAGCCATCACCACTGTCTAATTTTAGAACATTTTCATCGTCCCAAAATGAATGCTCTATACCCATTAGCAGCCACTCTCTATTCCCTACCCACAATACCCTTAATTCCAGGTAGCCACTTTCTGTCTCTAAATTTGCCTATTCTGGACATTTCATATGGAAACATACAATATGTGTTGGGTGGGGAGGGGAGAGACTGAGAGAGACTGAGAGACTGGCTTCTTTCACTTACCATAATGTTTTTAAGGTACATTCACATTGTAGCATGCATCATATCGTAGCATGCATCAGTAATTATATTCCTTTTTATGGTCAAAAAAACATTCAATTTTATGGATGTACCAAATTTTGTTAAACCATTTATCAATTGATGGACATTTGGATTGTTTACACTTTTTGGCTCTTATAAATAATACTCTCTGAGCACTTGCGTATAAGTTTTTGTGTAGACGTAGGTTCATTTTCACTTCCACTGGGGTGGAATTGCTGAGATATGGTGGCCTATGTTTAACATTTTGAGGAACTGCCAAATTATTTTCCAAAGCAGCTGAACCATTTTACATTTCCATCAGCAATGTATAGGGGGGTTCAATACCTGTTTTCTATACCTTGCCCTATACATCTCTTCCATTTGGCTGTTCCTGAATTGTATCTTTTATATTAAACCAGTAAACATAAGTAAGCTGGTTTTCCTGAATTCATTGAGCTTTTGTAGCAAATTATCAAACCTGGGGGCGGGGGTATCAGAACCCTCAATTTATAGCCAGTTGGTCAGAAGATGGCCCAGGACTTGTGACTGGCGTCTGAAGTGGGGGCAGTCTTGTGGGCATGAGGCTTCACATGAGACTGTGATAACTTCCAGCTAGTTAGTGTCAGAATTTAATTGAGTTGTTGGACACCCAACTGGTGTTGGAGAATTGGTGTCAGAGAAAACAGCCTGGAGATAGCATTCCCAGTTTTTGAAAAACAAGTTGTAAATTTGCTATAGACTTTTCTTTATTGAATTACTAAGGTCTTAACATTTGTCTGTTTTTAATTGTTTGACATTTTGGTATATATGGGTCATATGAGATTAAAAAATAAAAAGCTCAAACAGCAGCAACAACAAAACTTGGAAAATAGAGAAGAGATAAAAAAAATTATCTCACAGTCTTTTTAAGTCAATTACTTTTAACATTGTGGATGCTTTTTAATCAGGACACACACACACATATATGTACATTTGTGTGTATAAATATATATATTTATATAGCATTTTTACATAGCTGTAATAATAGTATAGATTTTTGTCTATTGCATGGAATATTTTTCCATCTTCACAATTTTCATAAGTTTTAATGGCTGTGTTATTTATCTGGTAGATAGACTGTGATTTATTAGCCATATTGCTGATCTCAGATGTTTAGATTTCAAGTTTTTTTGCTGTTATAAATAAAACTGATGAATATTGTTACGCATTGAATATATATTGAACATTTACTTTGCCAAACTCTGGTGCTGGATTCGCAAAGATAAGTTCTTCCCCTCAAGAGGTTTCCGTCTAATCCATGACATTTACATATATAATTTTGAATATTCGCATCCATATTCTAGAATCTTGTATTTTTTAAAAAGTTTACTTATAAACATTACCTACCTGATATAGCCTTGAAATTATCAATTGTAATAAGTGTATAGTATTCTGAATGTATATAACTTTTCTCGTTCCTTTCTCTATTGGATAAATTATCTTATTTGTATTTTTTTCTGATATTGATGACATCATGATATGCATCTTTGCATTCTGTTTTCTTTCATTCGATTATATTCTTACAACAAATTCCTATAAATAGATTAAGTGGGTATTTTGTTTGGATGAATGTTGCCAAATTTAGAGGCACATGTTTTACCTTTATTCTGCCTTAAACCTACTTCTGTGGGATTTGCCTTTTCAGAAAAGGTGATATACTTAATTTTTTGAACACTTTTAAATTTACAGAAAATTTAAGCAAATAGTAATTTCCCATATACCTGTCTTCCACCAAGTTTCCCGTTATTAACATTTTACATTAATATGGTACATCTGTTACAATTATTGAACCAATATTGATATTATTAACAAAAGTCCATGCTTTATTCAGTTTTCCTTAATTACCTAATGTCGTTTTTCTGTTCCAGGATCCAATGTTTGATACCCCATTATATTTATTTTCATGGCTCCTTAGGCTCCTCTTGGTGTGACAGTTACTCAGACTTTTCTTGTTTTTAATGACTGACAGTTTTGATTGGCACTGGTTAATTATATTGTAGGATGCTCCCTTGTTGGAATTTGATATTTTTGTTGTGAGACAACCATGGACTGGGCAGGCAAATTAACCAGACATAGTCATGGCAATATAAATGTACACAAATGAATAGGTTTCTTATATACCAAATGTATAAAATTATTGTCGTTTTTACTATAACCATGAAATAGCTAGAGGTAAATGAGGCAAGAGCAGGATTCTGTTAAAAGACCAAAAAGAATAATTGAATGTTCTTGAATAAGAAAAGACAATATTGTACAATATTAATTCTATTTAAACTGATCCATTAATATAATATTCCAAATAAAATTTAACAATTATTTTTCTGAAATTAAAAAAATGATTCTTAAGTTTAGTGAAAAAGTAAGCATATGAGACTAGTCAGGAAAAATCTGCAAAAAATGTGATAGTGAGTAGATAGGAATTTGCATAATCCAACATTAAGGTAATGAGAAGTCAAAGACAAAAGTACACAGGAAGATCCACAGAACAGAAATAAATCCAGGCTTATATATAAACAATGTATAAGAAAAGAGGTACATTTTAGATGTTGGAAAAAGCTGAACTATTTTGTAAATGGTCTTAGAAAAACATTGTTAGTGGTAGAAGAGTGGAGAAAACAAGTTAGACTTATATCTGTCTTGCCACTCCAAAATAAAAATCTAGATAGATCAAATATGTAAATCATATAGGTGCTAGAAAAAAATACAGGACAATTTTCTAATATGAGGCCTGGTATGAGACAAGCCTTTCTTATCATGATAGGACACTCAATAGTCATAAAGGAAAGATTGACAAATTGTGGTATAAAAATGAAGTTGGTATAATAAAAGATGCCTTAAAATTGAAAGGCAACAAGCTGGATAAAAAACATTTACAACATATGTTCCAAGTCTGGGAGACTGAAAGAGAAGAGTGTGAAATAGTCATCCAGGAGATGGGGAGAGCAAATATATTAGGGAAATGTGGCCTTCTCAGGCAGCACTTAAGGTCCACTTGAGTTAGTGGTCAGGAATTTAAAAGTGAGACCAGGTAGCGACTTCATTTATATAGTCATGAAATAAATAGACAGTTGTATTTAGGATTGGTTTTTTGTCAGATGTGTAGTATACAGGATAAGAGGAGAGTGAAGTTGAAGATGTATGTAAGAATTATTTAAAATGGTGGACTGTGGTATTTAATTTGGGTAAGGAGAAATATATAATACTTAGGAAGAGGATGTGAGGATAAAAGGAAGAATGAGGGACAGTGAAAATTTGATAAAACCAATAGTTTGCAAGTCCTTGTAAAGTTGAAGAATTGTTGGAGTCAGGGAAGTAGAGTGGGCTCTTGGGATAGATACTGTTGAAGGGAGAGTGGGAGAGTTGAAATGGGTTAGAGCAGGGGTCCTCAACCCCCTGGCTGCTGGACCAGTACCAGTCAGTGGCCTATTAGGAACAGGGCCATACAGCAGGAGCTGAGCAGTGGGCAAGTGAGCAAAGCTTCATCTGTATTTGCAGCTGCTCCCCAGCACTAGCTTCACTACCTCAGCACCACTTCAGCTCATTCGGCATTAGATTATCATAGGAGCACCAGTCCCTGGTGCCAAAAGGATTGGAGACCGCTGGATTAGAGAGTACAGTTTTTGGAAATTATAAGGCCTAGAGTGTGACCTGGGAGTGGGTAGCTAAGATAAAATGGAGGATAAGATTTTTGGAACACAGTTCAAAGACTTAGAGGCCAGGATATGGGCAGGATCATCTGTATGGATTAGAACATCACCAAGAATCATTAAGGAAATAATGTTGGAGAAGGGGATAGGTGAGCCAGGTGTTAAAGCCATCAAGGAATTACCCTGGTGGTTGTAGGAGACAACAGTGAAGAAAGACAGCCAGTGGTCAAGTCAGATGCATAAACAACAAGCTTTTTTTTTTCAACTTATGAAAAATGTCAAACATGCAGAGGTCGAAAGTATAGTGAACACTTATTTTCTATTTGCTTTCATTTGCCCATCTACTTTTTAATTTAATGTTTTTGTATTTTTGTGGGAGCTTTAATTCTTTTTGAAATAAGGCAGGTTATAAATAAGTATATTTCCACATTACTTTCCAGAATGATTGTCATGCCAATTTATAATTTTATTAGCCAGGTATTAATATAATACTTATTTTTACAGCCGTTATAGTTCCTTGCATTGTTAGCTCATCACAATTTTGTGCAAATAAGTTGCCACTTTTTCCCTAACCACACTCTTCACTCTGCTTCTGCATGTACTACTACCTCTGCCTTCAGTGTTTTTTTCCCCATATTCATTTAATAAATGTTTTGATGTGTAAGGCATAAGCTGATTTGAATACAAGCCTGAAATGCACAGATCTGGTTGATTCATGTGAACTGATTTGCATGTGACCTTCTCTTTTTTGGCTTGAGGAGAAGTCTGTGCTTAGGTACCTGGGGAGCCCAGGAGATCAGAGTCTGTTTTTAGCCTTGCCCTTTGGACTCTTGTCGGGGACCAAGGAAAATAGAGAAAGAAGGTTTGCAGAGAAAAGCTGTATTTTCTCCTTTTTCTTCTGCTTCCAAACTTATGTTTCTTTATTCATCCTTCCTTCTTTTCCTGTCTTTTATTCCCAGAGCCAGAAATGTCTGTCCCAGGTTCTTCTACCTTTGTACTCTAGAGCTGTTTACCTGACTTTCTCTGGACCCTAACTTACCTTAGGTAACTTCCTTTTCTTCTTCCTTTTGGAAATTAAATCTCTCCCTCTTCCTCTAAAAGTGGTTTTGTTCTCCCATCTAAAAAGCAGAAAGTCTTTTTCCTGAGGCCTCTTGTCTCTCCTCTCACCCTTTCTTCCCCTTCCCTTAACAACATACTTCTTGAGTCACCTACACTTCATCTCTCATTTACTGCCTAATCTACTTCAATTAGGCTTTTACAGCCAGTTCACTGTACTGGAGCTGTACTCACAACAGACTGCCAAAACTAATGGCTTAGTCTTGACTTCAGTGACATTTGGCAGTTATGACCATTATCCCCTTGAAATTTTTTTCTTAATTTTATATCCTGATTTATCAACTTTTTCTCAAATTCTCTTCTGATTGTTCTCTTACTTTCTACACATGCTTTCCATGGGTAATGTTATTTACTGACATGATTACAACTATTCCCAGTCCCTGATGACTACCAAATCTGGGTCTCTAGCTTCAACGGAATTCTTCCTATCTCGTTGATGTCTCCATCTGGATGTCTTTGTAGGTACATCAGATTGGGTATGCTAAAATTGAACATGTTGTTGCTCACTCCCCACATCTAATATCCAAATCTTTACTTTCTTAGAGCTCCTGTCTTGGTTAATATTACTGCTCTACAGTCACCCAAGATAGAGACTCATCTGTGATGCTCTTCTTTCATCTTTTACATTTAGCTGATCAGAAAATCCTGTCCATTCTACCTCTGAAATGCCTATTCGCTGTTGCCCAAGTTCAAATTCTCAGTACCTGGATTATGCCACTTACTTCATAAGTGGTGTCCCTGTCTTGAACCACTCAAATTCAGTTCAGTTCCTGTACTGTCTGTCAGAATGCTCTTCCTCTGCCTTTAAAAGACCAGGTTCTTCTCTTTCTCATATATGCTTTCCCTGGATAATGTCATTCATTGACGTGATGACAGCTCTTTCCAGGCCTTGGTGACGACCACATCTGGGTCTCTAGCTAGAACATATATCGTGTTCTAAATACTGGCTTTTCATAACTTGCACAGTGAAGGTCAAAATCAATAGCATGACATTCTTTGTTCCTTAAATTGTGTGATCTTGGCAAGTTACTTTATTGTGTTGGCATCTCTTTAATTGTTTCTAAAATGAAAGAGATGATATTCAGTATGATATTTTGACTTTTGAAAAAAATCATCATAAAACATTATAAAAAATATAGAGAGCATCCTCAATATGTAAAACAGCTACTTTTATTGAAGTTACTGTTCTCTTCCAGTCCTCCATTCTCCTACCAAACCCATCTCTGTGTATCTCTTTGAAATGTCTAGAACTCCAACAAGCACAATTTGGAACTACTGGGTTTCTTAAGTCTCTTTTAGCACTTAAGATTGAATGCTTACAAATCACATCACTCTCAGGTCACACTTTCTTTGAATAGGAAAGGCTCTGGTGTTAAACTGACTATTATAGTTTCCTTCTTTTAACCTTTTGTTAGGTTCAGATACTTTTTCTTTGTAACATGCCTATCTATATACCTATACAATGTCTTTCACTCTGAGGACACCTAGAATTCATTTACTTTGCTACTGACCTCATATTAGATATTTCTTACACAAATATTACCTCCTATGTGATGTGTACCATACTTTGATTTGCCTCCCGTTTGTATTCTATCTTCTGGGTTTTTATAGCATTCTTCAGATCCTTTTATTACAGTGACTATTCAAACATGTTTGATAAGTAAATAACTGGATAAATGAAAGAATAGATGGGGAACAGGTATGGAGACTATATGTACTTTGTAAATTTCATCTTACTTTAGAAACTGTAAAGAAGTAGGTAGCTTTACGGCAATCATTCTCTCATAGAACTGACCTTGCTCTCCTTGGGAATCAGATGAAGAAGGAACATTTTTCTCAACTAATCAGCAAGTGTATATAGGACATGGAGTAGAGGAGAAACTGGATAAAGTTATTTAAAATATTCCTTCAGGAACTTGATTATCTTGTTTTTGAATGTTGGATCTTCAGTTCAACTAACCAACATTTAACTAGTGTAATTTGAATTATAATTGAAAAACCTAAGTCTTCCTTTCCATCCCGCTATAAAGCCTTCAGAATTCAATGAGAAATAAACTTTTATCTTTAAAAGTATACTTCAAAGAAAAAAAAGTTACAAAAGGGCCATGTTGCAAGGGACAGTTTGATCTAAAATCCATGGCTCTGATGCCTGCAGGGTTTCAAGGAAGAAGTTTGAAGTGAACTCTGCTTTCTTTCCAGTTTTTTTCCTAAATATTCAACATTGTCTCTCTCCATGCTTCCCTTGCTTTGTTTCTTCCTCCTCCTCCTTCTCCTCCCTTCTCCCTTCTTCCTTCTTCCTTGTCTTTCTTCCTTCTTCATATCCCAGTTATGTTATTCACTTACCCAATTCATTTGTTCAGCATTTATTTATTGAGCATTTTCTCTGGGAGACCTGGTTTAGGCACTAGGCATACAGAATAAATAAAAATGATCTCTGCTGAAACAGGTAAAATAGGCAAACATGTGAAACATGCAAAATTGAAATACAGAATGATAAATGAAGTTATTGTGGGATGAACAATTGTTACGGATATACCCACAAGGTAGATGACTATCTGGGTGGACAGAAGCCTTTCAAAGAAGAGGTGACATTTGAGTTGGGAGTTGAAGAATAATAGAAAATGGTAACTGTGACAAAGGAAACAGCTCTTTACAAAGGAACAGAGGAATGAAAAAAGCATTGTTTCAAGAAAAGGTAGGTGCACTTCAGACAACATTCTAACTGTCTAGATAAAATGTTGGAAAGTAGATTGGGGTGAGATTCTGAACGGTGCCATATTTCATACTAAAGTTTGGGCTTTAACTTGTAATCAGTTGAATAATTAAAGTAAGCGAAGGGCATTAATGGATGTTTTGGAAAAAACTAGTAGTTCCGTGGAAGGGTCTGTTAACTAAAAACTAAAAGGCCCAAATGAGAGACAAGCATTTATTTGAGATCAAAGAATAGCTATTTGGGAAGCATTGATTTAGGCAGAAGCACAAATAATGTCCTGATTAGGAGACAAAGGAAAAAGGTATTTATAAGAAAGGGAAGGGGAACAATTATATCTCTAGAAGAAAGGCATTTCTTTTGGTGCAGATAAGCTAACTGTAGTGATGCTAATTCCAAACACCGTTTTTAATTTTCAGTCCAATCTTCATTAGTCCGGTAGTCATGATATCTACTTCCTTATTATCTTTTTAAAAATTAAAAAAAATTCAATTGCAGTTAACATACAATATTATATTAGTTTCAAGTGTACAACATAGTTATTAGACATTTATATAACTTACAAAATGATCACCCTGATAAGCCTAGCACCCGTCTGACACCATACATAGTAATTAGTGTTATTGATTAGATTTGCAAACAGTTGTTTGGGGCATAATGTTGCTTTAGGCCCAGTCCAGAGTTTATTTTCTTCTGTTTTAATACTCCATAGTTTGAAGCATAAGACAGGCAAGGCAGTTCCTCTGGGATGGTAGCTCTGGCTCCATTTTACAGTGGCTTTGTTTGTATTATTTTTATAGGTCTCAAAGCAGAAAGACCATTTTAGAAGCTTTATGCCCTAATTCACATAAAGACCTTCTGAGTCACAGTCTCCTAGTGATAAGCCTCAGAATCTATAGAATTGGTAAATATGCTAGGCTGTATCATCAGGGAAGTTAGGAAACTTTTAAAAATAGAGCGTTGGACATAAGAGATGTGGCTTCTAGGACCAGTTTTGCTACTGAGTAGTTGCTTGAGCTTGTAAAAATATCTTAGTTTTTACAACTTGAAAATTTAGGGTTTGGGACTAATTACTGTAATTCTGTGCTAACAAAAAATCCAGCCTTGAGTTACTTTTTACTTACAACAGCTACATTTTTTTTGATGAGTCTTGCTGATCCTTCATAGAAGAAGAGTTTCCTACTCTTGTTCAAGCATTTCTATTTAGTACGAATTTTACCCACATTCTCCAAATCGCATTTGGATTATATTAAATCAAAGCAGTCTTCTTTGCCTTATGCCTGCTTTCTACCATGCATACTTTCTTGGTTTCTAAAAAGAAAACAATGCAGTTCTCTATTAATTTATAATGAGCAGAAAAATCTCCACAAAAGTATTCTAAAACCAAAAGTAATTAACACAGTGATTAAATTATACAACTGCAAACTGACAGGATTGCCCGTCATTACATGTTACCCCATCCAAGGAGTAGAGAGGTGTTTGTTGGATGCTGAAACAGGCATCAGGCATTTAACTGGAAAGATGTTGCTTACCCTTTTCTTCCTCTCAAAGGGTTATACCAAGAGGTAAGAAATAATTAACACTCCCTGATTTATGTATGTGATTAATGTAGGCTTATATATTGTAGGGCGTCTCTGGCCTGTTTTTCTTTTCCCCTACAAACAGCAACATTAACTTGACCTGCTGCTTACAGGAACCTGTGACCCACTTATCATTAATTATTATCCCCATTTAAGAGAAGAAGAGGCAGCTAAAGCCCATGGGTAGTTCATGGGCTCTAAAATTAGACAGATTTAAGATTATATCCTGGCTCATGACTTCCTGAAAGCAAGTAATTTAACCTTTCAGTTTCTTCATCTGTGAAATGAATACAATATCATCTGCCTTGCAGGGATATTGTAAGGATAATTAGCATTGTCAAAGGTATCTAGCAGTATCTGGTACCTGGTGGACTAGTCTACAGGCTTCTCTGTGAAGCTCCTTGTGTTTAGAACCTAGAACATATTAGATTCTCAGTATTGAGCATGACACATAGTAACTAAGCACTTAATAAATAGTAACTGTTATAATTACATAAAGTAAAACAGTTGATTTTTTTTTAAAAAGTAAAATATTTGTGTTGTATTTTTCAGATTTTCAATTATTATTTCTCTGCAAGTACTCCTCTGCAAGTAGATAAGTAGAATTGTTTTGAAGGTGAGGTAATTATTCTACAACATGGCAGAAACAGTTGATGTAAACATAGCAGATATGAAATGGTATGCTTTAAAAGCTTATTGGTTCCAACAAATTATGGTACCTTATTCAGATAGTACTACTGTTAATCACATGTTACATATATACATACATTCATGTATCCATGTTATGATGTGGTACCTGCATGCAAGGGTGGCTAAATCCCATGTATTAGGCAAAGAAGGTTCTGTAATACCTACCAGTACCTACAGCTTCACTGAAGAGATTTGCCCTCCCTGCCCATTATATTATTTGATTCAGTCTTTGGTTTCATCTCAGGATTATATCTGTGATTATTAAGCATCTATTATGTAGCTTCCTGTTGTATTTACAGACTATGTAGTGACTAGCCAAAGGTCCTAGGTAGATGATCTGTAAGTTTTAGACTTAGATCTAACTAAGGCTTTGTGGATGGGATCCTATTTCTTATTTGTCTTTTTCTTCAAGCTATCTTTGGTAAGTTACATACTTTTATGCAGTTATAAAATGTATTGCAGGTCATTGTTTTCTCCCACATTAAAAAATTCTCTGTTACAGAGGCCTAATAAAATGGGGGCCCTTCCTACCGCATATCTGTAAGTAAATAGTTTCTTTGCAGGCATATAGCTTATTTTTGTTTAACATTACTTACAATAACTTAAAATTGGGGAAGTAAAAATATTATGCTTGTTTGTAGAATTTCTGTATTTGAGGAAGTTGTAGTCATAACTTGATTTATGAGACTTCCCTTTGTATTCACTGTTTTTTTTTTGGGGGGGGGTTGTTTTTTGGTTTTTGGTTTTTTTTTTTAGCTGGTAACAGCACAATTCACCCAGTCTTACAAACTATAATTCTGGGAGTCATCTCTTTAATTCCTTTTACTCCACAATCCTTCATATCTAAACAGTCTCTGAGTTCTACCTGTTTTAAACCATTCAGTATTTCTCCAGTTCATCCCATCTTCTCTTTCTTCTGCTACTGTTGCCATCTCCTGCCTTACTGATCTCCCTGCTTCAGGCTTACCCTTTTCTTCAATTCACAATTGTCTTAAGTGAAATCTGACTTTGTCTCTCTTCTTAAAACCTTTTAAAACTCCTTGTCAGCTACAGGTTCAAATCCAAGGTTCTTAACATTATAGTTAAAACTCATTCTTACCCTTTAAAACTCAACACAATACTTCTTAAGGAGTTCTTGACCATCCTACCATGGTTTATATTACCTTTTGAGAGTGGAATAAAGAAAACCTACTTGTGCATTGGGGAAATTTCCTTCTACCTAAGAAGAGTGTAGTGGCTGACAGGTGAAGTCTAAATGTGGAAACAGATTTAAAGTTCCTGTGCAGTAAAGCTTACCAACATCTAAAGAAAGAATGTACACTTTGAGAGGAGGGTGAAATATAGTGGTAACATACAAAAAGCTGGGAGTCAGAAGGGTAGAATTAGCACTGGCATTCAAAGCATTATTGGAGATCTGCCCATCCATGCTATTCCCAGTTCTTGCTTATCTCTATTGTGTAGATATATGTATCAGACTGTTGAAGCCAGATACCACTAAGCATTCATTCATTCATTTATTAATTATTATAGTGACATTGGTTAATGAAATCCAGTAAGTTTCAGGTGTACAATTCAGCAGGCATATATATACACAATAATGGAATATTGTTCACCGCCCATAGTTAGATTTCTTTCTCTCATCCCATATTTGACCCCTTTCACCCCATCTACCTCCCCTTACGTCCTCCCCCGCCCCACCCTCTGGTAACCACCAGTCTGTTGTCCATATCCATGAGTCTCTGTTTATTTGCCCTGTTCATTTGTTGCTTTTAGATTTATATCCCACATATAAGTGATATTCATGTGGTTTTCAACTTTTTCTGTCTGGCTTAATTCGCTTAGCATAATTATCTTGAGGTCCATCCATGTCGTCACAAATGGTGGTATTTCATCTCTTCTTATGGTTGAGTAATATTCCATTGTATATATGTACCACCAGTAAACATCCTATTCATAATTAAGTTCCCTTTGCTCACTGCACAAAATTTAGTAGATGATAGTTTGCTTTTGTAGAAAGAAAAGCTGCTGTTTTTTCTCTTGGCTGTTAAATTTCTCACTGTAAATTAATAAATTGGGGTTATGTATCTGTTTTTTGTCTGTGTGACTCACTTTTGGTGGTTATACTGATACAGTCATATTTCTCCTTAGGCACAGTGAATTCACTAAGATATGGTACTTTGTAAACACTAGACAGCTTATCAGCCAGCTCCTCTGGTGATACCATCCGCCATGACGTGCACCTCTTTATGCCTTCTTTGTTCAAATGGCTTGTGCAAACATTTTCCCTTAGGCTTCTAAAAATATTAATATTTAAATGATTTGGATAAGTAGACGACCTACTGAGTGGTCTTTTAATATAGTGGTGTTTTCCTGCAATTTTATAATTCATGGTTTTAATTACTAGGTACATTACTATAAATTTGCTAGGTCTTCACTCTTCCTAACTGGTACTGCCCTCGGGATTCAAGGAACAAACTTCGAATTCTGAATTTATTCATAGTAGAGTAATGAATTTAGAGTTCAAAATTATATTGCACTCTCCCCACCTGGACACCCAGAAAGCCATTGATCAGAAACCCACTTTGTGTCAGGCAGTATACTGGATTATATTTAATACTTAAAAAAAAATGCTCCTACAAAATATTTTTACAGATGAGGAATATGAGATTCAAAAAGGTTAAATATCTTCCATGGTTACAGCTAGGAAAATAGCAGAGTTGGGATTTAAACTCAGAGCTGTTCTATTTCCAAATTTCCTTCTCTTCAAGAATAAGCACTTGCCCAGCACAATTAGTTATGTTAAAACAAATATATGTTTTAATAATTACTGTTAGACCATTTTTATAAACCTGTAGAACTTGAATAAATAGCTGTGCTACATTTATTTTGGATATTTTTCTTGTTTGGGAAATTGTTTTAAAGAAAAATATTTTGGATTTTATTGTTATTGCACATTTGATTAATACAGTTGATTTCTCTGAAATAAATTCTTGCCTAGTTATAACAACTTTCCTCTTTCTCAAACTAATTTCTCCCAAATTGGTTCAGTCACATGTTTCTTTTTTCAGTTATTTGCTATTAAATATGTTACGGTTTCTCTTTTACATGGTTCCGTTTTAAAGGCAGAACCATTACCCAACAAAATCTCCTACCCTTCCCTAGATGTAAATTCTGCCTGTTCAGCAGCAGCAGAAGCTCTGCATTGTTTTCTGTTGGAAGTGTGAGCTGAAGGGGACAGACATTCCCACTGCTTAGCGGGTGCACTAAGCTGTGATCTGCCCTTGTTGTATTATTAATGGCACAATGTTTTTATGTTGCAGATGGCTGAGAGCTAGTAAGGAAAATTCAGGACCATGATGGCTCAGTTTCCCACAGCTATGAATGGTAAGCAGCTTTGTGCTTATAGCAAGATAAAGAGGTGGTAGGATTTTTTTTTTGGTAGAGGTTATAAAATATTCTTTCAGATATTTTTCCTCAAGCTTATAAATGCAAAACTTAGAATATTTGTGTTGAAAATATTTGAGTAGTTTGCTTCCCAAATATTTTGCTTCTGTTAGGATATTATGCAGTAAATCCTGCAACTCGGTATAAGTATATTCTGCAGTATCATCTGGAATGTGTGTTACATTTGAGCAGTTGAGAATAACCTAAAGTTGTATTGTGTTTAATGTATAAAACTGGAGGACAAAATGCAGGGTGCTATAAGGTGAAGAATATTAAAGGTGTTTTTGACAGCATGAGATGATTATAATTAAGCCGGTAAAGATTCATTTAGTGATATACATAAAAAATGTTTGTTTTCTTTTTATAAAGGATTATGTATGTCAACACATAATTGTTTAATAGGAAGCATTTTAAAAGAAAGTGTTCAAAGTAATTTCAGTAATAAAGTTTTTAAAACTTTTTTTCTGATTGTAGTTTTAATTCATTTCTCAAGTACAAGTTAACCACCCTTAATATTTAGTTACTGCATATGTCATTTAGAATTAATTGAGAAAATGCTTTTTATTTTTAAGTCACTAAAGAAATCTAGATGCTGAGTTCTTAATTTCGAGGCAAATTTCATTAATTAATTATAGAGATAAGTAAATAGATTGTCCATTCAATGATTCTTTAACATTTAAATTGAAAACAGTAACAGTAAAGAACATTAGGGGAAGAAAAGAGGGAAGCATCACCAATGATTCTACCACCTTCACAAAGAAGTTCTGTTTTAATGTTACCATCTAGCAGTTGATGAATTATATCTTGTTTTAAGTATGTTCTCAGTCATAGGGCCAATCACTACATTGAAAATATATCTTAAAAATATATGTTGTCTAAAGTTTTAAGACTCAGGATTGACTTTGTAAGATTTAGAAAAGTTGCAGCAATGAATTGCATAAAAAGAAAAAATCTAATATGTGATAAGAGTCTGTCATTTAAGGATGGACTTGAGATAAGTTTTTTTGTTTTTTGGGTTTTTTTTTCATTTTTTGCCTTTTCAGACCTCTTATTTATGGAATAATGGGATCATTGCTCCTATTGTGGAAATGGTGTGGGATTATAAAGATTATTTGATGCTATGGACATTGTTTTAATTAAATAATTTTTTCCACAATGAGTGATAAACGTAAGTCTAGAATCAAGATAATAATTGCAGTAGTAGTGTGCTCTACCTAAATTTGAGTATTTTTGTGCCCCATACACAGGAGTTTGCATTAAGTGCATAGTTTAGTGATAAACTTCAACCAACATGTTAAGCAGGTTTATAAACAAAATGAACAAAAGAAAGGTGTACAGTAGATCCTCAAATAATGTCTTTTCATTCAGCATTACAATCTTGATGAGAAAAAAATTGATTCCTGTCCTGGGCCACTGTCTGTGTGGAGTTTTCATGTTCTTCCCATGTCTGCATGGGTTTCCTCTGGGCATTCCAGTTTCTTCCCATATCCCAAAGATGTGCACATAAGGTGAATTGGTGTGTCTCAATTGTCCCACTGTGTATATGAGTGGCCCTGTGATAGAAGGGTGTCCTGTTCAGGGTGTGTCCCACCTTGTGCCCTGAGATGCCAAATGGGCTCCAGACACCTGTGACCCTGAACTGGAATAAGGGATTGGAAAAGAATTCTCTTACTTGTTCTTATTCATATTTCTTAAATGTATGTAAACTCACATTTATTTTCAATATTTAATATTAGAAGCATTTTGCATCTTTATTTAGAAGTTTGGTGATGCTTTTGTGACCAGAAATATGGCAGAGAAACTTAACTCTTGTTATATTAATTAGCCTTTGGTAACAGGTTTCGTTACATATAGTTTCGCTTAAAGTCAGTTTCCAAGAACCTATCTACGTTGTCAGTGAGAACTTAGAGTACATGTTCAGTCTTCAGTTTGTTTCTTCCATTTCCTAAAAATTTATGTATCATTTTGTAGCTCATTGCATTATATATAAAAGACTAAAATTTGGACAAATGAAATGTTCAATAACCAAAAAACAATTACTTGAATAATTGTCCAAAATGCTGAACAGTTAATTTAAGAGTAATATATAGGAATAGAGGTAGAGGTAGAAATTTTTTTAAAACTACTGAAGAATTGATAGATAGCAAATGTAGACTGTGGTAACCTACCACTTAGTTTATAAAATAGCTAAAGATTGAGATAATCTTGTATATATCTAACTTAAGCCCAATTCAGGGTTTAAGACTTCATTGAAAGAAACATCCATATATAGCACAGAACCTTCAAAAGCAGTGCTTACTCCTCTGGTAAATCCTCAGTTATAGATTATGTTAACTTTTTAAATACCCAATACTGTTGGAACTTATCTCTAAGTGCTGGAGACCAAGCTGTTTGTCCAAATGCTTCTGACATGTTCCTCAAATTTTGCCATGTCTACTTCATCATCCCAAGACTAACCATAGACTTTTTAGACTTCTTTGGTTCTTACAGAGCTACACTGTCTAGTATTGTAGCCACTAACTACATGTGGCTATTTCAATTTCAACTTAAATCAATAAGAATTAAATTAAAAATTCAGTTCTTCAGTCACACAGCACATTTCAAGTGCTCAAAGCCACATGTGGCTAGTGGCTGTTGTATTGGACAATGCAGATACAGAACATTTACATCATTCAAAAAGTTCTATTAGACAGATATTCTTTTCTTAGTCTCTTTGATACTTCATTTCCCATCTCCTTAACAGAACTAAAAAAGATCAGTGCATCATATTTTTACCACTTGTGACTCCACTTCTGGTGTCTAATGCACCAGTAGAATCATCCTTGCCAAAGCCTTTTTCAATCATTGCAGGTTTGCTTTCTGCTTTTTTAAAATTTTATAAAATTACAAATACATAGAGTATGGTATATAAGCCATCAGGTGATAGGCAACACGCTACTTCAGATACATGTTGCTAGGAGTTGATATTGTGTAATGTAGCTTGTTTCCGCCTCACAATTGTGGAGGTACTGAAGACTGATTAAATGACTGAGATGTTCTGAAGCCCACAGCAGCGGCTGTATCCCAAATGTGGAAAGGGAAAGGAGGAATGAGGGAACAGGAACAGCTACTGGTGTTAGGAGGGGAAAAAGCCATTTCAGTTTTAGAGCTTTATTACCTTTTTAGAATTTTAGAGCTGATTACACTTTTTAACTGCATAATTAATAAATTTTTGTTAAACATTGGACCTGTAGAATCAGATGTAGTGCTGTATTATATTTATAATAACCCAAACATTTATATTCAAGTTCCCACATTGAGGTTTAAGTTCTGTCCAGAACATTATTCCAGTTGTGTTTTAGACATTTAAGTTAGTACTGGTTCAACACATAGTATTTGACTTGCATATTATTTGACTATTATTTTGAACCGGAAAACATATTAATGAAGACTTTATCTGATATCATTTAATTTTTATAGCATATGAGTGGAATATAACATGTCTGAATCATTTACATTCAGAACTATGTATTAGAATACTGCTGTGCTGCTACCCAGCTGTGTGGCTTAACCTTGTGGAATTCATTTCTTTATGTGCATATGGTTGTGTGTGTGTATACTAGACATATGTATACATGTACGTATGTGTATGTATATGTCTATATGTAAAACAGGGATGGCACTACTTACTGAAGGAGTCTAGCATATAGTGGTTGTTCTGTAAATGTGTATTTTTCCTTCTGCATAGACCATAAGAACATGTTTGACAGATCCAGTAGGTGAGGAGATGAGAATAAGCAACAGAAATCTCTATGAAACTACCACATTTTCAATTTAGTGATGAGTTGGAGGAAGTGGATAGAATTTTAATTTCTAAAGTGATCAGACAATATAAAAGGTTGTTACCTTTTTAAGGAAGTATTAAACAACCCCAAAACTTACATTTTCCTGCCTTCGTATTATTAGGCTTACAAGTAAATATAGACAATGATTGGGAGATGTTTTACTTGAAGTTCAAAATAATAAACTTATCTCTTTGAAAGGTTCTGTTATTATATATTCTGAAAAAGAAAGCCAGAATTAGATCAATTATTTTAAAATTGGCTTTGAATTACATATATTTCACAGTTTTCTTATTTCAATGTAATTTTTCCTTTAAATTCCTAGTGAATTAATACCTTGTGTTTTAATATGGTGATTTTTTAAGTGTCCAGGTTTGAAAAATATTTGAAGACTACTTAAAAATTATTCCTTGTCATGATGCTTTAGAACATTTTAGTTCTGTAGGTGACATTAATCATAATATTTAATCATAATTGTTATGCATGAGTCTCTTGGCTAGTGGAGCCCCTTAAATATTAGAAAGTCTGTGTGATTCTTTACGAGGTTCATTGTATTCATTCTTGCACACCTTGGTGCCCTATGTTTGTTGAATAAATGTATATGAAGTTGTCATGAGGAACTAAGCAGTAAACATTATCAGATAGGTTGAGTTAGCCACTGAGGACAGGTAACCAAGGAAAAGTGAGGAGATACAAGATATAAGAAAGAGTTAAAATGTGATAGAGGTTGAGCAGGTCCTTCTGATGCAGCAGAATTCTTTGTAGTCTTAGAATAGCAGTCTGTCACTGCCTGGGGATATACAGTGATGTGTGCTAGAGCAGCTCAAGCCTTCCTAACCAGACTGTCCAGGCTTAAAATAGCTTAGGTTTCTGACTAAAAAGCCTGACTTTCAGTATTCTCTGGCAAGAGTACCTTTATCAGAAGGAAAGAGCCTGCGAAGGATTTTAATGCTCTTTTCTTAATTATATTGTTCCTCTGGATTGGATTGAGGAAGAAAACTAATTTGAGCACCCTCTGTGTAGCAGGCATGTGTTAGATGCTTTATATTTTTGTTTTATTTTTAAGTTGTATTTATTTAGGTATAATTCACCCTTTTTAAGTATGCAGTTTGATGACTTTTGACAAATGTTTACAGTCATGTAAATCAGTATAGAGAACATTTCCATCACCTAAGAAGTTTCCTTGTGCCCCTTTACCCCACCCTTAGCAACTGGCAACTACTGATCAGATTTCCATCCCTATAGTTTTGCCTTTTCTGGAATGTCATACAAATGATATACACAATAGGTAGCCTTTTGTGTCTTTGTGTCTTCTTTCACTTAACAAAATACTTTTGTGATTCGTCCCTGTTGTTGCACATATCTTTCTCTTTTATTGCTGAGTAGTAGTCCAGTATATAAATATATACCACAATTTGTTTATCCATTCATCTGCAGAAGACTTTAGGGTTATTTCCAGGTTTGGAACTTTCCAGACATAATGTCTAAACTGCTGTAACCATCAGAAGACTCATTTTACCTGGAAATAGATCTTCATTTCTCTTGGGTAAAGACCCAAGAGTTTATTGCTAGGTCGTGTGGTAAATGTATGTTTAACTTCATAAGAAGTTACCAGAGTGTTTTCCAGATTATCTCATTTTGCTTTCTCATCAGCAGTGCATGAGAATTTCAGTTGCTCATCATCTTTGCCTGCAGCTTTTTAAAAATTTCAAAATTCTGATAGGCATACAGTGATCTTATTGTGGTTTCAACATATATTCCTTGATGATCAATGATATTGAACATCTTGTCACATACTTATTTACCATCCATATATCTTTGATGTGTCTTTTCAAATCGTGCCCATTTGGGGGCGGAGCAGACTGTCTTCTTGTTGAGTTGAATAGTTATGTATATGTGCTGGACATACGTCCTTTATTAAATATGTTTTGCAGATATTTTCTCTCGGTCAGTAGCTTGTCTTTTCATTTTCTTAACAGTGTCTTTAAGAGAGCAGAAGTTTTAGATTTGAACGAAGTCCAATTTATCAAGAAATTTGAATGGTTTGTATTGATTGTGTCCTAAACAGTCATTGGTTAATTCAAAGTTAAAGATCTTCTTTGCTTTTCTTCTTAGTTTAGCTCTTGTATTTAGTTCCATGATACATTTAGAGTTAATTTTTGTATATGGTACAAGATCAAGTTCTTTTTTTTCATATGTATGTCCAGTTGCTTCAGCAGTGTTTGTTGAAAAGACCATTCTTTCTACATGGAATTATCTTGACATCTTTGTTAAAATCAACCGACAGTGTATTTGTGGGTCTGTTTCTTTTTAATTATTGTCAAAGCATATAGTTTAAGATTCTTAATTAAGCCTGCATGGGTCTAATCCTGCCTTTAACATTTATCAACTTTGTAACCTTGGCAAATTATTAATTTCTCTATGTCTCTGTTTCCTCCTCTGAAGAAAAGTGATAGTAGTAATAGTTACTTCATAGAATTCTTGTGAGACTTAGAAACAGAATGGAAACAATGTATATAAAACTCTCAGAAAAGTACCTGACACATGCTAAACTTTTTAAATGTTATCTATTATAATTTTGCCAATCTAATAGATGAAAAATGATATTTAGTGTTATTTTAGTGTAGCTATGTTACTAATTACACATAATCTTTATAGCAACCCTGTGAAGTTAGATAAAATCTTCCTAGTTTATAGAGGTAGTAACTGAGTTATGAGGATGTGAGCATCTTATCCATATACACTGGGAGACAGTGTAGCACAGAGAGTTTAGGCTACCTGGGTTCTAATCTCAACTCTGCCACTTATTAGTTGTGTGACCTTGAACAAGTTGCTCTACCACCATGGGTTTTGTTTCCTCACCTGTAATAATAGTACCTAAATCATAAGGTAGTGGTAGGAGTCAGTCACTGCATATATAGTCCCTGAAAGATAGTCAGGGCTCAGTAAAGGTGTATTGCTTTCTCTTTGTCATCTTTGTTGTTGTCATCATTTTTTATCATTATCATTATTTTTCCAAAGTCACATAGTAGTAAATCACTCTATAGCCACACTACTTACCTTTCTAGTCCCAGGAATCATGACAGGTTTACTTATTTTATAATAAACTGATAAACCAAGTGGATTTTTTACTATGTGTGTGGTATTTATTTAGAAAGCGTGTATATTCAGCCATTTTAGGTCCTCAGTTCTTCATTATATCTCTTTATTTTAAACTCTAATCTTAAAATTTATCTTTAGGAGAGGATGTTTATAGATTTTTTTTTTTAATCCAGTCATTTAGGGCTAAGAAATATTTGTAAAATCGATCCATCTTAGTGTTTCAAATTATAGTAGACACCTACACTTCAACAATATGCACGCCTGGAAATAACTTTGCAAGGCAGATTTTTATATAATATAGGCAACAAATATGTATGAATTTATAAACCTAAATGTATTTGGTTTTTTACTAGTAGAAGGTGAGTCAACCTGAAAAGGTAGTCAGAAGTGAATTATAGATGGTTATTAGCTATGTTGAATGTATAGGGCTCTAAAGCCCTCCTCAGGGGACTGTGTAACCATATGTGAAGGATGGACAACAAAAAGATTTGTAAGTAACTTTTGTGTTGCCCCAAGTCCTGACCTTGCCTCTCTTCTTGTTCTCTACTCCCTCTTTTATTTATCCAGATATTATCCCTCAATCACTTTTAAATGTTTGCTCTGTGCTGGGTACTCTTCTGGTTCTGGAGATAGAAAAATAAATAAACAAAGCTCTTGTTCTCCAAGGGCTTGTAGTCTGGTAGAACAGATGGACAGAAACAGTTACAGCACCTTTCTAAGTGCTCTGAGAAGCATGGAGAGTCTCTTGAGAATCTAGAGGAGGAAGCAATTAATTTGACTTGCAGGTGTCAGCAACCTCCTAGAGGAAGTGACATCTGCCCTGGACCTTGACAGATAAAGTTTGAAATGGAAGGAGGGTGATATGAATGGCAGTTCAAGCACAGGGAATACATGTCCTGGAATGCAAAAGAGGATGTTACATATGTGGCATTTGTATACAGGGATTTACTTTTCTGGTACAGGGATATATTACCAGCATTCCTTTCATCCAAAGTTTCAGTTTTGTATTGTTTTTTCTCTTGTTAAATATTAAATAAGTTTATAGTAATGTCACAGTTAATGTTTTTTATCTATTTATTTTATAATCAGTGCTCAGAATTTATTTTTAAGGTAGATTATTCCAAGGGAAAATTTGGTTGCTTTGACATATAAAAGAGATCCATATTTTTATATTCAAATAACAATTTAGATATATCTCTTATATTTTACTTCTTTTTAAATGACAAAGAGTAATACTTTTAAACTAAAGTAAATATCAGAGTAATCAGGGAGGTAATGTGATATAGTAATTTAAGAGCACAAATTTTGGAGTTATATTCTAAAGTATAAGAAAATTCTAGCTACAAATTATATTAGCTGTATAGTATTAGGCAAATTATTTGCCTAATACCATACCTAATACCATACCTCCCTATGCTTCAGCATTTTCATCTGTAATATATAAAAAACCTAGGCCAAAGAGGAGTTCTCAAAATTAAATATAATGTTAATATACTTAGCATGGTTGCTGGCATGAAGTAGTACTCAGTAAATAGTATTTGATACTTCTGCTAAGTACTCCTATTATTCTGCTAATGTTAGATTTTAAAAATAAATTATGGAGAAGGTTGCTTTTCTGAGATAGCTGGTCTAGAGTTGAGAGAGTAGTAGGGTAAATGGGGTTCAAAAACAGATCTATGAATCTGAGAAAGTGAGTAAGGTGAGATTAATTCATCTTTTACCAGGATAGAGTTGAGGAATATATGTATCATCCTTAGGAAAAAGAATTTACAAGATACTGGACCACATAATTCACTTTGACAGCCACCAGGTGTTGCCTTTGACAACACTGTGGGCTAGCTGTCCAGAGTTGGCTGTGTGGATAAAGGTGGAGCAGACTATTCTGCAGAGGGGTAGGAAGAAGAGGTAGTGTGCAACCCTGGTTTTTATAAGACAGTGGTTCTCAACCTTAGCTGTACAAAGGAGTCACCTAGAGAGCTTTTTAAAAATTATGACATTTGTGCCTCATCCCCCAGAGATTCTGATTTAGTTGGTCTGCTGGAATAGCTTTTTTTCCTCTAAAGCTCCCCAGGTGATTCAGCCAGGGTGAAAACTGCTGGTATAAGACATCGGCTAGTCAAATATGGACTGTGACATACTTTATACTTTTGAAAATATTCTTACAGCTCCTAAGTAAGGAAATAAAGGGCGAGGAGGATTAAAGACCTGCTTAAGTCCTAAAACTGGTTAGCACACAGACTGGGGTGGAACCTCTGCTTTGTGCTTGTATGCACCGCTGCTGCTGCTAACTACGAAAGGAAATGACAAAGGGGTATTTGGAGGTAGTAAGAAGCTGAGAGACTGGGTCTCATTTTCAGAGCAGTGGAAAGGCTTGTAAAATCATTGTTTACTTGTTGTTCATGGTTTGAGAGAACCTCAAACATTTTCAGGTTTAATAAGCCATTCTCTGTTTTAACACTTCTGCTAACAGTACTTTCTGAGGGAGTCGATTCCCTCTTCATACAGCCTTACCTTTCTTGAACACAGTGGTCCTAATTTCTGTAGGGATATCAAATAACCACTTCATGTTCTATATAATGACTTTTAAAAATTCTTAGATATTTTCTCCCAGTCAGTAGCTTGTCTTAAAAAAAAAATCCTTTTTTTTTTCCTGGATCTACTTTGTTGTTTCTGTTGTGATGTGCATTCACAACAACACTAAGTCTTGTTTCAAGATAGTGATTTAAATTCATATTTTTTTTCTTTTCCTTCTCTGGATCCCATTTTAATTATCAAAGAAAATGTTTTGTTTTTCACTTGAGATAGCTTTAGGAAATAGAGAAGGCACCATCAGTGTACTAGAAACTTTGAAAGTTTCCAGAAATTATGGAGCAGAGTAAATTGGATTCAGAATAAGAATAGGAGGTTTATGTCTGGTGAGAAAACAGACTGAGGTTTTCAGAAGAGCTCTGATAAAGGGGCTGAGTCCCGAGTAAACATGGAACTTTGATGGCAAGTCAAAGGACGTCCGTGACTCCATCAATACAGTTGGAGCAGCTTTCCTTAGAATTCAGTCTCAGACTTTATGGATGCAAACAGTGTTCTGAGTAAAGTGGGGGATTTTACAGAAGCGTAAAATTTGTAAAATGTAAAATGGTGTTACAGAAGTCAGTTTAAATTCTAGTGAATACCAAAAAACAAGTGAGGGCTAGCATGTTACTCTGGAGTAACTAGGGGCCACAGACAAAGAGGAATTTATACTTTCTCTCAAGCTGTTTCCTGTGGGCATCTACTGCGTGCTCACTAGAAAGACTGGGGGCTATGCAGGAGACCAGGAAGAGACCCCACCTCCGTGTTGCAGACAACTGTAGAAGGACAGGCACAAAATAACATGCATTTCCTTGCATCCATTTTTCCTGTTAAGCAAAAGCTTTAAGCCACTGGGGGTCACTGGGAAGGGAGTCAGCAAAGATTCACCCCCAGGACACAGGCAGAGAGAGACACAGTGCTGCTGGGGTAAGCGTAGAAGAAAAACCTCTACCATAGAGGGAGGGAAAGGAAACCTTCTCAGGTCTAAGATTCTATACTAATACCAAGCATGAGTATTCCTGCTACTACTGCTAGGGCAGAAGTAGGACAGTCCTTCCCAAGGCCAACTACAGACACAAGAAGGATTTTGGATGCCACAGGGTAGAGGAGCAGGAACAAAGATAAATCCACAGCCCTGGGGCCGAAGTGCACAGGGCCTGCCCAAGACTGAGTGTGGATCAGGATCAAACAGTAGTCAGGCCATCTGGTGAGGGGTGGGGGAGCGGTGGTGGCAGACTCAGTAGTCAGTTAAATTTCAGGTACTTCTAGCAGTTTAGGAGAGCTGCAGCAGTGCATTTTTCCTTGGGGAAGAAGACTCCAGGAGCAGTTCTGAAAAAGAAAATGTCGTTTTAATGCCTCTCCCACTCTCTTACCTCTCCAGTGTCTAAGGTGTTCCCTCCTCTGATGCCTGGTTGTTGCTCTCCACCACCACAAAATCTAGGTGTCTCATTTGGCTATAACATCACTGTGATCCAGAAGGGTTAGATGGAAGAAGGACAAGGACATTTTTGAATACATAAGCAGCATTAACTTTGAATCCTCTAGGTCCCTTTTTATCTGAGCTTCCTGGCGCTGGGGGAATGTACCAGCCAGGCCTACCTGCAGTTGCTGTTCAAAGAAAGAAAGATTTGTCATGTTCAGCAATGGTCCGGGTAGAATCCTCAATTTTCATAATAGGTCTATATGTTCCCTATTCCCTGCCACCCTTTTAGTCCTCATCATTAGCCAGGAAACAGCTAAGAAGTGATGATGATCTTTTTCTGGTGACAGCTCATTCACTGTCTCACAGTGTGGACCAGAAAGAGGTGATGGAAGTAGAGTCTGACATCAGTGCATTGCTGAACAGCTTTTGTGGTAAATGATACATCAAAGTCATATTGCAAGTGGTCAAGAAAGCTGAAACCGTGACACAGATTAGTTTCAAGGGCCACAATAGTGTGGACATCACGGTTTGATTGGTAACCTGAAGAAGTGTCAGTAGCTTGAGATGCCACCAGTAGCCAGAGGGAAGGGTCAAAGGTACTATGTAGTCAATCTGCCAGGAGCCAAAGTGGGTGATGCCCTGTGCAGTGAGACCTCTGCAGCGCCCCCCCCACACACACCCCCATGCACACCCACACCCAAACAGAAATCACAAGTCCAGCATGCAGTCGTATCTTCTACATCACAAACATGGAGTGGGACTTACTCAGCAGCTTGATTTCAGTCTAAATCAGAGAATAGGCCCTTACCATGAGTGGCTGCATTAGTGACCTAGACCATTCAATTAATAATTAAAATTTGTTTTTGGTTTGCAGCCCTAAAGAGGGTGTCTTTAATCTGTCAGTTGTTATTTTCCAAGTGGCAGACTAAACAGCTGGGCCATTGGCAGCAGCCCCAAAATCCGTTCTGCCTACTGAACAGAATGACCATGTCTCCTTTCAGCTCTGCATAGCTCTGAGGCTGAACAGGCACGGCAGCCCAGTGGACTCCGTCAGTATCAGCTTTTCTGAACCATTACTGAACCAGGCCCAGGGATTTCAGGGAGCCTCACTAATTCAGTAGCTTTGCTTCAGACAGTGGAGTAGGAATAAAGTTTCTCCTCAGAAAACTAGCTGCCATGCCACTCTTTTAGTGTAAAGCCAGGATGTCATTGGAGCCAGGCTATCTTTGTTCTTGAATATACCATTTCTATTTGACAAGCAAGGCTTTTAGGGTCCTTCTCACCTGGTTCATTGTGGAATTCAAGTTGGCCTACTCCAAAAATGGGATTATCAGGCCGAAGAGTCACTAGCTGTCCATGGGTCAAGCATTTAAACTGCAAATGCCATCTCCAGGTGGAGGCTGCTTCCCTTTGCCAAAGGCTCCAATTGGCAGAATCCTCAGTCACAAAGATTTGTGTCATCGCCAGTACCCAGAGTCCAATTTTGTTGCGGTTTACCAGCTAATTTTGTCAGGGTTTACCAGTCTTGCTGCTGGAGGTTTTTAGTTTAGCTAGTAGTAGCATACCAGTGTTAATTTGTTTTGACAAATGTACTATGTTTATGTAAATTGTTAACAAAGTGGATATATAAGAACTCCCTACTATCTTTTGCAACTTTTTTTGTAGTTCTAAAATTAGTCTAAATTAAGAAGGTTATTTTAAAAAGTACTAAATGGCTCTCCATAACTTCCAAAGTGAAGGTCAGACTGTTGAGAACCCTTTATTAATTAATCCCTCCTACCTGTTTCTTACCATCTTGTCACACTCATGTGGTGCTTTAGCTGTTAGTCTACTTAATGTACTTCCTTGACTTCTCATGCTATGCCTTTTTTATGTGAAATCCCCTTATCCTATCTCTTCACGTGACAATTTAAGCCAAACTTCAGGGCTCTCTCTGCCTCAGTCTTACCTTTCCTAGTATCTCATCCTTGATGCTTCTTACTCAGTGTTAGCACAGCTTTGTGTATATTTCTGCTTAGGGTGCTTTCTAGTTTAACACTGTAAATGCTGGTAGTTGTTTTCTAGTGTAAGAGTTCCTCAAAGATCGGAATAATATTTTATTCATTTTTTTAATTACCAGTATTTATCTTGTTGCCCATTTCTAGCAAGTATATACAGTAATTGTTGAATAGATGTTAATTGGATGAATGGAAAGCCTTAGGCTGTATGTTATGATAGAGCTTTACTGTTTGTGTCACTCAGGTATTGAAAACTGTCATTAAATGGACACTTGTGATTCATATTTACATTTTATAATTGTATATTTTAAGCATTCTAATATATAGAGTATAATTTATCTTTGATTCATGTTTTAGGAGGGCCAAATATGTGGGCTATTACCTCTGAAGAACGGACTAAGCATGACAAGCAGTTTGATAACCTCAAACCATCAGGAGGTTACATAACAGGTTTGTGTTTATATTTTATTTAATTATATTTTATATTTAATTCATTATGCTCCTTTCTATGTAATATCTTAAAATTAGTTTTAATTCAACTGTCATCAAATTTGTATCATTGATAAAGTTCATATCAAGAAGAAATATTGCCATTTGCAACAACATGGCTGGACCTTGAGACAAGAAGCATATGGTACCATTCATATGTGGATATAAAACAAAAAGCAGCAAATGAACAAACAGAAGAAACAAAAAAACTCATGCATACAGGCAACAGATTGGTGGTTACCAAAGGGGAACAGGGATTGGGGAATGGATGAAGAGTGTAAAGGGGATCAATATATGGTAATGGAAGGAGACTAGGCTTTGGGTGGTGAGCACACAATAGCGTATACAGATGCCATAATATACAATTGTACACCTGAAATTTATATAATGTTATTAACCAATGTTACCCCAATACATTTAATAAAGAAATAAATGATAAAATTCATATCAATCAGAATTCTAGAATTTTTAAAATGTGGCTTTCATATTTTAACTGGAACCATCTTAATTTGTTGTTTTGGATTTGGCATATGGACTATCTTTTCCTGATCCTGATAGTCAAGAAATTCAGTTTAATTGTCCAGTTTCACTTTTAACATTGTATCTAGAACATTTTCAGGTAATTGAGACTCTTCCCCAAGCAAATTTATTATGTGCTCTTAATATGTTGTGCCCGTTACTTGTGCAAAGTTTAGTCTTACCAGAATGTAATAGAAATATGTTAGATCCATTTCATTTAACATTTTTAGAATTTTTTTCCCTGGAATCTGTCTTCATGACACGTAGCTCTCTGTATTTGAGAGGGCACACCAAGCACTGATTGTTGATGCTACTCCTTGTTTTTCAAAAAGGCCTCCAGAACCAAAGGAGGATTAATTTAGGTGTGTCTTTCAATTTCTTTTTCTATAAATGAAACTTTTTCTTCCTATGCCAAAGCATCTTAGTGTTTTATTTATTTATTTATTTGTATTTGATTTATTTGTTGTTTGTTTTTGAGAAAAAGTAAGATTTATTGAAAGTACATTTTAGAAGGAGACCACCTCTAAGGAAGGCTGTAGCCCTGTGAAATTTAGGAGATAAGGAGATAAGATAGTACACCCTAAAGGGAGAGGTGGGTTTCTAGCCAGGAACACTATAACAGTGTTTTATTTAAATAATTAAATATAATGGCTAATGTTTACCAGATCTGTACTGTTTCAGATACTGTGCTTAATGCATTATTTTATTTAACCTTCCCAGCAACCCTGTAAGTAGACTATAGCTACTGTTACAGTCTATATTTATTTATAGATGGTGAAACTGAAATTTAAACATGTTCTATAACTTGCCTAAGGTCACAAAGAGGGTTAGCATTGTTAGGACCTTTGAAACCTTTTTGTTTTTAATTTATGGTAACATCAATTAACAAAATCCAATGTTTCAAGTGTACGGTTCAACAATAAGTCATATATATATATATTGCATTGTGTGTTCACTGCATATTTGACTCTTTTTACCCCATCTAACTCCCCACTCCCCATTTGAAACCTTTAAGGCTGGCTTTGGGATCCATCCTCTTAATCATTGTAGTTTAATGTTATTTGCACTTCTGTAATTATAACTACCTTACCTGATGTCAAGGTTGGGATTTTATTACCCCACTTAACAAGTTAATAACTTAGTCTGTTACTGGCTCATGGATGCCAGCAGAAGACCTGAGGTCCCTGAGTCAGAGATAGAGGACTTTATTACTAATAATACATCTAGCAGCATGAGCATTGGCATGTTTTTGTCAGCCTCCCTTGTCCCCTAAGTCATGCAGGACCCTGCAGAGATCCTAGAAGGATTCTACACATGCAGTGGTTGTGTTATAGAAGAGGAACAGTGAGCTTGAAGGAACCCACCATTTTTTAGCAAGTAGTAAGCAGACTTATTCTTTGTCCCAGAGGGAAACACTACCCAGTCCCTCAAGATAGCCCACTGCAAACCCAGTTCTGAAAAATGACCCAGGTAGAGAGCAGTTAGGATCTTACGTTCTTGGCATACACAGCCGAATATATAGGATTGTGGGAGTCCCATGGAGGGCTTTCTCTTCCAAAACATGGTATTTTTTATTTAGAGCTCTTCTAGGGGAACAGTGTTTTCAACTATAAATTTTATTAAGTAGGAATATTATCAAATAAGACCTTAATTATTGTGAAAAACTAAGATGAATAATATAATCTTTTATCACTGATTAAAGTGTTGTAGATAATTTTTATGTGTATTTCTGTTTAAATTATTTGATTGGAATTAAAATAAATCAATAACATTATTGCCCATTACTATTATTATTCAGAAGCGTTGGAGTAATTCCATTTACTAATATGCTGTTTGATTTTTGTTTTTATTGCCTTCAGGTGATCAAGCACGTACATTTTTCTTACAGTCAGGCCTCTCGGCTCCTGTTTTAGCTGAAATATGGTAAAATGTGTTCTTTTGTAGATGAACTTAAATTTCTGATAGTCTGGTTTTGTTTTGTTTTGTTTTTAATACAGTTTAACATAAAGTTGTTTTTACTTATTGTCTGTTATTAAGAATATTTCTTCAGCTTTTTAGAAAATAAATTTTATTGAATAAATGACTGAAAATCAATTGAGGTTTTGTTTTGTAGGACAAATTTCTAATTTCCTTAGAATTTCTAAGGAAAGAGATGTATACATTTTCATTGGAAAACACTTCTTTACAAATTGGCAGTCTCAAAATCTTTTTTCTGTTATTTTGTAGTTTCATTTATTTCATCATCTATAAACCAAAATTATCCTTTCCCCTGCCCTTACCATAAAGAAATTGTTCTTTATAATATCTAGGGTTTTGTTTTTTAAGGTATTTACAGTAAATTCCAACCCCTACTCCATTTTTCTTTCCACTTGGAATATTCCCATGGTTGGTAAAGTGCCAGGCACATAGCAAGCGTTTAATAAATATTTGAACAAATGAATAAGTTTGGCATGATTATGCTCTTGAATAATTTTCTATTTACACTGATATAATTCATCCCAAAGATCTCTAGATTCTGTATAAACTGACAGTTTTACTAGATGCTATCTCTGGTCGGTATTCTTAATGTACTAGTTTTAGCTTTTTGAGATACACACACAGTTAAGTGATGATCTGTATGTGAATGCTATGTCATTGTTTTTATTTTATCATCATCCTCAAATATAATGTTGACCCTACATATAATCTACCCACCTCATTGCCTTTTTAGGGCTTTATCAGACTTGAACAAGGATGGAAAGATGGATCAGCAAGAGTTCTCCATAGCTATGAAACTCATCAAACTAAAGCTGCAAGGCCAACAGTTGCCCATGGTTCTCCCTCCTATTATGAAACAACCTCCTATGTTCTCTCCGTTAATTTCTGCTCGTTTTGGTATATATTTGTTAATTTAATTATCTGCATTTGATAGTTAAACTTGATTCCTAGGCATAGCATTTGGGAATCAGAAAAGGATTTTTCGGCATAAAATGACAGTTCCCAGACTCTGAGTTGATTTTCCTATCTGAGATAAGAAATATTAAATTTGCTGTCATAGCTAGGGCATCCATGTGTCCCAGTTTTCCAGGAACAGCTCTCATTTATGTCTGTTGTCCTCATATCTAGACTAGTTAGTGTTCCCTTATATAATCCCCAGTGGATGATAAATTATATGATCCCCCTCGTTAATAGCTGATCCTAAATACTATTGTTAATTAGTTACCTCTGTGCCTTGTGTGAGTAACAGAACAACTATGAACAGTTTTAAACTCACATGAAGTGATTTAATTTGGGAGGTAATTTAAAACTATATACATAAATAGAAATTTCTTTAACGTAAAGGTTAATTAGCCAGCTGATTTTAGGGTACAAGTTGAAAATTTTGTGCTAATTTATTTACATATTCTTCAGAGATAACCAGTTTTCTATTTATTTTTATTAGCCAGTTTCTTATTAATTATATGTGAGAAGTGTTTATTCAGTTAGATATCCTACAGTCCAGATATTAGATCTTAAAATGCTAATTTCTTTCACTATTGCAGTGAACTCTAGAGATAAATACCAAATCACTGTGTGACTATATAGTATACTTAGTATTCTGCAGTTCTTAAGTGAATGAGTCGTCATTTTGTTTCTTTGGGAACAAAATGTGGGAAAGAGGGATCAGAGGGACTGCGTTGGGGGAGAGAGGGAGAGGGAGGGAGGGAAGGAAGGAGGGAAGGAAAGTTTATGTTAATTAACTAGCACTATATCATCAGCACACAAAATCCATTAATACATTCTCTCTTTGAGGATACTAATATTTAATTGGAAAAGGCTGCCTAGTATGTTCATGATGCTAGAAAAGAAATTTTAACTCCTTAGCAGGCACTTCTTTAGTTCACACCAGTCAGAATATTGATATTAAAAAGCAATAGCTTACCACTCTCACTGCTGGTCAAAGCCACTTTTGTAAATTCTTTAAGACCAGATAATTGGCCCATAGTGTTCCTGTAAATATAGGGTCTGCTCATTGTATTATAAACTTGTTTTCTGGCATTTGTTTTATAGTTGATTACTAATACTAGAAAATATGTCTGTCTTTAGGAATGGGAAGCATGCCCAATCTGTCCATTCCTCAGCCATTGCCTTCAGTCACACCTTTAGCAACACCCTTGTCCTCTGCAACTTCAGGGACCACGCTTCCTCCCTTAATGATGCCTGCTCCCCTCGTGCCTTCTGTTAGTACTTCATCATTACCAAATGGAACCACCAGTCTCATTCAGCCTTTATCCATTCCTTATTCTTCGTCAAGTAAGTACTTTATGCCTAATGAGTCAGTATTTCATATGAAGAAAGAAACTGTTATGTTCATGTACAAATTTTCTTCATAATTTGTGATATTGTGTATTGTGAACCTTTTTCATTTTTCTTTTTTTCTTTTTCTTTTTTCTTTTTCTTTTTTTTTTTTTTTTTTTTAGCATTGCCTCATACGTCATCTTACAGTCTGATGATGGGAGGATTTGGTGGTGCTAGTATACAGAAAGCCCAGTCTTTGATTGATTTAGGATCTAGTAGGTATGAATGCTTAAAACTTCCAACTTTTTATGCTTTCAGTAAAGAATATTAAATAAATGACTTTTGTTAAAGCTCAGAACTTATCTAGGTTTTACTTTATAATGGCCAAATATAAATAAATACTTAATGTAAATTTACTATTTACAGCTCACATCAAATAATTCTTTTATTTTTTAGAAATATGAAATGCCTGTGGTATTTTACTTTTGGAAAAAATGTCTCATATAAACTAAAAATATTCTCCTGTAGTTTTAATCAGTCATCTTTTTTGCCTGGAGGTATATATTTTCCCTTTAAAGAAATGTATATATTTCTTAAAACATCTCATAATCATTATACATTCTTAATTGATTTCTTGAGCAAATTCTGCTGATTGAGTATCTTTTAGTTTTACAAAGCAAAAAAGCATCAGTGTTAATTCATCACCCCTTATATAAATTGCAGTAATACTCTTTTTTAATTAAAAAATTTAACATTCAATATTATATTAGTTTCAGGTGTACAGCATAGTGGATATTTACACAACTTACAAAGTGGTCCCCCCAACAAGTCCAGCAGCCCTCGACACAGTGCATCATTGTTACAATATTATTGACTGTACTTTACATCTCTATGACCATTTTGTAACTGCAAATTTGTCCTTGTTAATCCCTTCACCTTTTTCATCCAGTCCCTCAACCCCCCTTTCCACCTGGCAACCATCAGTTTGTTCTCCATATCTATGAGTTCTGTTTTGTTTGTTTGTTTATTTTGTTCTTTAGATTTCACATACTAAGTGAAATTATGTGGTATTTGTCTTTCTCTGACTTATTTCACTTACCATAATATCCTCTAGGTCCATCCATGTTGTTGCAGATGGCAAGATTTCACTTTTTTATGGCTGAGTAATATTCCATTATACATATGCACCACCACATCTTCTTTATCTAATCATCTCACAATAATACTCTTCAAAGCAATAACCCAGACCTAGCTTAAGTACTCACTGATTATGTGACCTTCATTTTCTTAACATCACTGAGCCATGGTTTGCCAATCTAAAAGAAGGTATAGTAATACCTTTTAAGTTAATCATGAGGATTATAAGTAATGTTTGTAAAGGCCCAGCACAATATGGGACCTGGCACATGACAGGTTCTTGATGTATAGTAGCTTTATAGTTCATGTTATTTGCTTTCTTAAGAATAAGAATAATTGCTTGAATTTTTTTCAGTATCAAATGCAAAAGCACTGTTGTAGTAAAGAAGGTATGATTCTTAATGTCTCTGCCTTTTAAAGTTTAACTAAATGTATTTTATTTAGTAACGAAATTTTAAAATAAATTTTATTATAGTTCAACTTCCTCAACTGCTTCACTCCCAGGGAACTCGCCCAAGACTGGGACCACAGAGTGGGCAGTTCCTCAGCCTTCAAGATTAAAATATCGGCAAAAATTTAACAGTCTTGACAAAAGCATGAGTGGATACCTCTCAGGTAAGTGGCATATGGTGCTTAAGAATGTGAGAGAGTTGAAATTTTTTCATACGGACTTTTATTGAAGAACTTTTGTTTGAATTGGTACTTTGTAGGTCATCTAAAATTTTAACATCTAGAAAATTTAGCAGGCATCAGATAAATACAAATAATGTGAGTTGTGTGAGTTCAAAGATGGATATAACTTGATTGCTTTCTTCAGAGTTCTTACAGTCAAGTAGGGCATGCAGATATACACCGAACTTTTTATAAAAATACCTCCCTCTTGAGATCAGACTTCATCCTCCAATGCAGTGAGTAGAGAACCTCACATGACAAGAGAGAGTATGTGGGACTTAGTTCCCTTCTTTCGGGTCTTTCTCTGTTTGTCCTTCCTAAAACTTCATGTGAGCATAGTTTATCTTTTAATGTTCCAACCTAAATGTAGCCATAAAATTTGACTTTAGATCCTCATAGGATATTTGAGTCCATGCTAGAAAAAATATCCAAACTTTGCTAATTGAGAAATAGTGAGAGGCATATAAACAAAGAGTAATAATAGTCAAGTAGAGTTCCCACCTTCCAACTTTCTCCTCTCTTCACTCAACAACAAATTTCAATTTAGGCAGAGTGAAATAGGTATTTAAAAATAACGACGATTTAAAGTGGTAGGGAACATATAAGAGGAGATAATACTGACAAGGTCAGATAAAATATCTTATAAGGGAACATTTAAGCACTATTATGAAAGAACGAGTTAGGATTTGGACAGGTGGAAATTAAAGGTGAGGGCAATTCAAGGGTGATAGAGAAGAATCATTAAGAGCAAAAAGTACCTAACATGTTTGGAGAATGAAAAGTAGTCTGTGAAATAGGAGTATGGGGTCTCTAGTTGTGCAGTGGGTCAGCGGAGCAATAAGGTTTTAGGAATTGATTGGACAAGCAAAAATGTAGAGCATTTTCTTTAAAGACACATACCTATGTGATAAAATCTTTTTTTTTTTAAAGGTAATTATGCACACAAAATTCAGGATAGTAATTATCTCTTCTGGAGGCATGAAGTTAATGTCAGGGAACACAGATAACTTCAAAGGATTTAGTAGTGATCCTGTTCTTAAGTTGAGTTTATGGGTGACTTTTATTATTACATTTTATAACTTACACTATTTTATATGTATCACATAATAACTAAAATTTTCTGTAATTTTATCAAGTTATATGAAACAAGGTATGCTATATTTTTAAGTAACTGTTTTTTGTTTTTTTACATTTTAACCTCAGATTTGAGATATGTTTTACCATCAGTGGTGTGTTAACACTGTGTCATGGTTTTATTGGCAGTGTTATTTTTTTTTCTTAGTGTTACTTAAAAGAATGGTGTGACTTATAATCAGTGGCATCTTAGATTTTGTGAAGTATAGTATTCAAACATACTTGAGATTAATGTAAAGTTACAGTTCCTATTCTTTGAAAAAATTAACTTCTTTGGACCCTACATTTTGTGTTAAAGAAATTTCTTTCTTCGTACTAACAAAAGTGGACTAAAATGACATGTACAAAAATGTTCATGGGAACTTCATTTAAAACATTTTAAAAAGAAACAGGCTTAATGTCCATCGACAGGAGAATGGATAAATAAATTATGGTGTATTTCTATAATAGAATGCTTTACAGCAATAAATATGAATGAACTACTAATACTTGCAACAACATGGATGCATTTCGTAGATACTGTATTGAATGAAAGAAGCCTGGCAAAAAAGATTCATACTATTTATTTCATTTATATGAAGCTGGAGAACAGGAAGCCTAATTGGTGGTGATAGAAATCTGAGTAGTAGAGTTACTCCATTGGGAAGGGTCCATGCACAAACCTTCCAGGATGCTGGAAACATTTTGTATCTTGATATAGATGTTGGTTGCATGTGTGCGTCCCTGTGTAAAAACTCATCAAACAGTACACTTAAGATTAGTACAATTCTGTCTGTACTACAAACATACAGTGTAAGCAGAAGTGGGTTTGTACTGGAGTATGAAGGAAATGATCTCATTACTTTACTTGTATATGCCACATTGTATGAAGGTTGTGTATTGTGTTATTTTTAAAGAATGTTGTTATTCTTAGACCTGCAAAGTAAGGCTCTATATCTACAGTTAAGGGAAAGATTGATTTTCTTTGAAAAGAGAAGCTGTTTCTGGTGTCCTGAAACTGAGCCTGAGTCCCAGGTATATGAGGATGGGGCTCATCTACACTTACACGTTATGCTTTGTTGAGTGAATGTTGGTAATCTGATTTTTCCCTTATGTTCTTCCTCTTCTCTTTCCCCTAATTCTCAGTTGTGATTTACTTTAATTCATTGACTAAAATATTTCCTCCATCATGTATCTTCTGGGCACTCTGTGAAGCACTGGAATTCAGAGGAGGAAAACAAGGCCCATGTTTTTGAAGAGCCATAATATTAGGTCACATAATCACAGAATTTGATTAGTAATTGAAAAGTGTGGTGATTAATATAGATGAGAAAGTGACTCACGGAGGATATAAGAGAGGGTTTTACAGAGGAGATGACATTTAAGCTGGATCTTAGGGGATAAATAGACTACCAGTTAGAGAATGGAGGGGCTGGCATTATAGGCACAGGAAATAGGATATTCTAAGGATTGGCAGACCAACACTGAACATGTTCAAGTGAACTTTAATTCTTAGTAAAGTACTCTACTGGCTCTCTTTAGCCCTTTGTATTATTCAGACTGTGCTTGCAGACATTTAAGCCTTCTACCAGTATGCTTTTACATTCCTCCCCTTCTTCTTCCTTTTTGCTTTATCACATAATGCTAAACTTTTCTCAGGATTCAAGTAGTCTTCTGTTTCTCTTTATTAGAAGAATCTTCCCTTTAACACAAAAACATCCTCAAAGTTCACTTCCTATGTGAAATCTACTGAGGAGTAATTAGTTGGATGAGGCTATGCGTTCTTTCCAGTGTTTTTTTCCTTCCGTGATTTCTACTAAATGGCCATATTTTGAAAAAAGAATAAATATTTTATAATATAAACATTTTAAAAGTTTATATTTAAAAAGTTATATAATATAAACATTTAATTGTATGTGATAACATGTAGTATATTTGTATTCATTCCATATAGTATATGTAGCTTTGATTATAGCTACGTACTGGATCTGAACACAGATCCAGACCTCTTTTCAAAGCTCAGTGAAGCATTGGCTTTAGCTGCATTCGTGCTGCCTTTGTAGTGGGAAGTATTGCCAAGTAAGAGCTGGCAGATGTACTGATCTCTTCTGTGCAAAGTTCTTTGAACTGGCCCTGACTCAGGCTGAACCCAGAGTAGGGTCTGACTCTCCTGGTACTCATGGCTTGGTCACCTAAGAGTGGGAAGTGCAGCCCCTGCTTTACTGACTAGAAACCTTCCCTTAGAGAAGCCACATGGATTTTATCCACGGTCAGAAAGCCACAGACTAGCTCCTTGTCAGTAGTGAATGCTCCTCTGAAGCATACAGGGATTTCCTGTTCTGGAATATATTCACTGAAGACCAAGAAGCCTATTACAGAAACATTTTCGTTTTCTCACTGAGGGAGGGAAAAGTGAAGTTTACATAGTAAGCATTTAGTGAATGTTAGCTTTTATTATTGTCAGACGCTATTGTGTTACAACCTTAGAAAAGAATAGCTTTCTATTACAACTTTATTACTTAAGTAAATAATTATTAAGCATCTATATATCAGGCATTGGGTATACATTAGTGAATAAAGCAGTCAGAGTTTTTGTCTTCGTCGAACTTAGCATACATAATAGGGGAAACAAGTTAATGTTACATTACAAATTGTAATATGAGATATGAAGGGAATAAGCAGGAAGTGTATTGAATGATAAGGTGGACAGAGAAGGCCTTTCTGAGAAGGTGACATTGAATTGTAATGTAAGGGGTGAGAAGGACCCAGACATGCAATTATGTAGAATTGTAGGACTTGATGTTGGATGTGAGTATACAGGACAGGGAGGGATCAAGGGTGACTTTCTGATTTCTGGCTTGAGCCACTGGATGGACAGTGATGCCATTCATAGATAAGGGAAGACTAAAGGAGAATGGTTTGGATGAAGATTAGGAAGAGAGGGGTATGGATGGGAATTGAGAGAGTAATTTTATACTTTGGTTTGAGATGCTTGTGAAATACACAAGTAGAATTTGCAGTTACATACAGAAGTCTAAACTTAGAGGAGAGATACATTTGGGAATCTTCAGCCTCTTGGTGTTATTTAAAGTCATAGAAATGGATGTAAATACACAGAAAAGTGTGCCCAGAACAGATCCTGGGAATGCCCACATGAGTCCTTTAGAAGAGGAAGAATAGAGACAAAGGAATGATCAGAGAGAGAAGAGGATATCTGAAAATGCTAAAGAAGCTGTTTCATTTTACTGGATATACAAGGAGGGCCCTGGAACTTGGCCTCTAATACTCTGTGCGGGTGGCTCAGTCCTTCGTGTCAATCACTTGTGTACTGTTATCCTCTGAAAGGAACGGGGAAGCATTCGGCTCCACTGATTCTATTTTTAAACTCCTTAGGGGCAGGGAATGTGTTTGTTTTCATTACTACTGAATGCTGAGTGGCCGGTGCATAGTAGAAACTGAGGTTCAGTGTTCAAGATAGCAGCAGTGTTATTTTCAGGTATATTTATTTAGGTTTGCATGACTTTACAGAGGTTAAAGAATTCTCTTTTTTCTTTTTTTTTTATGGTTCTCCTACTCAATCAGGTTTTCAAGCCAGAAATGCCCTTCTTCAGTCAAATCTTTCTCAAACTCAGCTAGCTACTATTTGGTGAGTTTGTTCATTAATTTTGATTTTTAACTATATATCCTCTTATAAGAAAAATGTTGTTTCTATAAGTTTGTGACTCAAAGATGTTTTGTAAAAGCAGCCATTTGAAAGTTAATGTAACTTTGAAACCAAATAAAACTGCAAACTATTATCCTTGAGAATTTGTCATTCAGTTATTTTACAGGTAAAACTAGCTTGCTTTTATATAATGCCTTCTATGAAGAATTAGAGAATATTTCATTTTTAATGTAGAGCTAAATGTGATTTGGTAGGTGAATTAGCCATGACCTAGGACAAGCTACCTTTATAGAAGGAATATTTCTATTTCCAAGTTTCTTCCCTCTCTTTTGTGATACGAAATTAAGGGTAAAATGTAGCTCACTTTTTTGTATTGGTTTACATTTCACTAAAATATCTTATTCTAGCTATTTTACTATTATTATTCTTGTTTTAAAAATAAAAAAAAAAATTGAACTCTTCCAAAAATATTTTATTGCACATAGACTTTCTAAGTTGTGAATTTTCATATTTTCTTTAGGACTCTGGCTGACATTGATGGTGATGGACAGCTAAAAGCTGAAGAGTTTATCCTTGCCATGCATCTCACTGATATGGCTAAAGCTGGACAGCCATTGCCTCTGACTTTGCCTCCTGAACTTGTTCCTCCATCTTTTAGGTGAATGCCTCTGGAGGTGAAGAAGGGTGGATTTGATTTCTTGGCAGATGTGATTATTTCTTTGGGATTTCTTCTAGTTTAGTGGAGAGTTAAACATTTATAATGCCATTCGATTTTGTTATTTAGTGAATTACACTGGGAAGAAGTAAATATTAGAAATAGGTGTGTTTTTACTGTGTTACAGATAAAGAAACTGATGACTGAAGAGATTCATTATAAAATTATAAGCATCGGCTGAACCATGATTTGAATACAGATCTTGACAAGCCATATACTACTGTACATTGTAACAGCAGACCATACTGTGTTTTAAATATCTTTAATACTGTATTCTAAATATTAAATTGCTCGAGTCATGGGTAGTATATGTAGTATAATCAAAAAATTCCCAGACTGAATAATGCTAAATTTGTTTGTTGTTTGCATTTCTTAGAGGAGGAAAGCAAATTGATTCCATTAATGGAACTTTGCCATCATATCAGAAAATTCAAGAAGAGGAGCCTCAGAAGAAATTACCAGGTAACATTGAGTATCTAAGTTTATAGTGAGTTCTCTTAAATTTTACCTTGAAATGTAAATGAATATTTGGAATTTTTACATTCTTACTATTTTATATACTATATGAGAAACTATTTCATGAATGGGATGGATTTTGACATCAATAAAATTAAGATCGTCAAAATTGAGAGAGTATGTAAGAAGAGGTGACAGTATGTGTTTGGCAAAAAGTATATATATTGGTTATCCTAGTTAAAAGTGTTTCTCCCACTTTATGATGAGATCGTTAGCTTTAAGTATATGTTGAAAAAGTACATGTATAGATATTTTAAAATATTAAAAAATTAATGAAAAAATAGTTAATGATACATATTAAATAAAACAGATTTATAACTACCCAGCTCTGGTTGTCCTTGAAGAAAATGCCAAGAAAAAATGTCGAAAAATATTTTTACTGGCAGGAATAGTAAATTTTGATTCAAACTTAGAAATTTATTTTCTAAAACTGAATGTAAGGAGAGTGTAAATATTTTACTATTTACATTTGAGTTAAAATTACCCTTAGGAGAAGTATCCAAAGTGATAGCACTGAAATGATCACAAAGCTTGAGTATGTCGAAACTGGATTCTGTGGGCTCTTAATGTGTGAGCATGCTGACAACATACCTTATTTAGTTACTTTCGAAGACAAGCGGAAAGCCAACTATGAACGAGGGAACATGGAGCTGGAGAAGCGACGCCAAGCGCTGATGGAGCAGCAACAGAGGGAGGCAGAACGTAAAGCCCAGAAAGAAAAGGAGGAATGGGAACGAAAACAGAGAGAATTACAAGAGCAAGAATGGAAGAAACAACTTGAATTAGAAAAACGCCTGGAAAAGCAGAGAGAATTGGAGAGACAACGGGAGGAAGAAAGGAGAAAAGAGATAGAAAGACGAGAGGTTACTTTTAAGTTATTTTATTTCCTAAGAAAATCATTACATCGTTACATTTAATAAGTGGCTGCATTTCATTTGATAAAAAATTGTTTTTGGTGTGCATTATTTATTCTTACTTATTTTATACAAATCTGAATTTTGCTTATGAGGGGTTTTTAGAGCCAGTGAAGTGGTAAAGAAAAGCATGTTGTGTCTGCAGGTGACATCTCAAAGGAGGATTGATTGCAAAGCTGAGTTAAATGAAGAGCTAAAATCAGTGAGCCAGAGGAAGGAGTCAGTTTGATCAGGTCATTAAACAGATGTAAGCTTGGGATCCAGAGTAAGACACCAAGGAATTGGGGAGGCAGAAAGATGAGAGTGGGAATCAAAGGTCTAGAGAGGAATCAAGACGCTGGGCTTGTGCAGGTCATTGAGGTAAATAGTGTTCTCTGGGGTCCATAGGAGAACTGCTGTGTTTTAAAGGGCTGAGGATGGAGAACAGTAAATTATAGTGGCACCGGAATAATGTGAATAGAAGTTTTTCTTCCCTGGTACCAGAATACAGCTGCAATTATTTCTTTTAACATGTGTATTTATGAAATATCCTTTTGTGTATTTAAGAGAAAAATAACTGCAACAAGAAGGTCTTGTGAATCAGTCAAAAAGTCTAGTGGACAAAGTCACTTTTGTGGAAGTCTTTAATTGGGCCCATTGATAAAACTACATTTGCCCAGTTATCCTTAGACACTCAAACCCACTAAGTGCTTATTGCTGTCTCACTTTTGTCTTTGTCATCCTATCAGTTTTTGTTTTTTTTTATTAAAGTATCATTGGCATGCAGTATCTAATTTGTTTTAGGTGTACGTCATAGTGATTCAAGATTTACATACATTACAAAATGATCCCAGGACTAGTTACCATCTGTCATCATATAAAGTTTGTCCTTAATCTCCTTTACATATTTCACCTCTGACAGCTACCAGTTTGTTTCCTGTATCTGTCTTTGTTTTGTTTGTTCATTTGTTTTGTTTTTTAGATTCCACATATAAATAAAATCATATGGTATTTGTCTTTTTCTGTCTGACTTATTTTGTTTAGCATAATACCTTCTAGGTCCATCCATCTTGTCACAAATGGCAAGATTTTTTTTTTATGGATGAGCCGTCAGTTTTTGAATGATACAAATTGTTCATTTAAAAATTAACTTTAATTCATTATTTTCAGGCAGCAAAACAGGAACTTGAAAGACAACGTCGTTTAGAGTGGGAGAGAATTCGTAGGCAGGAGCTTCTCAATCAAAGGAATAGAGAACAGGAAGAAATTATCAGGTTAAACTCTAAAAAGAAGAGTCTTCATCTCGAGTTGGAAGCACTGGTATGGTTAAAGTTTAAGTGAAATTTATCTGAATGATGCTAGAGTTACCTGGTGAAAAATGTCTTTTTAAAAATCTACCTCCTGAGTACATTATGTTTTAATGTAATTAAACAGTTAAATTTTTATATATGCTTTTTAACTGGATAGTATAGTTTACTAAAAAAAGATAGTGACTCACAATGCTAAGAATTATGTGTGGTCTCACTTCAGAGGCCGATAAACCGTGTACTCTTGGGCAAGACATTTCCCTTCTCTGTGCCTTACTTTGCCCATCTATAAAATAAAAAATTGTGCTAGTTCAATAATTTCCAAGTTTTTGCATTGGTCTCTGGAATATGGCTTACAGAGGGATAACCAGAAGGTGGTAGAAAGGAAACCATGGTGGCAAGACAGTGAGTGCTCACCTCTCCCCAGTTCTTCCCACACTTTACAGCAGAGAAGCTCCACATTTATCTGCTTTACTTTTACTGACATTTTCCTTAAGATTCTTCTGGAAAAAAGCATTCTACTGCTTTAAAAAAAAATGATTTGAAACTACTAACCTAAATGATCTCTTACGATTCCTTCCAGTTCTGCAAAACTGTGGTTATTAGCTTTATAGTAGCCACTTTGCTTACTAATTTTTACACCTCAAATGTCAGAGGGTCAAGTTCTTAAAAGACTTTGACATGCAAAGTGAGAAGATATAAAGGGTCTGAGTAAGGCATACTATTCCACTATGTCCCTAGAATCCCATAAATCTGAATATGCTTGTGTAATAGAGCCAAATTTAGATCTTATGGAATTGTAGTCTAACGTTCTATTTGGTTGATGACTCGAATTACACTTAAAAAATTATCACTGTATTTTTATTCAGAAAAGTACTATTTTATGCTTTCAAATTGATAGGAAAGCATACCACAATTATTAATCCTGCCATAATACTACAAAACAGCCCTAAAAAAACATTAACTTCTTTATGTAACTAATTGAATATCTTTCTGAACCATCATCTTAACTATATATTTTTCCTTAAAAATATAACAGGAGGAGACCTTACAATTAATTGTTTTTCCCTCAAGAACTGGGGTAGTACATCAAACAGCATAGATTATTGTGCAGAGTCTGAAAAGGTCCAGAGCTGATACTTCTACCTGCTGAAGATAATAATGTGAGCTCTAGGATTGACATAGCATGTTCCCTTTAGCATGTATTTCTCAAATATGAAATTTTGATTATCGGTGATTTTTAACCAGAGGTTTCATTTCTCCTCACTGTACTGTATTAGTTTGCTAAAGCTGCCATAACAAAATAGCACAGACCAGGTGGCTTAACAGAACTTTATTTTCTCATAGTTCTAGAGGCCGTAAGTCCAAGATCAAGGTGTTAGCAGGTTGGTTTTCTTTTGAGGCCTCTCTCTACTTGGCTTGCAGAGAGCTGCCTTCTTGCTGTGTCCTCATATGGTCTTTCCTCTGCCTGCGCATCTCTGGTATCTCTTTTTGTGTCCAAATTTTCTCTTATAAGGACACCAGTCAGATTGGAATTGGGCCCACCCATATGACCTCATTTAACCCTTAATTACTTCTTTAAAGGCTCTTTCTCCAAATACAGTCACATTCAGAGGTGGTGGAGTTTAGGACAGAACATGAATTTAGGGGGGACACAATTCAGCCTTTAATATCTCAGCACTTCTTGTTAGCCTTTATCGAGAATCCCTACTCTGTTTTTTTTCTTTTTCCTGACTTCTCAGAAAAAGGAGAAAGGAATATTGTTACAGGAAAAGAGAAATGTGCCCAGAAAGGCCCTCCTGGACATTGTTTGATTAGAGGAAAATAGATGGCAACATTGAGGGTAAAAATAGAAGCTCAGAGGAGGTAATGCTGAATGCCATATAGAAAATATATTCCTCCTTGTTATTCTTTGAAGTTGTCTCTGTGTTAATATTATAAATTAATGCCTCAGTGCTGAATTCAGAAAAAAACTTAGTGTGTTGTATTTATGCTTTCTCAACTTATGGGTTCTTGTGCTCTGAGAATGATGCATTTTCTTCTAACAACTCTCTTGAGTCAAAAGATAGAACTCTGAAACATATTCCACTTGGTCTTCAACGTTTATCTCAGAATAAATGACATTTAAGAATTTAAATAAAAATATTATATTCCTGATAAGAACATTTTCTGTTAGCATTTTAGGTTACCATATGTTTATATGTTTTTCCTATAGAATGGCAAACATCAGCAGATCTCAGGCAGGCTTCAAGATGTCCGACTCAGAAAGCAAACTCAAAAGACTGAGCTGGAAGTTCTGGATAAGCAGTGTGACCTGGAAATTATGGAAATCAGGCAGCTCCAACAAGAACTTCAAGTAAGTCCTTTGCTGCTGAATTGTCCTTAAACATGAACAGGAATTAATAATTCTTCCTAATAGAGTGGTTTATGATTTGGGGTCCACAAACCCCTTCAAGTCTCTCATGGATGTGAGTATATATCAGGAAGCTCCTAGACTCTCTAAAATTTTGCTAGACATCTGATTAAGTTCTGCTTAATATTTACACATAAGTGGATATTTATCACTTTGTGTTTTAAGTTTTTAATAAATATACATATGCACACATGCATAATAAACTAAGGTTTATTGTTACTACTTTTAGGAAATTTTGACCTAAAATTATTCTTTTCAGAATTGTGGTGAGAATGTTGAATATGTCCCGCAGGGACCTGGTAATTCTGTTCTTGACTTGTACATTAGGACCTAGTTCAGTTACTATAGTTTGCAGCATAGGGGCTCTGGAATCATTCTCTATCTCGAGAGTCCTCTTTCTCTTTCAGTGTGGATTGAAAGTTTTTCACTTTGTCACAGTAAATATAAAAAAAAGCCAAATAGTATTTCATATCTGATTTAAACCTGCTTCCCTAGATATCCCTGGGTTTTTGGTCCCCCTTTGATATACATGTATTCATTCTGAAGTGTCATGGCCTGCTTACAACATACCATTTAGCACAGATCTGAAAGACACCTCTCAGCCTGGGCCCGCTGTCATCCGTCAGTATGCTGAAAATTGTAAGGCTTCCAGGTATACCACATTAACGCAGGCTTTCTTCACCACTTTTTAATTTCAGCCAGTCATTCATAAATGGATTTTTGTTTAAATATTTGTATTTTCAATCATATGTACTTCCATT
>CM053515.1:94972432-95110594 GCA_028627145.1 Eidolon dupreanum
TAAGGTAGTAGTTATTCCCATTGTGCAGCTCAGGAAAACTGAGGCTCAGAGAGATTCAGTAGCTGCCCAGTGCGGTACAGTAACAGTTCTCAAATTCCTGTCTGTCTGACTCTGAAGCCCACTGTGCTACCATATTGTCTCTGTGTCTTTCAGTTACTTAACGCAGTGCTCACATATATGACATAATTCAGGATTAAAATGTTCATTCTTAGTGATGTTCATTTTAAAGGGTACTATGAATGTATATTAACTTATTTTTTCACATTGCTTATCTCTCAGCTTAACTAAACTCTGAACTCCTTGGGGATAGGACACATGCCTTATCCTTTTTTTATTCCATTGACCATAGTGTGGTGCTTTGCATATAGTACATATGTAATTTAATGATTAAATATTTATTGAAATACTGGAAAACTATTAGAATTATAAGAGAATTTAATAAGGTGTCTGGGTAAAAAAAAATCTGCATATAAAAATCAGTAACTTTATATATCAAAAGTATTTAATTAGGACATGTCATGAAGAAGGGTCTCACATTAGCATTTTCATTGTTAAGAATAAAGAAATATACAGCTATAAATTTTTATTTACATACCTAAAAGATTCCTGGATAAGTAGACGCATGTTATGTTCCTGAATGAACTAGCTCAGTATTACAAAGATGTCAGTTCTCTACTAATTCATCCATACATTCAGTTCTGTTGAGATTTCTTTAAATGAAACTTGTCAAGATAAGTTTCTAGGGGATTTGCAGATTTACCTAGAAGAGAAAATGTGCAAGGTTAGGCAAGACTTGGTGGGGGGAAGAGACTCGCTCTACCAGATACCAAAACACAGACAGGAATTTGAGAACTACTACTCTGTCATACTGGACAACTACTTAATATCTCAGAGCCTCAGTTTTCCCAAGCTGCACAATGGGATTAGCAGCTACCTTACAGGGTTGTTGTAACGATTAAAGGAAATAATGCATGAAAACTACCAGGACCTGGAGTGATGCTCCACATGAGTAAGGTATTTCACCAGTCTGGTCCTCAGACTTTCCCTCTATACAGTGGACATCATATCACCTACTTCATTTATGAGGTGATAGATATAAAGCCATTAATATAGAGTCTTGCCCACAGTAAATAATTAATAGCAGCTACTGTAAAATAGCTTTCTATTCATTCTTAGTACTTTTGAGTACAGAACCAGTGCTTACAACGTTTCCATATGAGGATCCGAACAGGGCAAATTACCTCTGAATTTTCTCTTCTTTAGCTGATCCACATGATGCATGTATATCCTTTGTCATTCTCTACTTACACCAATTTGACCAGACAGTAAATGTCAGTTACTGGTAATGACATTTCTACCAAACGTAAATGTTTAATATTTGTATTTCAGATTTAGGGATCAGTGTACTTCATAAAAAATCATTAGAAAAGGAAGAATTATGCCAAAGACTTAAAGAACAGTTAGATGCTCTTGAAAAAGAAACTGCATCTAAGCTATCAGAAATGGATTCATTTAACAGTCAACTAAAGGTATTTATATTCTATTCTATTCATTTTTAGTTAGCAATTTTCTTATTTTGATTTAATAGAATGAATAATGGAAGCTATTAATTTTATATATAGTATATTGTCAGAGTTTATTTGATAATTTGAGCTATACCAGAATTGCAAGATTGTTTTTAATGTTCTCTGTAGATGTAAACATTTTGTCATGTAACTAAACATATTGTTTACCAGTAGTTTCCAGTTTTTGATAACTGTTTTTAATGGCATTTATACATATTGTCTTTGTCGGTGTTAGAGAATTGATCTCAGCCAGCAAGATCTTAGGCAGGGAAATTTTTTAAATAGTCCCAGTGGTAGAGGCTTTTTTTAACACACTAAATTTTTTTTGTTCCTTTGTTGCAATTTAATTAACCTTTGTGAAATAATGCAATAATCAGTGAAATCCAAAGAATAATCTAGCACTATAAGCTTTGCATGAAAAGTAAGTTTATGATTTATTATTTGCTGCAATGGCAGAGCAGATGTCCACAATATACACTGTATATATACTGCGTATGCTTATTATTCTGTACCGTATTAATTGTATACTGAAGCCATATGAAAGATGTTAAAAGCTAAAAACCAAACTAATTGCACATTAAAATTTGGGAGTAGTCTCAGTTATTTCTTTTCTAACAGCATAAAATTTTCAGAGCATAAAGTACTACATAGCTTTTCAGGCACTTTTCTCTTCATGTGACTTTTATCTTGTTGACATTTAGAATAATATAACACCAGTTATAGAAAAGAGACCACGGTGGCTTCAGTTAAGGAGGGAAAATTTGAGGTACATAATGTTAACAATACATTTCATACCAGCAAATATTCTCTAGGAAAAAATCGTAAAGAAAACCAAATAATTTGTCATCGATGGACAGACAAGCCAGCCAAGTTGTCTTCCCTATATTATTTTTTAAAAATCTGTACATAGTTTAATTGGCTTTTTATCTGCCTTATCTTACAGTGTGGGAATATGGATGACTCTGTTCTTCAGTGCCTTTTGTCTCTGCTAAGCTGTCTCAACAACCTCTTCCTCTTACTTAAGGTTATTTTCTAATATCTAGCTCCTTTTCTTTGAGTTATTTTACTGTTTTCTTTTTTAAAAAAAGTAGACTATTCTTTGCATTTATCTGAGTATCTTTGTTTGAAATAACATATATAATACAGACCTTTTTCTTTCTGTTTGCTTGAATATCCTTCTGCTGTCTAACTGCCTGTTTGAGTCTAATGCCAGAAATCGGTAGGGTTGCCCAGAGCAATCTTTCTCATGACGAGTTCAAGACATTTAGGAATATTACCTGGTCCCTTACAACATCCCTATGAGTTTGGTTAACTGATGGGATGATTACTGATTCAATTAAAATGAAAGCTAAGGGACTGTAAGATTACATCATTGAAAATCGTTTAAAATAAAACTTTTATTTTCTGAAATTCAAGGCAAAGTTATGTTACATATATGCTAGGCTTCTTCCTGATACTACTATAAGGAAAAATATTAAAGAATCAATAATGGTCTACAGCCATGCCACCCTGAACATACCCAATCCTGGAAGCTAAGCAGGGTTGGGCCTGGTACTTAGATGGGAGACCACCTGGGAAGACCAGGTGCTGTAGGCGTAAAAACAAACAAACAAACAAACAAAAAAAAACAATAATGCAGGGGCAGTTCTAGTTATGTCTAGGTGCAAGCACTTCGGATAAAAATGATGTCATATATATAAATAAATAGTACACTTTGTCATGTATAGCATAGAGTATTTAAAATACTCAGTGAATTCCTGTTTTAATATACAGTAGATCCTCAACATCATTTCGTTGAAAGTCATTTCCTTATGATGTTGATGAGATGTCGTGGGAACTTAACTCATTTATATCAATTGGACTATGGTAAAATTGGATTCATTACACATCATTTCGCTTAAAGTCATAGAACTTTTGACAACGTCGTGAGCACTTAACTGTAGTTTAAAGAAAGATGCTCTATATTTACTGCTTGCTGACCCTAGTAGATTCTGGGTCAGCATTCTACTGGGTACTAAAATGGATGGGAGTAAGGCAGTAGCATACACATGCACAGTGAGACAGGACCACCATAAGTAGAGCTCACGTGTTACCTAAGCAGAGGTAGGGCAACTTGGAAGGATGCTATCAGCCTTTCCTTTATGGTTGTAACATGAATTGCCAGATTATCTGGTTTTAGAACTATTGCTACAGATTGCACAGAAATTTAAATCTAAGTCTCTTCATCTATGAAATGAGATTTGATGATGATTTGTGGACTATACTCACACATAAGTCTGATTCTTTCAGTCAGCATTTGATTCTCCACAGGCCAGCAGATTATTTTTATCTCTTGTTTTACTTTCTCCTGCTTCCTGCCTTCCAGCCTTTCACTGCTTGTTGATACTTTCATCAGAGGCATTTAGAAAACTAAAAGGGGAGGAGACTGTCACAGTGCTCAGGAGACTGACTGTGGTCACAGAAAGCAGGGGGCCTTCTGCAGTCATCATGGTAAAGTGATACAGAACAGTCAACATGGCACTGAAAAATATCTGTTGAATTGTCAACAAGGAGACCTTCAAAGACCTTTCTGAAAGTGCCATTTCACTTGAGTAATCAGCAGAAGCTGGATTGCAGCAGATCAGGAATAAATGGGAGTTGAAGGGATAAGTGAGTGTAATCAACTTAAAGAGGAGAGTGAAGAGAGCATGAGGTCAAAGGAAAACTTTTTTGGTTTAAGAAAGACTTGAAGGGTAAAGGATACAAAGTTTCAGTCATACAAGATAAGTTCTGGGGTCTAATGTACAGAATGTTGATTATAGTGAACAGTACTGTATTGTAAAATTGAAATTTGTTAAGAGGGTAGATCTTAAATGTTCCACAAAGGAACGGAGGGAGAGAAAGAGGAGGAAAGGGTAACTATATGGAGAATGTTATGTTCATTAGCTTGATCATGATCATTTCACAGTGTCTACTTATATTGGAATATCAAGTTGTACACCTTAAACATATATAATTTTTATTTGTCAATTATACCTTAATAAAGGTGGGGGGGAATCTAATAAGAATAGTATGAGAAATTATAGAGCAGTTTTAACAGAGGCAAAAATGTTAATATTAAAAAGTTGAATGCAGAAATTTATAGAAAGGATAATCCATTATGACCAATAACCAAGTTGGATTTATCTTGGCCATGCAAAGATGATTTGACATATAAAAAATGTTTACTGTAATTTGTCATACAAACAAATTAAGAGAAAAATAATATGTTCATCTCATTGGATGCAGAAAAAGTATTTGTTAAAATTTAACATCCATTTATGATTTAGAAATGAAAAAGTTATTAGTATAGTAGGAGTAGAAGAGAACTTTCTAAACCTGTAAAAGATGCTCTGTCATTCTATTAAGACAGTTCTGTTTGTTAGTGTCGATTGGTTTACTTGTTCTCAGTTAGCTGGTATATTTAACCAGGACTTCCTAGAAGCAGTGACTTAGCTCTGAATTGAGTGTAATGATATGTGAATTTCTAGGATCACTGTAGTCAAGCAGAGGAAATGTTTTTGGCAACCCTTGTGGTGGTCTTCAAATCTTATCAATATGCATAGACTATTGTTTATGCATTTTTATTTATCTAATAAATACTAATTAAATATCTATACTGTACCAGGCTCTCTCTTGGGTGGGAATATGTCGATAGCATTTCTATTGTCAAGAAACTCCAGTGGAAGAAACAATCATAGTCAGAAGAGGTTGGCTATGATAGTGGAACACACAGAATGCCTTGCGAGGGGGCACAAGGAAGCTCATTAACTCAGGCACTAGAAGAATAATGCTAAAAATGGAAGACTCAGAACAGTATTTTAAAGGACAAATTAGAAGACTAGCCTTGCAGCCATGTTAAGATGATATATTAATTTGGCTCCTCTTTACTCTCCTTTTAAACCTATAATTCTCATTTATATAGCTGCTATTCATTGAAAACTTACTACGTGCCCTGCACTTTCATAAGCACTTAACCTGTATCAATGCATTCAGTCCTCACAATGCTATGAGATATGTACTGAAATTAACCCCATTTTGCAGATGAGGAAACTGTAAAGGACCTTGGTGGTCTTATTCCAGACCCATGCTCCTAGAGTCCATATCACTAAACTATACTGCTTCTCCATAGATTATAACCACTATATTCTTTTTGTCAATAGAATTTAGAGAAGGGTGCAGCAAAGAGAACTGTAGAAGCTGAGATCTGTGAATTTTGCCGTGCATGCAGTATTTGTACTGTTATTGGCTTAAGCTACAAGTCTTGATCTCAAACATTCTGGACATAGTCTCTGGACACCACACTGTTCTCAGATCAGATGTACCATTTCAATCAAGTTAAAAGAGTTCACCTGTAAAATGTTTTATTTTTGAAAAGAAATAGAATTTGTGGGGGGTTGTTTTGTGGGGGGGGGTGGTTGGTTTGAGTTTTGTTATTGTGTGGATCAATGCCCAGCATTTTTCACTGAAACATTCTGTCTAAATACTGTCTAAGCTCTCACCTTTCACCATGAAACCTCTTTTGATTAGTTTTTTGTAGAGATGTCAGTTTTTCTTTCCTTTATTGCAGCCTTTTTCTACTCTCTTATTCAGGATTCTATAGATTTCAAGTAAAAGAAACTCAGTTCAAAATAGTTAAGCAAAAGAGAGTGGTTATAAGAAGAGTATGAGGACCACTAACTGAATCAGTAAAAGAGCTGCTGGACAGGGGCGGTTCCTAAACTTTGAGGAATGAAATTGGAGCTTTGTTTCCCCCTAGTACTCTCTTTCTCCACGTCTGCCTTTAATCTCTGCTTCTTTCTTGAGTTGACTTCATTGCTACCCCTGATAGTATCACTTGGTACTGGGGCAGCTCTAGGTTTACCTTATCCCCATTTAATAAGCTTAGAGAAAGAAAAATTTCTTTCTCTCCTCTTCAGTATATCCGAATCCCAGGAAAGTATTTGGGCCCAGCCTGGATCATGTGCTTGTCCTTTGGACCAATCATTCTGGACCTGGGAGGTGAGGTTCTGTGATTGGTTAGGCCCAGATTAAATGACCACACCTGGGTGGGAGTGGGAGAAGCACTGAATTTGACAGAGTCTTCAAGGGCACAAAGAAAGGGGGGATCCTTTTCCCAAAAGGAAGAAGGGTGCTATTAGAAGAGGGAAAGAAAAGGCTGAACAGACAATCACAAGTTTCTGCTACGACGGTACTTATCTGTATCTCACATTTTGGTATTTTTCTCTACTTTAAGATTGTAAACTCTTTGAAGGCAAAGACTGTATATTTAGTATTTAGATGGCCTTGGATTGGATCCCTTGTGAATCTTTATACCATTTGCTTTGAACTAGATACCCAATAAGCAGTTGTTTATTTCAGTTCCTGTTAGGAATGCTTTTCATTATTTTGCCTCATTCTAGTCATGGTTTTAGGTAGATACTATCTATCATTTCTAGTCTTAACTAAATTATTTAATAATTCTGTGTGTAGTTCAAAATCTTATTGTATAAAAATTATAGGTAATTTGATTAAACTACGTGTGTCAAAAATAAGACTTAACAAAATTCCTCTTCGAGGAAACTGTTGTAACAAGGAAACTGTTTCCCCATAGTTTTAATGGGTTGCATTTTTTATTAAAAATGAAGTACCAAATCAAAGAATTGGCTTTGTAAAGATTCTTTATTTGAAATGAATTAATACAAAGTAGATAATTTTAACATGTATTGTTCTCAGAGGCTACATGGCTTAAATATATATTGTATTCAATGTTTTTTTAATCACTTAGATTAAAAAAAGATTTTAACTTTTAATATTTTTACTTTAACTTGCTTTAGGATTTTTGTCTTTTAATGCAAATGACATTATTAGATAAGACAAAAATATTTTAAATCAATGGCATAATTGACTTATTTTCATTTTCTCCTTAGGAACTGAGAGAAAGCTACAATACACAGCAGTTAGCCCTTGAACAGCTTCATAAGATCAAACGTGACAAGTTGAAGGAAATTGAAAGAAAAAGATCAGAACTCATACAGAAAAAGAAACTAGAAGATGAGGCTGTGAGGTAATATAGAATGTTTTATACTTTATTACTATTCAAATTCTAATTTAGTTGCCCATATCTCTAGTTTGACTAAAAATTTAAGGAGATAAAGGATAAATAAAAGGATTATCCTAAGATGCTAATTAGATTCTAAATTTTAGAAATTCAAATCCTTCTTTTGGGGACTGAGTTTACAATAGCCAATTTTATGTTTCATTTGTGAAAAATATGGACTTTGGAGTCAGACCTGAAAGATCATTAAAACTAAATACTTAATTGTATAAAATGATAAGACTAAGTATAGAATGCCATGTTGATGCAGTTCTCTGAGATACCACTGAGATATGACAAGTGTCTCCATTTATAGCAAGGAGAAGTAAAACAGTTGTGTCGGAAGCGTAGACCCATTCATTTGAGACTGCATAATTTTTTTCTGTCAGCGAGGGCCTGTTTCTAATATATTCCTCTGTTTCTTTCAAGTTCTCTAGTGTCAGAAATTAATATAGTTAACAAAAATTGATGAGCCAACATTTTTTTGCCTTGGAGTAGACGAGTAATGTTCATGAAAGAGCCAGTAGTTACTGGGAAGGCAAGAAAGACACACATTACCATATAGCAGGCCTCTTAATGACTTCTAACACATTTTTACTGAGTGACAGCTGTTGTCTGTGGTGTGGGTAGGCTCTGGGTTACTCTTACTCCTAGATTCCTCATGCATAATTCTAGTAAGAGATTCAGACAGTGAAACAAGTATTTATAATACTTTTTACTCCAAGACCCTTCTACTTTTGTGGCCCCTAACAAGAGATACAAGAATAATATAGAATTAGAGACAATGAAGTTCAAATTAAGAAGGTTTTTATTTGCCACTTAATTTTTGCCATTTGCCATTGCAGAATGAAACTGTGCAATAGCTACACAGATAGTCACTGTATCAGAATTTTCTGTTAACACATGCGAGTATCTTGATATCTCTTCATTACTGCTCACAAATTCCTTTTAGGCCAACAGACCATATTAATAATACACATTTTCATTTCATTCTTCATCCTCTCCCATTATCCTACTGTGGTAGAGGGCAGAAATCAGAACAGAAGCATATAGAGGATCAGTTCTAAGAGCTGGGTCTTAGTATTACATCTTGATTTCTTGGCCATTTGCTCTGGTAGGTTTCCCTGTTGTTTCAAGCTACTGATATAGGTTTTCACACTGTAGATATGGCCTCTGCCCTTTATCCAGCTTCTGAGGTATCTTCCAGTTCTGGACCAATTTCTCATCTGCTAACTCATGCATAAGAAACTTTATCAAAATTTAATTTTATATTCTCTTAACTCTCTAGTCTTTATCCCAGTAAATGTGTTGGAAATACTCTAATAGTGGTGTTCATAATGCTGTGGGAATTCAAATAAAGGCTATCTTGGGTCTTCCTAGGTATGAGAGAGCATCAGAGATAGTTACTTGAGAAAGCGAGAAAGGGAATATTGGTTGAAATTAAGTAAGGACTGCAGGAGAAGTGTGGCCCTCAACAGAGCCGGATGTCAGTTACAGAAAGTGCTGGAGGAAGCATTCTGTGAAGTGATAGAGGGTATAGGAGGATTTACAAAGGGCTAAGAGAAAGCTAGTCATAGGATAATGAACCAGGAGTTTGAACAGTAAGACAATTTGGAGGTGAGGAGGAAGGGTTGATAACTCAGTGGGTCTGCAGTTTTTGGAGTTATCCAGGATTTCCAAATTCCTCCAGGAATTACAGGAATAGAGACATGAAATTTAGTCAAGGTTTCTGTCTTGGTGGGGCATAAATGCCTGCAAATCCCAGGAATTTTTACTGTCCTTGATAGTGTGTGCTGAGACTTGGAAAAGCTACTAAATATAGTGACAGCTCTGCCTCTGAGTAAGACCATAAAAAATATATGCAAGGAAGAACTATGGTGAGCATTAGTTCTAATACTAAAATAACTGAGTCTGATCGCAGATTATCTTGACCAGCTAGAAAACAAGCTATAGCTACATCATATATCATAGCAATATGTACAGAAGCATGGACCTATAAAGAAAAAATGCTCTATTATCTAATGAATAAAAAAGACTTTGAAGTGATAATATAAAAAGTAGATAATCTGACCAGAGCATTTCCTATTTCCACAGCAGTGGCTGAATCCCAAACATAGGGATTAAGTAAAATGGTGGAATAAAAGCTGGAAGGCAGTCCTTGTGCAGAATCTAGAGACAAGGGAAAGATATAATTTTTTGATTTATTTTCTGAATAGTTGCATTTTACTTATTTTCCTCTTTTTTCCTTAGGTTTGGGAGTTGGCTGGCAGGAAGGATTTTGAGGGTGTGGGAAATTGTCAGTCATACTCCCCAGTTCATCTCTTTGTCCAAGGCTCCTCTCTTAATTAATTGATTTTCCCTTTCGTCCTGATCCCCACTGTTTCTACACACCCCACTAATATCTATTTGCTATATAGTAAATACATAATTATATAAGATTATAAATACATAAGAAATATGTAATATTCAGTTTGTCAGGAGTAAGGCTTTCTATTATATTTGTATTTTGTGAAAAAAAAAATTTAGGGCATTATGCAAACTCTTTTTCTTCTATTTAAAGGAAAGCAAAGCAAGGAAAAGAAAACTTATGGAGAGAAAGTCTTAGAAAGGAGGAAGAAGAAAAACAAAAGCGACTCCAGGAAGAAAAACCACAAGAAAAAATTCGAGAGCAGAAAGCTGAGGAGAAACGATGTAAGGATAAGGATAAAAATATAGGACTTAATTTTTTTCTGAGACAGAGCAACAAGAAAAAAGTAAAGATCCTAATAAGGGGGAGGGAAAAAAGAATTAAAAGCAATGATAATATAAACCTTTTTCTAAACTAAACTTGGATGAGAACTATGTAGGCTTATTAAAAGACTATTAAAGAGGATAGAAATCGTAAAACATGGAGAAAAGAAGATAATTATCACGACCTATGAACAGACCATGACACGGTTTTCATAATTGAAGTGTAAACAGTTTTAAAAATTTATTCAACCAGTATAACTAAACTATTTTAATGAAGCCATAGAATTTTAAGTCTTTGCACATTGAAATTTTCTCAAAACATACTTTGTTTTTGATATACCTCAGAGTCCTGTCCTAAAATACTTTAAATATTATATCTCTCTTGGATGTACAAATCATTAAATCCTTATTAATGATACAATATGTAGAAAATTTTATAAGCTAAAGCATTTATTTTACAAATGAACAAAGTAAAATATTTTTAATCTTATCAAGTCTAATGTATTTGTGAGCCTTTTACTTTTCTTCTTTTAGAACCATACTGACAAATCTATAGATCTTTCTTCAGTCAACCCTGTTAATTTACTAACCTTCTCATTTGTGACCCCCCTTTTTGTGCTCTTCTTCCCTGTTATCTTTGACTTCACAGATCAAACTAAGCTTCTTGCTGCTTAGTCTCCTTCCCCGGTGCACAGCTCAGCCTCCACCACTCCCACACCTTCGCTTAGATCCATGCACATGGCACACCTGACAAGTTATCTTTGTTTTACTGCCTCCAGCTTAAGATGAACATTCTTATTTGCTTTAATATTGATTCTATGACTATTTAAGTCCTAACAAGACTATGCAAATGGATTTTCATTATACTGTTTGATGCTCAATTGTTTTTTAATTTTTAGAGCTCTTTATTAAGTCATAGCAAAGATGCATGTATATGAAAGTAGCAAATAATGACAATTATCTTCTCTTAAGGTGAGCCAGCTAGTGCTACGGTGAATTATAGAGCATTATATCGCTTTGAAGCAAGGAACCATGATGAAATGAGTTTTAATTCTGGGGATGTAATACAGGTAGGAAATAGTCTTTTTTTCACATGAACAAGCTAAATACAATGTAATATATTACTTTATATAGTACAGTAGTGCCTCCTTATCTGCAGTTTTACTTTCTGTGATTTAAGGTACCCATGGTCAACCACAGTCCGAAAATATCAAATGGAAAAATTCCAGAAATAAACAATTCACAAGTTTTAAATTGTGTGCCATTCTAAGCAGCATAATGAAATCTTGCTTTATCCTGAGTAGGACATGAGTTATCCTATTGTCCCACATTTCCATGCTGTATACACTCCCCACCCATTAGTCACTTAGTAGATATCTTGGTTATCATCGGATCGACTATCTCAGTGTTGCAGTGCTTATGTTCAAGTCTGCATCTCTTTCCATTATAAATATGTGGCTTTCTAACTACTTCTTTTTGTTTCCATAGGTTGATGAAAAAACCACAGGAGAACCTGGTTGGCTTTATGGTAGTTTTCAAGGACATTTTGGCTGGTTTCCATGCAACTACGTAGAGAAAATGCCATCAAGTGAAAAATCTGTGTCTCCTAAAAAGGCCTTACTTCCTCCTTCAGTCTCTTTATCTGCTACCTCAGCTTCTTCTGAGTAAGTTTTTAGCTAACAGTAGGGTTTATATAGCTCTGCAAATGTATGAATACCTAATATGTATTTATGTCAACTTGCTACTTAACCATAGTACAATCTGTAGTGGACTCTCCAAGAGTACCTCTTGTTCCAAATTTTATACTGAAATTTAGTAAATTAAAACATAGGTCAGTAGTTTGTGAATTTTTTCCCCACAAGTTGTGTTTAAACACAATGTATATTAAGATACATTGGTAGTACCTCATTCAATTCTAAACAAGTATACTTATATCAAAGTGTTACATTTACAGATCGCTTTCTTCAAATCAACCAGCATCAGTGACTGATTACCAAAATGTATCTTTTTCAAACCTAACTGTTAATACATCATGGCAGAAAAAATCAGCTTTTACTCGCACTGTGTCCCCTGTATCTGTGTCACCTATTCATGGACAGGTAAATATCTTTAATTTTTGTGTGCTTTATTCTTTGATATTGCTCCTAATTCATATAACATAGAGTGAATATTTTTGTACAAAGACATCATTTACTCATTTCACTAGAATTTGTAGCATTCGGTTTTATGCTTATTCACATGCGATGTGATGAAATTAATATTACTTAGAGGTTTCTCAGCAATTCATTCTTATAGTATCAAGTTGCTAGCAGCTAAGATTTCTAAGCTCAAACTTACAAACCCAATTACAGTGTTCTTAATTTGTAGTTATTGTAAGAGATTTGGGCTTGGGGGTTTTTGCTTGTTTTCTTAAGTCATTTGTGTGGGAACTGTATTATATTTATTTAGCCATTGATTTAGATGTAAACATTGCAAGCATTGTTACATTAACATTGTTAGAAAGAAGTTGCTGACTTCATCAGTATAGAGTCAAGTATGAGAAGTATTGTAATAAAGGTATCCTACAAAGTCTTGAGTGGTATGCAGGAAAGAAAGCATCTCATTTAATTTGTGGGAATCGGAGCGGGCTTCACAAAGGGCAAGGTATTTGAGAACCTTTGAAAATAAGCAAGATATCACCAGAGAAGGGAAGTTATTCCTATGAAAGAGCAATTTGGGGAAAGTCACTGAGGCATGTTAACACAAGGAGTTTGCAGGAAACAGAATTATTCATAGCGTAGCTAGAGTGCAGGATTCATGGAGAAAAAGTTAAGAAGTGAAGTTAGAGCTAGAGATTGAGGTTTATGTGTGAAGTGTTTAATAACATGCTAAGTGACTTGGCAATAGAAAGCTTCTGAAGGTTTTTAAGAGAGGAGTTGAGATGTATATTTTAAGAAGATACACTGGTGGTAGTATAGAGGCCACATTGGTGGAAGAAAGCAAAGGAAGGAAACTTGGTAAGGGGAGGATGTTACAGTAGCTAAGTACCAGGAGCTGATGTGGTGAACCAATGTCACAGTAATGAAAATGTATAGAAGAGGAGATGAATTTTTAAAAAGTATTCAGAATTGACATAAAATTAGCAATTCATTGCATGAGGAAAGGGAGGAAGAAGTTGGAGTTAAAAAAAACCTCTTCAGGATCTTTAGCTTGAGTACTGAAAGGATGTTGCTGTCATTGTCTTGGGTATGCATTGCAGGAGGAGTGGGTTTGGTGGAGTCTAAACATGTTTATGTTTTAGATTTGCAACTTAGAGACCTGTATTAAGGACATCCTGGTGGGAAAGCCCAGTAGGCAGTTTGATTTACAAGTCTGGATCTCAGGAGATAAAGTTAGAGTTAAGATATAGATTTCAGAAGTCATAGGTATAAATAAGATTATTTAGGGAAATTGTGTAAAACAGGAAAGGAAAGGGGCTGGACCAAAGAGAAGGCATCAGTCACCAGGGAGTGAGTTTCAGGAGCTGCAGGGGTTTTAGTGGTGTCAGCACTGTTCAGAGAGCAGAGAAAATAAGAGTTTGGAAGAAGCTTTTGGCTTTGATGTTACCAATGACCTTGTCAGGAAGTTCATGGGTTAGAATGGATTAAGGGGTGAGATTGGAAATCAAAGTTAAGACTGTTCATTCTCTAAGAAATTTGGAAGTAGAAGTAAGTAGAAAAACATAGAGATTGAATATTCAAGAGAGGGACATCACAGTGTGACAAAATATTTTTAGAAAATGGGAAGGCTTAATAGAAGATTTAAAGCATAGATAAAGAGGTCAGCCTTGTCAACTGAACAAAACCGCTCCTTCCTCTGAGAGAAAAGGAAGAAATAAGAATAAGACAGAAAGCAGAAAGTGGAGGGAGGCTGAACGCAACCACATCTCTATTCCTGGTGAAGTAAGCTAAATCCCCTGGAGGGAGGAGAATGCAAACTGGAATAGAGAGAAGGCCCGCAGTAACTCTGTCCGTTTTTATTAGTTCTGGGATATGTAAAGTAGCCAGTGTTTACTTCCCGTTCCAGTCATACTTAATGCCAAGATGTTTCCTTGAATGGTAGGTGTTCAGTCTTTAACTTAACAGAAAGCTACTCAGATGATTGTCATATATACTTTTAAATCAGTAGATTAGGGTTATCTTCAGTCACCATTAGCAATAAGTCACCACCACACCATACTGGTCTGTTTAGTAAGTATGTTATGTACTAGGAAACAAATTACGGTGATTTTTTTAATTTTGTGATTTTGTATTCACAGGGACAGGTTGTAGAAAACCTAAAAGCACAGGCCCTTTGTTCCTGGACTGCAAAGAAAGATAACCACTTGAATTTCTCAAAACATGATATTATTACTGTCTTGGAGCAGCAAGAAAATTGGTGGTTTGGGGAGGTGCATGGAGGAAGAGGATGGTTTCCAAAATCTTACGTCAAAATCATCCCTGGGAGTGAAGTCAAGAGGGAAGAGTAAGCATTTTTGTGTGTTTACATGAGGTGTGGATGTTGGTGTTTTCACTAATGAGTCAGCCATAGTATGACTGGCTGTACAATAAAATAAAAAGTCTGTGCTTGAGTTCGAATATCAGAAAGATTGTTCCTAGAGTGAAAAAAGGCATAATTCATTTATTTATACCAGTTTTAGAATATCTTTTATTCTAGTTATTTTAGATTCCTAAAGTTTCCAAAGTGCTTAAAATTTTAGAACCGTTGGTTTTTTGTACCATCAGGTCAGTTAGCATAGTTTCTTTTCATTTCCTTTGGAGCATTTCTCCCTTGTTTACTGTAAATTGTCAGTATTTAAATAAATCTTTACTGAGGGCCTCCCCTTTGCCAAAGTGGGGCATTTTATCTCTGGCCCTCCAGAGTTCCTTGAAGATCACCTCTTTTATTGCTCACAACACACTGTGTTGTAGTAATTTACTTTCTTGCCCATATCATAAGCTCCAAGAGAATGAGGTCCACCTCTTTTTTTTTTTTATTTGTTTTTCAATTTTTCCATGACTAGTGTAATGTTAATGCTTAATATCTGCTCAGTCGTATCAACTCAAATGAATAAGGAGAGGAGCAAATGAATGAACAAGTGAACTTTCAAATGAACAAAAAGCAAAAACTATCTAGATAAGGTCTCTGGCCTTTATTTCCCACTCTGTAGGGGAGTCAGGTCATCAAACATCTTTAATATAAGGAAATAAGTACTCTAGTATAGCTATGGTTAACTGTCTCTCATGTTTTATGTAGAAGTTGATCTAAATAGAAAAACAATCTGATTTAATGAAAAGGGGCTGGTCTTTGGAAATCAAAAGTCTCGAGTTCTGATTCTGCTATTTTTGCCAGGCTATATGGAATAACCTGCTTACTCTTCAGTTTTCTAATTGAATGAAAAGAATATGCTAAATGATCTTAAAAAACCCTTTCAGTGCTGAGATTTTCTGTAACAATTTTTAGTACAAATGCAGAAATTTACTTTTCTGACTTAGAAGTGTATAATGAGAACAGTAACGAGAATTACATGTGTATGCTGGCACTGTGCTAGGTCCTTTATAGGAATTACTTTATTTAAATTCCATAACATTTTACAGAGAAAACTTAAGCACAAAGACTTAGGTGTAAGTGCTTTTTAAGGGACATTTTTTTTCTAAGTTTTCATTCAATTACTGATCTTTTCTAATAGATAAGACATGTAACTTGAAAACCTATGGTAAAGGAGAATTCGGCACTGAACAAGACAGCCCATTCAGTTGTTGCCACAAGTGGTAATAAGGTCCCACTCTCTTTCCCTGAACCCTGCCTCAACTGTGATTTTCTCACAGACTCTGAGGAGGGAGCCCTGGTGCATCCTACACATGTCTAGTTTTTAGACTCCACAGTCTTCCAGATTTTAAAAAATAGTTTCCTGGGTTAAATTGGAAATGAAAGCTATTCTTGTCCTGAAATATAAAAATAAAGTTCTGTTACTTTTTTATTGTCTGGTGTTGCTCCGTGATATATTTACGTATCTTTTTAAATGTAATGTGCTCTAAACGAATAGCAAAATTTATGTATTGCCCTTGTTTTTCCCTAAACTAAGCTATGTACCTCCCATATGTGCTTTACCAAATAACTGCCCATTTACCAATGCACTTGTGTCTTTTAAGATCCTTTAGAAAGGCAAAATATAGCACATTTGAAAAACTTTATAAATCATGGTGAAATTATTTTAATATATTAAAAAATTCAGAAGTTTGTAATTAGGCAGTTCTTAATCCACTAGGATTTTGTGTATGATAATATTTCTAGCCTGGGTAATGAGACAGTTAATTTAATTTTAGAAAGCCCTAAAAGAATGCATTGCTAACTCCTGCAGTATTCATCAAATACCTTTGTTTTTTGCTTGTTGATGTCCTTTTTTATTTAGTTGTTTTTTTATCTGTTGATGTGTTTATTTGGCAGACCAGAAGCTTTGTATGCAGCTGTAAACAAGAAACCTACCTCTGCAGCCTGTACAGTTGGAGAAGGTAAGCTTTTGACAGTTTGTAAATTAGATGGGAGTCAGATTAGCTGCTAACTGATTAAGACTTCCCACAATTGTTTTTCTTTGCCCTGCTTCTGTGTCTTCAGTGTTAAAGTGAAATTAGCAAAACCTGCCTCTTTCTTACTTCACATGAATATTGAGGATATAGAAGAAAATAAGACTGAAAATACTTGGCACTTTTAGAAAATCTCTACTATAAAAATTCACCATAAACTGCCTCAATAAATAAGACCATAAATAAAAAGTATTGCAGTGAGATAGCAGGAAAGTTTTTGTTTTCCTATTAATATATATCCAGATTATAGATGTTTAGGATGTAAGGAAATTTTAGTATATTTAGTTGTTTACAATTGCATTTTAATTACAGTGTACCGTATAAATCATTAAGTAAGATTTGAAATCAGGATATACTATATCATAAATATTACAAGGAAAAATGGAGATATTGATATCTATTTGTAGTTTTTGGGTTGTTTGACTAATAAATTATTTTGCTTTTGTTAATATGCTGAAAAATTAAAAATTGTCTGCTCTTTTGCAGACCTTCTTTTAAAATTAATAGTTATATAGGTTTATAAGTGAATTGTATGTGTCCATTGTAAAATTAGTTGAATAGTTGAAGTACATTTTATGTTTATATTGCTCAATAAAATCAATTTACAGGTAAATTAAACAGTTTATTCAGTATCTGTTACTTAGTCTATGCTACAGCCTGAAATATATATATAAGGATCAATAAAACACAGCCTCCCAAGTGCTCATAGTAGAATGGGGAAAATTGAATAGGCATACAGTTGGAGTAAATTCTATAATGAGGGAATATAACTTAATTTTGAGTAGGACCTAGGAACCCACCAAGGTCACAATATTGAATTATATTAAACAATGAGTAGGGTCTTGCATTGTGACAAAGGAAGAGAAAGCTCTTGTGGACAGATGGAATGGCATGAGCCATGGTCAGTAATACTGGGAATGTGAATAGTAAATAGATTGTAGATGGTGTTTCTGGTCATCTCCAGTTTATGATATACAGATCAAATTCCATGTTGACAAATGTAAATGAAACTTGAAAGAGAAAGACTTCAAAAACCTGGTCATTTACTGCTTCTCCTAAAGTAGCAATCAAGGGACAAAAACCAAAGCCAATAATAAAATGTAGACATTTCACTTGAGGTCATACATTATCAGATATTTATTGAGTATCTGCCCTATGCCAAGTACTGAGCTAGAAGCTGGGTTGTTATGAAAGTTGGCTTCTAGTACTGTTGTCATTTCTATAACAGTGTATATAAAAGAATTAAAGAGAAAAGAACTTATCAGATTAAAATATATTTTGTGTAAGAAGATTAAGAAAGTCTTTTTGTAGCATGATTCTCTATAAAATGGAGATATTGATATCTATTTGTAGTTTTTGGGTTATTCTCTGTGATGTGATGGTGATGATGATGATAATGATGATACAATTGGGAAAAAAAAATCCCCTGAAAAAGCTGTATGGTAAATCAGTCTTTTTCTAAGAAAATACTAAATAATTGTTCCATTCCTTTTTTATATCTTAACATCTCTTTATATTAAGTTTCCTTAAGTGATAAGATCTTCTACAGTGAATTTACTCAAGATCTTGGAGATTAACGTAACTTTTTTTTAACTTCTGTAATCTTACAACCAAAATTAGTTTCTTTTTACTTTGTTTTCTACAGAGTATATTGCACTTTATCCGTATTCAAGTGTAGAACCTGGAGATTTGACATTTTCTGAAGGTGAAGAAATATTGGTGACTCAGAAAGATGGAGAATGGTGGACAGGAAGTATTGGAGATAGAACTGGAATTTTTCCATCAAATTATGTCAAACCAAAAGATCAAGAGGTAGAGTTATTTTGGTATAGAAACAGAATCATTTCATTCTTGTTCATCAAGATTCATGAGTATGGTTTTGGTCAGGCTACTTCAGTTACAAGGAAACCACTTAAGGTAGCTCCAGTAAAATAGAATTTATTATAGGGATGGATCCTGTTAGAGAAATAAAGGAGACAGGATTTCATTAAATTTTAAGAACAAGGGCCATAGATTGGGCTGGGCCTCATGATAACTGAAGTTAGGGAAGGATTCCACATTGAGGGAGGTTTACAAGGGACCACCTTGAAGGAGTTTGTAAATCTTGACTTTAAGGCTCTGACATTAATGTAACTCACCCTGCATTCTGTGTACCTTCTTCTTTTCATTCCACCACTAATATGGTATAGTGAAGCAGTTCCCAAACATTTTGGTTTCAGGAAACTTTTATATTAAAATTATGGAGGACTCCAAAGAGTTTTTTTTTCCTTAACATGTACACTATATTAGTGACATTTTCCATATTAGAAATTAAAATTGAAATTTAAAAAAACATTTCTAATTTATTTAAAAGCAAAATTAAACCCATTGCATGGTAACATAAATAATTTACTTTTTATGAAAACAACTGTGTATTTTCCCTGAAAAAAAAAAAGTGAAATGAATGGCATTATTTTAATGATTTTGAAAACCTCTTTAATGTCTGGCTTAATTAAGATAGCTAGATTCTCCTATCTGTTTCTATATTTAGTCTGTGGCGATACAGTCTTTTGATTGAAATATATGAAGAAAATTTAGCCTCACACAGAGATTGGGAAGAAACAGAGAAGTATATTAATAACATTTTCAGATATCTGTTGATATTTTTCTTTGATATTACCACACCAAAACTTGACCAGTATTAAGTTGTTATAAATTAATTGTAACACGGAATCTGAAGCCATATCACTGGACATTTCTTATTGTTACATTAAAATTCACCAGTCTGTTCTGCACATTGACAGGGTTATTTACCCATGCATGGTGTAATAACATCACTTATTAGTCATTTGGAAAATAATAAATCACTGAGTTATGCAAATATTCCCTATACTAACACATTCATCATATAATATTTTAAAAATTACAATATCACCACTGATCTTACAGAAAAATCTTTAAGTACTTTGAAACTGTCAATCTCATGGTAGTAAATAGAAGTTTTCCTTGAAAGCTTGAATTTTATCATTGGCAAAAATCCTGTCAGCTGCTTTCCTTGGAGTAGTGGGCTTACTTTATTCATCTTTGAGACAGTGTCTACTAACTAAATCCAAAGTCTAAATGATTTGTCATTCACTTGTTTTTTCAAGTAAGAATGTTGATTCATGAAAAACCTAGTTTAGCTCACAATTTAATCACACAACTGCTTTTCTTGAGACAACCATTGTACTTCAGCATACAGCAGAAATGATTTAGGCACACTTCATTTAGTCACAGCACTTTTGAGGTACTTGAGGATTAAGATTTAATAAATTTTTTTACTACTAGATCAAGGACATTCTTAAGTGAGACTGGCTTTGTCTTACTGTGAACACGTGGATACTATGACTACTAGTGTAATTTGGCACCACTGCCATGATTTGTACTAAGGCATCAGCAATTTTACTGGAAGTTGTAAATGTCAATACAATGAAAGAGGCAAATAATGTCCTAATACATTATGAAAATCATTTTTATGTCCTAGACCCCTGTAAACGGGCTCAAAATGTACCCCCACCCCCTCAGGATCCCAGACCACACATTGAGGATCATCGAGACTAGCTGGATTGACTTCTAGCTCTACCACTTAGAGGCTAGGTGACCTTAGACAAATTACTTCATCTTTCTTTGCCTCATTTTCCTTCTATGCAAAATGTAGATAATTGTAATTATGTAATAGTGTTATTGTGAAAATTCTCTAAGTGAATATAGGTATCATTCTTAGAACAGTACCTATTACATCGTAAGTACTCAAAAACATAGAGAGTACTCAAAAAAAAAAAAAAAGTATTCTTGACTGCCATCAACTCTGCTTCAGTACTTTTACTACAACTGTGTTCACTAACAGAAAAAAATTTAACCCCTTCCCTTTTCTTTGCTCATATTCCTAAAAAGAGGAAACTTGGTTGGTCCAGCATATCCTGTAAAGTCAAATAGGTCATAGTTGCTAGCATATGGATTTTTTGTTCTTAGGTTTAGGGGAAACATAGCAAAAAAATAAAATAAAAACATTGCCTCCCGTGCAGCAGGAGCAAAACTCACGTATGCCTTAACATATCCAAGTCACACAGGTTGTTTGCTAACCCTGTTGATACATTGGTGTATTTGGCCTAGATCTTCACATTTAATATTCAGGAAAAATGCAGAAAATGAGCTATTCCTGTTGAGTCAGTGGATGCCACCATCAGTCACTTACAAATATTATATTCTGTAGACTAGATCTCTTCATCAGTGTTGGATTCTTAACTAAATTTGGTTAATATAAGATTAATTGTCATTTTGCTCTTCATTTAAGGAAACAAGAATTTTGGGAATTAGAAATCTCTAATTCTTAATAACTTTTGTACTTTTATATTTGGATTGTTGGAAAATGATAAAAAAGTATATCTTTTCCTTACAGAATTTTGGGAGTGCTAACAAATCTGGAACATCGAACAAGAAACCTGGTATGTATAATAATGAATTGGAAATATCACTAAAGTGTTTAATAGTTTTGAATTCATAGTTTCTTGTTTTTCTTCTTTTCAGAGATTGCTCAAGTAACTTCAGCATATGTGGCTTCTGGTTCTGAACAACTTAGCCTTGCACCAGGGCAGTTAATATTAATTCTAAAGAAAAATACAAGTGGGTGGTGGCAAGGGGAGTTACAGGTAATAATCTTTAAATAATATTTATTAATTTTATTATAAAACTAATGTATGTCCATTAAAATTAAAAAAACTTTAAATCACCTATACTCATAGCACTTGGAGGTAACAGTATTAACGTTTTAGTGTATGTTTGTCTAGTCTTTTCCCTATTCATCTTAGCACAGTTGAATTAATATTGTAAATAACAATATGAAGAATAATTTCCTCTGAAGATATAATTGTTTTCCAGTAATATCCACTTTAATAAACTATAGGTCACTTGAAGGAAATCATAGCATCATCTTTGCCTGGAATAACCCCAGCCTAGCAGTATAGCCTTTAGGAGAAAAAGACATGATCCAGGCTATGCACTGAGAAAATACTCCCCATTGGACTGTCCCCCCATGGTCTTATGTTTTTGAAACATCAATGCAGGGAAAGGAAGTGCAGGCATAAATGAGCTTGTTTTTGTTTTTTGTTTTTTCCTAAAATGTAACAGAGAGATTTATTTCTTATGTTTTGATATAGGAAGTCCTTTTCTCTCCACTAAAATTCCTTACTAATTAAAACTAAAGAGCATTTAGGATTAAAAGATGATGAGAGGTACAATAGCTGTATCTTTATGTAAAATTAATATATGATTTTAATAAGGAAGTTAAACATAGTTTCATTCTTGCAAATTGGTCTTAACAATTCCTAAAGAACAGTAGATATCAAAATTCAATATCTTCTTGAATAACCCCCTGAAATTCCACCTTCTGATTTGCTTTGAAGATTAACCCAACCAAGAGGAAAACATGGCTCTGCACAAATTTTATATCTGATTTCCTGATTAATTATTAACAAAGCCCCAAGAGGTGTTTACTATGGGCTATACCATTTTAAGTGTTGACTTTAACTTAGAACTCTAGAAAAGTCTATTTTATAAATATTATTTGCATGAAATATGCAGAGAAATCTGAGTCTGAAAAGCCTCCAAAAAGACTTCTACAAATAGCATTTTCAGCAGCACTCTGAGTCTTTCAGTTGTTTAATATTGACCTGTCAGGCCAGTGCAGAATTCAGTAAGACCACTCTTACTTCTGACACTGATTTTAAGTTTGGAAATCCCCAGGACCACTCTCAAATTCAGTAATTTGCTAGAAGGACTCACAGGACTCATTGAAAGCTACAGTAGTCTCCCCTTATCTGAGGGAGATATATTCTTAGACCCCCCCCAGTGGATGCCTGAAACTGCAGATGGTAATGAACCCTACAGATACTATGTTTTTTTTCTACACATGTACACCTATGATAGTGTTTAATTTATAAATTACGCATAGTAAGAAATAAACAACAATAACTGATAATAAAATAGAAGTTATAACATACTATAATAAAAGTTATGTGACTTTAGCCTCTCTCAAAATCTTACTGTACTGTACTCACCTTTTCACTTAAAGGAAGCACTTTATAGCTTCTATTTGGCATATCCAAATCGCCGGCATCACCACTCTTGTGCTTTGGGGACATTATGAAGTAAATAAGGATTACTTGAACACAAACACTGCAATACCCGGTAGTCGATATGATAATGTAGGTAGCTACTAAGTGACTTACAGGCAGGTAATATATACAGCATGGATACACTGAACGACAGGATGACTCGTGGCCCTCATAGGACAGAGCAGGATGGTGTACGATTCATCACGCTACTCAGAACAGCGTGCAACTCAAAACTTACGAATTGTTTGTTTATGGAACTTTTTATTCAGTATTTTTGAATTGCAGTTGACTGTGGGTAACTGAAACTGTGGAAAGCAAAACCAAGGGTTAAGGAGGACTACTATATTATACTCATGGGTACAGTTTATTACAACAAAAGATTTTAGATTAAAATTAGCCAAGGGATAGGATGTATGGGGCAGATCAGGAGGGTTGCAGACACAGAGTTTCCAGTTGCTCTCTCCCAGTGTGGTCAAGGACAACATTAACTCTTTCTGACAGTAGCACCCACAGAGTATTGCCAGGCAAAGAAGTTCACTTGAACCATTGTGTCCAGAGTTTTATTGGGGCTCTATCACATAAACGTGATTGGCTGTCTCTATAGCTGAATTTGGTCTCTAGTCTCTCCAGAGGTTGAGTTTATACTACATGACTCAGCATATCCACCATAAATCACATTGTTCGACAGTCTGGCATGGTCAAGGCCCCCAGGTAAACTAAGACACTCATTGGTCAGTACATTCCAGAGGTCAAGAGATTACCTCCTAGGAGCTGAAGGCAAAAGCCAGACCATTTTTTTGGGCAAGGTAAAATTTTTTACTATGCTGGCAGGGTTTTTCTCACTTCTAGTTTATGTCTCAGTAATTGGTTTGATCTCATCTTTCATATTCTTTTTGCTAATTTTACAGGCCAGAGGGAAAAAGCGGCAGAAAGGATGGTTTCCTGCCAGCCATGTTAAACTTTTGGGTCCAAGTAGTGAAAGAACTACACCTGCCTTTCATCCTGGTATGAAATGGGTTAACTTGAATTTCATCTTAGAAAAATTTTGTTAAAGCTCACCAACTTCTTAGATTAGCGAACTCTGAAAAATATTAAAAAATTGTTCTTTTCTTACCTCTGCCTAAAAGTATGTTAAAATGAGAACTTTTTTTCTAAAAAATTCTGTAGAAGCAGCCAACTGTTCATTGGTACTTGAACCACTTCACTCCTTAGAATTTTTTCAAGTGGAATTACTATACAATCATACTTAAAGTGAAAGCATTTCATTGGATTTTTAACTATAGTTTGGAAATTCTTGTTTTTGTAAAATGGAATGGGGAAAGAGGGCGAGAGAGAGCAACTGCAAGGAAATTTAAGGCTAATTTTGACATTTAATATTAGAGTAATTTAAGTCCTAGGGAAATTTTAACATGTGATCCTTGTAGGAATAATCAATTTGTTAAACTCGGTATTCTTTTGTTCTTTTTCTGGTAGTGTGTCAGGTGATTGCTATGTATGACTATGTAGCGAATAATGAGGATGAGCTAAATTTCTCCAAAGGACAACTTATCAATGTTTTGAACAAAGATGATCCTGACTGGTGGCAAGGAGAAATCAGTGGGGTGACTGGTCTCTTCCCTTCAAACTACGTTAAGATGACAACAGATTCGGATCCAAGTCAACAGTGTGAGTAATATCAAAACTATTTACCTCTTGACTAGTGCAAGAGCTTTAATATACAGCACTGCATTTATTACTGTTCTGGATCAGATATTAAACTTAGCACTCTTAGCAATTGTATATTAATGTTTAAAGTAAAAAAATGCAAAGAGAAACTTCACAAGATCAAAAGTTATACTGCTTTATTTTAAATACTTTTTTACCAGCTTCAGACCTTACTATTAGACTTTATCTGAAATTTTATAATTTTATGGGTTCTTTGGTATAAAAGCAGTCTATACTGTAACTCCCTTTTACCATCATCCCTTTTCAGCATCCAGTGATCTTTTTTAGCTTCATAAAGTGTAGCTAGTAATTGCCCTATTTACCTATTAAAAGTTACCCTTTTAGTGTGTAGGTGCTATTAATTTTGCCACCTTCCCATTTATTTCCCACATATTTACACATTATCCAGGTTAAAAGAAAATTTAAAGCCTGTTTAAATTGTTTTCAAAACTCTTATTAGGTGATTTTTAGACAAATGCCTGACACCACAAGATATATGTAAATCAAGGTCTATTTCACTGTTTTTAGATCAAGAGTCCAGATCTCAAAGTGTGATATTTGGTATTACATAAAATTTTCCTCAAGCCTTTCTTATACTTGACAATAAACATACATTAATAATAAATTAAAGAATAAATAGTACTTGGTAATAGTTTTTTCCTTTATAAAATGGATGTCACTTTACCCTTTTGATTTTGTTTTAACAAAATATTTCATGATTTGTATTTTGATCATTCTCTTGAAATTACCTAAAAGATTTAGCCTTTCATTTTAATTTAGTTTCTGAGAACATATAAATGGTAACTCAGTCAAACCTGAAATATGATTCAATGCAACTGTTATAAAATTATTTTATACTATAGTTTTGCAACATTTGTGTGTTATTTCCACCTCGGTGCTTCATCCTGAGAGAAGACTTTCCTTTCGATAAAGCAACTTAATTTCCCATTTCGGAGGTGGGAGGAGTCATTTAGAACATTCCTAAAAATATCTCAGGGTTTTAGGAGAAGTGGTAAAGAAAATTTTATAACAACTTGGGTTACCTAAATGAATGACCATCTTAAGCTCCACTGGATAGCTTGGCAATTTTTAGTGCTCACCAGTTTATCTTATTAATTAGAAATGCCTATGGTGCCTTTCTTGGACCTGAGAAAGGAAGATACTTTTCGGACCTACTGGGTCTGGAAGATTTTTGGCTTTGGCTAGTGATTCCTGGAGGCATTCCAGGATGTCAGTACGTTTGGCTTTTGTAGTGTCTATGATGTAAAGTGATGGTTTTCCAGGAGTAATTTTTTTCGTTATCTTGTTTTCCAGTGGTGGAACACTTTTTTCCAGTTCAGTCTTCTATAATAAGGAATGTAAATAATAAATAAAAACTGTTTTAAAGCAAAAACAGTCAGGCATGTATGAGTCAGTAAAAACCAGCTAAATTTTAGATTATCATTTGTGTTTCTTAGGCCCTCTTAGGTCTTATTTTCATGTTATTATGTGATTAGGATACAGTCATGCACTGCATAACATGTTTCAGTCAACAACTGACCACATGAATGATAACTGGTATACCACACAGCTTAGATGTGTGTAGTAGACTATGCCATCTAGGTTAGTGTAAGTACACTCTATGATCACAAAACAACAAAATTGCCTAATGATGCATTTCTCAGAATGTATCCCCATTGTTAAGTAGTGCAAGACTGTAATTTTTAAAGGTTGAGAATAGTAATAATTCAAATTTGTTTAGTTGATGTTGCATGTAATTAGTCAAATTTTTTCTCACCCACTTAATTTGCTTTATGTTCATTTTATTCCTCATTTTTCTTTTTATAGGACCCAATGTTGTCTTCCAGTGTGAAAGCACCCCAGAGACCCACTATCCAAGTTTGACTGTAGCGTGGAGGCAGGGCAGGCAGCCCTGATCAAATATCTCCTACACAATTCATTAACTTCGTTTGAATGTTAGAGCCACTTGTGATTATTTCTTTGTGTTTCTAATTTACGGTTAAAATTTATTTGTAACAAGTTAAAGGATAGTGGGTCTTTGTGTGGCTTTCCCTGCTGTTCACTCTGGCATCCATTAGCATTTTTCTTTTTTTTAATTTGGTAATTGTAGGTCATTAGCATGCACATTGAGTTTGCCCTTACATGGTGGTAATTCAAACACACAAAGACCCACTATTTACACAAACTATTCTCGCTGGTTTGGAATGGGCTGCCATGCTTTATAATGTAATTGCAACATGTATATTCATTATAGAATTCAGATAAAATTTGCTTATGTTTGGCTATTATGTTTGATCTAATCGTAATCACAGTGAGCTCTTAATTGGTTCAATATGTGATTTGTCCCAAATATGCACTATTTACTCTGTTATTTTCTAATATGCCACTATTCAGTATTTAAATTTGCTAAAGGCCAAGAACTGGAAGTAACTTTTTCTCTATTTTCTGTGTATTTTGGGGTGGGAGCAATAACACTTTGGGGGAGCTTTTCTTATCTCATAAAAGAGGAAAGTGACCTGCCCCATCACTATGTGTGAAATGGGATATGTTTCATCTGTTTCAGCTACCCAAGAGTGAGCATTGTACTATGGCAGTTCCCTTGGGATCTTTATGTACTCTGGGCTAATGAAGATACTGCATCATGTCTTGCAGCAATTAGTTGTTACTTCTTCATTGATAACCTAAAAATGTATTATTTTTGAGGAATGAAAGGCTCTTGTCATTGTCCGTGAGATAATGAAACTGTCCCTAGCTTAGAGCATTTATATCTATAATACATTTGAAAGTCAAAATATATGTTATCTATTTTAATTAAGTGACCACATGATGTCCCAGGTCACAAAAGGACACTGGTTGACATTTTTTTAATGTATTTAGTAAAGGTCATAAGAAGCCCTTAAAGAGTTTAAATGCCCCTGAAGCAGGCATGCAGGCTCTGTCTAGTCAGGAATGACTTCGAGTGCAAGCTGGCGTTCCTCTCTGTCTGTGGAGCTGCCTTGAGGCCAGAAGACTGACTTTGCCTTCCGGAATTCTCTGACTAGTATCTGTTCTTCAACCTCATTGGCTACTTTGACATAGGATTTTACTTCTTTTTCTTGTATGGAAAACACTTTAAGGATAATAAACTTTATTGTAAACTAATAAATTGGAGAGTACGTAGCTGAAACAAAAGGAATTTTAGTGGACAGTATTAAATCATATTTGAAAATGAGAAGTTTATGCAATTTAAAATGTTTACAAACTGCAGTGCAATCTACTGTTTATGAATGTCCAAGTATTATCAGGAAAAGTGTACATACAATCAGAGTCTTATTTCCTCACAGAGTTCTTTAAGAAGAGTGAAATACATTTTTATATCACTGAGTTTGTTAGAGGCATATTTTGTGCAATATTTATGTTAATGTGCCTATACATTATGAATGAATGATTTCAGTCATACATTGCCTAAATCATAACTTTATGACACTTGAGAAGGAATCAACAGCTTAGTTAGAACTTCACAAAGTTCAAGTGTCTGTGTTCCAAAATATTTCAGGTCATTTAGGATATGTGGTGATTCGTACGTGTGCTCCCTGGGCTAGGGATTTGTAGTAATTAGACTGCCTCAATTTTTAGCATTCGGCATTATCATGATACTTTTATAAAATATGACTTTAATAGGAAAGCAATAATATCACTTTACAGGTGGAATAACAGATTTGCCTGCAGTCACTAAAGGAGACAGTACAAAGATTGAGTCCTTGTGGATTCAACACATCTTCCAAATTATACAGATTCCTTGGTCTTGCCTTTTGTGTTCTGAACCTTCTGCTTTTGCGCCCTTCAGTTGGGTTCACATTAAGGACAGTTACTTTAAGTCCATTTTAAACCCTGAGGTTAGAAATCAGAACACTGCTAATTAGCCATGTGATTTGGTGTAACATTTTCTCTTTATAATTTTGCATTTGGACTTATACACTGATAAATTATTTCAAAGCTATTTTTATAGCTCAAATCATTTCACTTTTATACAGATAAATATAGATTATTCAGAATGACATTCAGGTAGAGCTTAGCATCCATAATCAATTTGAAAATAATGCATTTATCAGGTACCTGTGGAGTAAATCACATAATGGCATATTTATGATGAATGTTAGTCTGGAAAACATATTTACTGTATTTACTGAAATACCTCTCTTTGTATAGGTATTTTGTCATATATTTGAGAGAAAGCTAAAGGAAATAGTACGGCATATAATAATAATCTGTCCTGAAAAGTGCATGCAGTCCTTTGCAATACCTCGTATTCTGCCACGTATTTGCTCTTTTCCTCCTCATTCAGTATAGGAGGCAGCTTTCACTTCACTTAGAAAGCAACATTAGAAGGAAAATTTAGCACGAAAATAGAATTTTAAAATGGGAACATAACTGAGTAAATCTGGACTCTATAGAAGGTAAAGTTTATTTAAAAATTATAGTGTGTGATAATCATTTATCATTTTTAAAGTATGTGATTAAATCTGATGGGTTTTCCTGCAATGAAAAAATCAGTTCTAAAACCAAAGCTGATTTTTTAGAAAATACGAAAATTTAAATCAACCCTACCCATTGTAGAGTTTCCTCTAAAACTTTTAAGAGTTGTTTCAAAGTAATAGAACTATTTTAAAAAGTAACCGATATTTTCGTGTTTTAAACTACAATGTGAATACTGATAGTTTAAAATAAAGTGAGGAAAGGAAAAGTAGAGAAAGAAATGTCAATTCCAGTCCAAAGCTTTATTTGCCAAATTTTCTTAGAATTAGTTTTACCAAGTTACAAGTTCTTGTAAATAGAATCTATAATGGAAATACTGAGAGACTTTTGCCTAAAGTGGCATTGTTGGATGCTGCTGTGATGCTACTGTAATGTAATAAATTATTAAATTGTTGCAAAGTGCTGTTTTTTGCCTTAAATTTTTATTTTGTGTGTCTTGGAAACTATAGTATTAAAAGTATTGAGATTGTGCAAATGCTGGGCACGCTTGGCATGAGGTAATCTGTTGTCATTTTTACAAAATTGTAATATAACTATGCAAGTGTGGTTATTAAAAGGACACAAACTGCATTACTTGTATTGCGTATTTCTTTGGAAGCATCCTTTAACACTTTTAATTTTTTATATGTAGTTATGATTGAATATCTTTAGAATTTCTTTTTCCTTAATGTAGTCTGTGTACAGGTCAGCGAATTGTTTTATATCAATGGGGACAAAAGAAATTTTTAAGTGGTCATTATTAAAGTACTTTAATCCAAAATAATGACATGTATCTCAAAAGCAAAAGAAGTTTTGATTTGAAAGTAAAAGAAAATATGATCTAGGATTATTATGAGTAACTACAATGTTACTCATAATTTTACTCCAACTTTTTTTTAAAAGGATTGGAAAGAACTTACAGGTTAATAGCCATTGCAAATGTAGTTAAGACATTTTTAGTACACAAAATAAAAGTCTGTGCAAAAGAAAGAGAAGTGAATACTTGGGGCACCAGAGATAAGCAGAGTATTACAGTAACCAAATTGCTGGTTTCACTTTGAAAAAATATGGATCGAAATCCAACCTATCCATCAATGTCTGGCATAAATAACCTCTTTCCAAAAACCTTTACTCATCCCTGGAAAGTCATTCAACTAACATGTACTAAGTATTTGCGTAAGGCTAAGCAGTGTACTAGGTGCTGGGAATATGAAAATAAGTGTCAGATGGTCCTAGCCTCAGGTAGTACCTAGCTCTGTGAGGAGATTAGGCATATAAGCAGATAATTATAAAACAGCATGCTAAGCACAGTAATAGATATTTACTGGGCACCAAGAGAATACCAAGAAGGAATTCCTAATTCAACCATGTATTGGTGAATTAGAGAAGATCTCCTAGAAGAGGCAGCTGCTAGATCCCTAGGATAAGCAGGAGTAAGCCAGACCGAAGGGTGGGATGGTGGAAGTATGATGAATACAAGCAGTGTGGGTGCAGGAGGAGAGATGTGATTATAAGCAGTTCAGTATTGCTAGAGGGAAGTTCAAAGCCAGGAGCAGTGAGAGTTGAGGCTTAGAGGCCAACCAGGAGCTAAATCAGATTCTCTAGCTTGGCTGCTCATTGGAATCACCTGGGAAGCTTTAAAAGCTATTGATGCTTGAGTCCTGATTTAAATGGCCTGGTATTTCGAAGTGTAAGGCTTGAATTAAGACACCTAGATTTAAGGATTTAATAGCTCTGAATTCTATAGTGAATCACTTAACCACCAAGGTTCAGATTCTCCACATATTTATACAGTAAGGGTCAAAGTTGTTCGGAGGATTGATCAAAGGTTGTAAATTGTCATACACATGTTAGTAACAATGTTTATTAGAATCAAAGTTCTTTGTTGAGTGAACATGAAGAAACTACTGTTTTGTTACATCGCTTCATAATCTGTATTCTGAATAGCATATTAATTTCCTCCGTAATATAACTGGCAGATATCAGCTTGAACTAACTCCTTTCTGAGGCCAAGTCTATACTTTTGTCTATACTGGAAGGTCTTTACTATCTTCTAGGCCTATGACATTTTACTATAGGTTCAAAAACAAAACCAATAGAATTTTTCTGTATTCAACAGAGTTGCTTTTAGAGTTCTAGACTACTACTAGTTTCTAATAGCCAAATAATTTTTTTTCCTATGGTGGCAGCATTAGAATACAATATGAACTTCTTCCACTTTATGCTTAAATGAGCAACCTAATACCTGATGACAGTGAACTTGGCAGGCATCAAAAAAGATACAAGAGTCTAAAAAATTATTCAAGAATTATTCAAAATTTCAAAAACAAAATCACAAATACCTATGGTTTCATGGCGAGAGCATGATACTTGATACAGAGTTTGCACTCAGTAAATATTTGCCAAGCAGATAAAAGGCTGTTCTTTTACAAAATAAGATGTCCGGTAATTTTCTAGTGCCCTGATAAAACGTCAGTATTGAAGTCAGCCTTCAAAAAATGCACACAGTTTAGTCATCTGGATTTACTGATAAAATCGTGTCTTTTCACTGAGCTTAAACACAGGCTGAAAACCACTATGTGATAACTCTGGCTGCTTAATTTGGGTACACAGAGAATAGCATTGTTTGGTGGCACTGCTTTCCTCAGAATGGACAAGGACTTTTCTGAGACTTTATTACATAATCTGAACAAGCCTTCTTTGTATAGTCATCACAAATTGTCTTTTGTCCTCCACCTTTTGAAATCTTCACAGATCTCCTCTCCTTTCTCAGCATCTCGTTTGCTGCTGCTTCTTGCTTAAACTGTAACTTAGAGCAGTTGTTCCCAACTGTAGTGGGACAAGTTTTCATAATCATTATTCATTTTTCATAATTTGCCTCTCAGTCTCCACATCCTAACACAAGTGTTGGGGTCTTATGGCCTGACCCACCACTGATTATTTTTTGGGAACTTTGACCTGAAAATAAACATGATCTCTCATTTTTACTTTCCCATTCTCCTTGTCTACCAAAAGGAACTTATCAGGAAGTTTTCATCATTCTCACTGACTGCCTAAAATAAATATCAATGTACTGTCTCCCACAGCTCAGGATTTATCCTCATATCACATTCTATAAGTACTTGTTAAAGACATACTCCATGTCAGACACTGAGGATATAGAAGATTATAAGACAAAAATTCCTGCCCTCTTGGAGCTGACTATTGAGTAGGGTAAGACAAAACAAACAAAACGAATAAGTATATAGTATCTTAGAAAAATAAAACCGGTTAGGAAAAGGGAGTGCTGGGGAGAAAGAATGGATCCAAAGGGATTTTGGTTTTAAACAGGCTCCTCAGATAGTCTCCCTGAAATGGTGATATGTGAGCAAAGGCTTGAGGGATGTGAGGTATATCTGGAGGAAGCCAAGCAGATATCTGGAAGGTCATTCTGGGCAGAGGGACTAGCACATGCAAGGACCTCAAGCAGGAACATGCCTGAGATGCTTGAGAACCACATGGAAGCCAGTGTGGCTAGAACAGAGGGAAGAGCAAGAGAAGGAAGAAACGAGGACAGAAGGGTAATCAGGGAGATGGAAGAGACTGTTTAAAGTCCTGATGATGGGCTTTTGCTCAGAGTGAGAAGAACCCATTGAAGAAGGGTTTTAATCAAAGGAGTCACATGATCTGATATGTTTTAACAGGGTAGCTCTGGCTTGCTAGATTAAAGTGGGCTGGGGGTGGTCAGAAGCAAGGAGACCCGTTAGGCTAGTTCAGTAATCCAGATAAAAGATGGTGGTGGCCTGGGTCACAGTGTTGGTGGTGGGCATGGTGAAAAGTGGTGAGATTATGGGTATATTCTGAAGATAGAGCCAACAGTCGGATTGAATGGGGGATATGAAAAGAAGTATCAAAGATGTCTCCAAAGATCTCATCCTGAGCAACTAGAGAGATGGGATTGCCGTTAACTGAGGTGGAATGTAATGGAGGAGGAGCAGGTTGGGGGATGATGATTAGAATTTTGGTCTTGGATATTTTATCTTCACTCACCTTTTAAATATCCAAGTAGAGATACTGAGTAGGCAGTGTTCAGAACACGGTGAAGTTCAAAGGAGATACTAAGGCTGGGGTATAAATTTGGGAGTGTATTATAAGTATGTAAATGATATACAAAGCCATGGAAATAGACAAGACCGCCAAGGATGTATGTAAAGAAGAGAAGGGTTCCAAGGACTGAGCCTTAGCTTTCAACATTAAGTCTGGAAGATGAGGAAGAACCAGAAAAGGAAACTGAGGACTGACCAGTGAGGTAGGAGGATACGAGGCAATGTGGTGACCTAGAAGCCCAGTGAAGAGGGATTTTAAAGAGGAGGCGTGATCAGCTGTCACACATGCTAGTGATAGGTCAAGTAAAATGGGGAACTGTTTGCTAAAGGAGGAAGCTGCCTTGAGCTTTCAGGAAGCTCTCCTTCTTTAAACTAAAATATTTGAAAATAATTTTAATGTGTAGTTTTCCAGATATATTCAGTAATTATTTCTACATAATATATATTCTTTAGTATTTATTGAAATTGATTCTTTGGGTGTTTGAAAAATGTATATTATTTTGTGTATGTGTTCAGTTTTCAGGCCTGTTAGTAGTGTTCAAATCTTTCATATTCTTACCAGCATATCAAACCCATGATTTCCTAGATATTTAACTCAAACATGAGTAAATTTAGAGGAAAATATTGGATAAGTAATAGTAGAGGTGTAATGTGGATGTGACGGAATGTAAATTATTGAAATTTATAAAACACTAGTGTAAGAAGTTAGACACTGTTCATATTGCTCCTATCAGTCAGTTGGCAATTCTGACCCATGACACTAGGTCGCATCATGACATGCAGCATCCTACCAGGTATCAGGCTATCATGTTCAGCCTTGCTACACACGACCTAGTCAGACAAGCGTCTATTCCGTCATTCCTACAGTTCTCCCTGGCAGAACAGAATAAAATAAAACCCACAAAACGCTTGATGATTTTGAACATGACAGTGACACTATTTCTTCTTGGTAGCACCAAACCTCCCTTATTCAATTTTTGTTTTACTGTGGGAGTAACTTTTTTAAGGCTGCTGGCAACATGTGCAGAAAATAGAACAGCTTTCTTCATTAGAATTATCTGTAAGCCCAGATCTATATAAAATCTGTAAAAATTCAAAGGCAATCAGAAAGAGAAACCTCCTTTAAAAGCCCAGTCTGATCTCTACATTTTCTGCCTCTGTGGCTTTGTCCATTTGTCTCCAAAGCCAGTCAAGCACCTCCTGTGCGGTACGTCTGCATCTGTCCAAACGCTTCCCCCATCCAGAAAGCCCCTGCGTCAAGCTACCCCTTCTCCCTGCAGCCCTGCCCGCTGCTTGCTGCCTCGTATTGTAGCTTGCTTGGTACCTGCCAGCTTTTTCTTTTGGTCTGAGGAAGGGCTTCCTGAGGCATTTCCCCTCCCACTGAGCTTAAGGCAAGCCCTCTGATACTTACTGAATGATTCTGGAATTATGTCACTTCCTAGTGTGACATTTTAGTTGCCTGTAAATTGATCCAAACCAAATGTGATTCTTCTCACTCTAACACAACACTGAGACTTCCCCCAAAGTCTCGTAGGGCTGCTGTGCATCCCAGATCAGCAGTTCTAGTGGGTTAAGGCTGTGATCTTGTTTGGAACTGCTGAGTCCTGGGAACTTTAGGTGTCCTAATATAGCACTTTACTTTGAAATTTAGGGAAATGTTTCTCAAATATTTTTAACCATTACCAATGGTGTTGCACGTGATAGCTTCTTTTTTTTTTTTTTAATGCTGGGCCGAACACACATGTTAAAAAACTAAACTCATATAACAACCCACTGGTAGCTCATGACCAGCAATTCGAAAAACCCTGATCTCAAGCATTTGACTCAGCCAATCATTTCAAGATCTTTGAAAAGGTCTTGAGATGATGAGAATAGCATAGATTCTTCACAAGCTCAGCACAGTTCTGATCTCTCTGAAGCCATTTCTAAAAATCCTTAATTCTATCATTACACATTTAGAAAGGAGATTGGGACCCCTTCTAAATAGTTACAGGCTTTGCTGATTCAGTGCTTTCAAGTGCTGAGTGGTCATTCAGCCAGTTATCCTCAGTGGGGCGCTGTCCGCAGAAGTTCATCCTTGGAAAGCTAGCTATGTATCTCTTTTCAAGGCACCATTTATAAACCCAGCTCATCTGCTGATGCCTGTTTTCTACAAAGAAGACTGAAATAATATATATATTTTTTTTAACTCTACCCTGTTTTTCCATAGGGTGTGCTGATCTCCAAACCCTGGACACCATGCAGCCGATCGAGAGGAAAAGGCAGGGCTATATTCACGAGCTGATTCAGACTGAAGAGCGGTATGTGGACGATCTCCAGCTTGTCGTGGAGGTGAGGGCCCACCTGCGACTGGCTCTAGGAGCCTCAGGGATGGGGGCGAGGGGCAGGACTCAAAGCAGAGTCTCGCCTTTGATGTGTGAATTTACAAGTAGTGACAAGAGCTCCCACACTCAAGATGCTGTCTCTGCTGGTTGGAGAGGACTTGAAGATCTCAAGTCAAATCTTTCTCCCAAATCAAGTGATTCAGAGTGAAGAGAGAGAAAAGAGGACACTCAAATGCCTTAGTCAGAAGTGGCAGAGCTACCATCCAGGAAGGACAAGGGTGCAGAGAAGGTGGGAGGGCACTAAAGCAAACTTATACCTACCTCAGAATTTTGCCTATCTATATTTACACTGCCGTTTTGACACCTGACATTTTCATAAACTTTGGTGTTTCCAGTGGAATTGCGAAACAGTGGGAGTATTCCCCTAACATTTGTATCAGTTTGGAAAACCAAATAAGATATCATAAAATGGTCCCCAATTAATATATATTTACTGTTTATGTTTGCACCTATTAATGTTACCAGTGACCTCTAAACCAATAACAGCTGTTAGAGCAACATTTAAAAAATGCTTTGTGTTTAAGTAAACAAAATTAGTCTTTATAGTTCTATTATACTTTTGTTTCCATGGCTTTGGTTCCCACCGAATTTTCAAGGCCCAAAGATGAGAAGCCCAGTTAAATAAACCACCTGAAGAGAACAGGTGTTTTCACACAGGCCCAACAGGTGCCATGTATACCTGGTCATGACCTCTGCAGAGGCTTGGAGCAAAGGCCACATCTTTCTGCACCTGCCCCCCTCCCCCAGCAAGGCCTGCCTGTGAGTCATTCTCCACCCTACATGCAAGCTGGGATCTCCAAACACACCTGCTTGTCTGCTTCAAGTAGGTGTGCTTGTCCCCTGTACACGATACCACACTTCTTGGTTGATAATGTCTATGTCCCCTCAAGGCTATAAGCTCCTGAGGGCAGAGACTGTGTATCCTTCATCCTGCATGCCCCAAACTTAGCCTGGCCCTTTGCAGGCCTTCCCATCAGTACTGAAGAAATTAGGTAGGTTTGTGTCTGCATGTCTCTAAGCAGGACAGATGGTCTACAAGAAAATCCCATTTTCTTTATTAAACCCGTTGAGTATCAGCCCTGCTGCTGGTCACATTACAGTTCTAAGGGGTTGTAAGGGGTGTGGAGGTTCCCCTCTGACACTAGTAAAGAGGATGAGCGGGCTAGGTGCCTGCCCCACCTCACACCAGTCACTTAACCACTTAGGCCTTGGTTATTCCCATTATGCCACCCCGCCTGCCACAAGATGCCCTAGAAGCAAGGAGTCATGTTGGGGTCAAAGATTTAGATAAAAAGCATTGTTCACAGGCAAAGCTTTCTCATTACTATTCCCATGGAGGTTCCCAGAGAACCAACCATCTTATCCTCCTCTACTTACCTCCTCTGGCACAAAGCAGGTAAATAGAATGAATAAAGACAGTGACATAAATTAATCATTGAATGATAGAACAGAGAGACACCAGATGCTTTCCATGTCCTTTAGAAACAACTTCATAGCAAGTCAACCATCTTTCCAGGGCTCACTCTCATAGGCATGTCCTGACATCATCAGTCTGATTTTGGAATTGCACACATTCAGAGAGGTCCATTTCAGAGCACTTTTACCTGAATTCTTTCCATGTGCAACACAACTCAGTAATTGAAAGCCTATGTGTGAAACACTGCGCTTGGGAACAGAAATAAAAGAGAATGTTTGTGCCCGCCAGGGATTCGCAGTCGAGTGGAGAGACAGTTACAGAACAGTGTGGTAAGAGCTGAGAGGGAGGTGAGCTCAGCCACTTTGGGAACCAAGCAGAAGGGGACCACCCCCAGCTGGTGAGGAGAGGCCAGGAAGAACGTTCCCAGTTAGACTCAGCCAAGACCTAATGGATGAGTCTTCTATGCCAGGAAGAGGAAGCAGAAGTAGGAAGGCACATGCAGAGAGAATGAGGGTCCTGCAAGTACTCTGAGTGTGGCTGGAGTGTCAGGTACTTGCATGCCAGCCTGGTAAAGTTGGCATGGGGCAAATCATGCAGGCCTCGTGAGCCTCACATAGGACTTTGCATCTTATCATGGGGCCACTGAACAATTTTACTAGAGAGTAACGTGTCATGTGCATTTTGGAAAGATCACACATTAGAAGAGTTGTCTCAGATAACTTCACAATTTCCTTAAGGCTTTTAAAGTTATTTCCTGGGAATCCTCGTCGTTTAGTGGGAACTTGGACTTAGAATTAAAGAGTTGAGTTTTCTTTCTAGCTCTTCCATATTGTAGTTTTGTGACCTTGAGCGAATCACTTTCTTAGCCTTTATTTCTTCATAGGTTAATTGGGAATAATAATGCCCAACTCAACCTGACATCATCTATGGCGTTAATTGAGAACCCCCCACCCACACACACGCGTGTGCATGCACACACCCAAGCATATGTGTACACATCACGCTTCGTAAATCCGTAAGTGCCGTGCCGTACTGCTGTGGGGTATTCCTGTTCCCCTTCGATCAGTCAGCCTCTGAAGACTGCATCTGCTTGGCAGTCAGTCTCAGGGGAACACAGTTCATGACCGTTCCCTTTGCTGAACTTCTCATTAACTGCTTCCAGAACAATGAGGCGCTCAGCCTGATGGTGGTCATGCTTCCCCAGTTCTGCAGGCTCTTACAGAGTGCGGGCACTTTATGCCCATGTTTCTGTTTAACCTTCATAACACCCCCAGGAGATGGTATGAGAATCTTCTCTTTTTGATGAGACTACTGGATTCCATCCTTAGAACCAGCCCTGATAGGAGCCCAGATAGCAAAAAGTAGGGAAATTATGCAGTTTAAAAGTTAGCAATCATAAATACGTTTATTTAAAAATACCATGATCTTATTCATTTTGGTATATAAAGGTATTGTTTGATTTAGACCACATAGGCTGTGTATTCACACTTAACCTAACATTTCTTTTGTGTTTTGAATTTAGGTTTTTCAGAAACGGATGGTGGAGTCAGGCTCCCTCACCGAAGGAGAAATGGCCTTGATCTTTGTTAACTGGAAGGAGCTCATCATGTCTAACACAAAGCTGCTGAAGTGAGTGAGAGCCCACCTGTCATTGCAGTGACACCCCCAGCCCCAGGGATGACACTGTCACACATCAGTCTTCCTCCACAAAGGACCTTTCAACCGTGTTCTGCTCCCTCAGGCTTTTCATTTTATTATCATTTTTGAAATACCCTGTAATTATATAAAATACATAATTATTGAACTAAAGAAATATAATGAAGAAAATACTCAGATTGAACAAAGAAAAATTAAAGCATTAAATAAACAGTATTTTAACATATGAGCCCAACATATACTTGACTCTCAGGTAGTTCGAGTCAGGGGAAAAGCCACAGCTCATAACTGGTTTGGCAGTCTCCTAAGTCCTGTGTGAAATTCCATTCTCCGGGTAATTTTCTGTCCCGTAGGCACAGGTTCTTGGAAGGAGTCATCAGCAGTCCCAGCTCTGCTTAGGGCTCAGCAGCTTTCCTGGGGACAAGGTTCGCATCCACCCCCACGTCTGGCCTCTGTGGGCCCCTGCTCCCTCTTTTCCCTATAGAGATTGTAAAATATCTTTCTTCTTGATTCAGCTGAAAACAAATTAGAATGTGTCAAAAAAACTTTGCTAAGAAAGTAAAGTGAAACCAAAATAGTTCCAAAGGCCTAGAAGCACCCAAGTATATAGATTTCTTTTTTCTTATTCTTCTTTGCTATCATTTCACCCAGGTTGGCTTGGCCAAGCAGAGCTTTATGGCAAAGTGCCTCCTCCTCCTTCTGATGCCCCTCACAGGGCTGGAGGTTTTTAGGTAACTCACTGGTTGGTTATCATTACCACCAGGCCCCCGTGGTATTCATCCCTCATTTACCAAGGACATTCGCTTAGAAACAGAAAGTGAAAGTGTGTTGGTTGCAGGGCCTTGAGGGTACGGAAGAAGACTGGGGGCGAGAAGATGCCCGTGCAGATGATTGGGGACATCGTGGCGGCCGAGCTGTCCCACATGCAGGCTTATATCCGGTTCTGCAGCTGTCAGCTTAATGGAGCAGGTCTGTTACAGCAGAAGACAGATGAAGACGCAGACTTCAAAGAATTTTTAAAGGTAACTCTATTCGAGGACCATAGGCAGGCCAGCCCGGTTCTGAGCCTGGAGATGGTGACGTAGGTGTACAGCCACACAGGTGGGATCTGAGCAGTGGAGCAGGGTATCGCCGTTAGTTTCCAGAAGAAATACAAATATAGCAAAGAATTTTCTGATTGCTTTGTGTTGCCTTTTATGTTGAGTCGATTTTCTTGGCACTGGGACCATGATTTTGCCCATCTTTAAACAGCAGAATTTTTTTTAAGCCTACTTACATTATACTCCAAAACAAAAATCCAGAATGTCACTTTCTTAATTTTGTAAATTGTATTTATTTTATACCCATCTTATTCCAGAAATAATTAAAATCCTTACTTACATGTATAAAATGCAATAAGATAAAATAAAATTTAAGTAGATGAATAAAGAGGGACAAAAGGAAATGAAAGTAGGAAAAAATTATGACACCAGGAATTAGGATAATACATAAAATGCATACCCGTGATCTTATATATGTACTAGAACTGTACACAGATATCATCAAACCTTCTAGAAACCAATAAGAAGAAGAGGAAATGACTGGTTCCATGAAGCCATGGTCATAAATTAGAAACAGGCAGTTAGTTGGTAAGGAGATGTAAAGCTGGAACTGAACTCAGAAAGACAACAATATATATGATATAATGAATCAACAACTTCTTTATAAGTAATACAGCAGTGAGCTTCCAGTGGTTGGTTATTAGAATGTCACATTTTAAGAAGTCATTTTAATTGCTGTTATTCAATAATGAACAGTGTTACTACACATGTTAAAATGACAAGGAAAATGAAAGTAAAACCTGTTTTCTTGGGTTTTTTTTACATTTCTTACTGGTTTTAGAGGTTCATGAAGTACTACTGCATATTGGGATCTATTATATGGCCACAGCGCTACCTTATGAGAGAATGTGTAATTTTAATATTTTCATTATCAGAAAAGAATGGAAAAATAAGCATAAAATAGAAAATGTGTAGGCCAAATATAAAGGAAAATAGGAAAATAGAGGAAGTAATAAAGATAAAAGCACAAACGATATCAATATATTCAAGAACAAGTGCATTGAAAAGAACTCATAAAACATAACTTTGGTAAATATAATCGAAAGATAAAAAAACATGAGTAAAAACAAGAACAGACATAAATATGTTTCTTAAAGGGTATATGATTCAAAAATACATGCAAATACAAAAACATTAACAAAACGTGTAGTGTGGGTGAAAGCTGGTTGAATAAGAATAGAAAATCTGAAGATACTGTTAACCAAAGGAAGAACTGAGTAACTTTCCCCAAGAGAGGAGCTGAGTTCTCTTGATGGATTTAGTGGTGAACTCTTTCCAACTATAAAGGCATAGATTATTCCATGTTATATAAACTATACAGATCATAGGGAAAAAATAGAAAACCTACCTAATTCATTGTATAAGGCAAAAGTGGCCCCAACCCCAAAGCCTGTTTTGATATTTGTATTTAATTACAAAAATGAAAAAAAAAGTTATAACCCAATCTCTCTTACAACTATAGTTGTTAAAATCTTAATTAAAATATCCATGAATAAAATCAAGTATTACATGACAAGAAGAGTTCATGACAACCAAGCAGGATCAGCCCAGGAAGCCAGATAACACCGTGCTTAGAACAAGACGGACTTCAGAACCCGACTGCGTGGGTTGCGATCCCAACCCCATCACCATAGTGTGTGACCAGGGCAAGGTACTTAAAGTGGGTGCCTTCAGTCCCTTCATCTGGAACTCAGAGATAATACTTCTCAAGTACATTAGCACATAGTAGGCATTCAGTGAATATCAGTTATATTTATCATCTTTACGGTGATCTCAGGGATGAAAAAATGGTTCAATATAAGGCACTAAGGACAGAAGTCTTCAGTTAGTGATAAGGGTAGGAGGCAAGGGGTTGCCTAGAAATGAACTGAAGAAATATAAAAAAGAAACCAAGATTCTAGAAACAAAAATTGATCAGATTAGATAAATGTAGACTTGTGAGTGCATGTGAATGTTTTAAAATAATCACTGGTAGAATTGAAAATAGGACATTTGCCTTCTAAAGCATAGTGAAAGATTTAAAATTTTTTCCAAATAGGAATAACAATAACAATGTAAATAGGATGTCATTGTCATCACAATTATAATAATAGTAAAAGTAATTAAAAAGTTTATAGTCTCATAATGAAGGGCATGGTGTTGATTACATTGAAAAGCAAAATCTAACAATAAACTATGCTTAAAATTCTACTTTTAGAAAAGACTCATAAAATATAGAAATAAAAAGTGTGAAAATGCTTGTTATAACGACATAGATATATCCAAAAAAAGAGGGGACAATTTTAATATCCAACAGTGGGAAATGATTAGGTAAATTATGGTAAGTGTATTTTTAAGTCATTCAAAACGATCGTTATCGAGTTCTAGCTACTTTGTTAGGTATTGTACTAATATTAGGAGTAAAAGCAAATAAGATATGGTCCTTGGCCCCCTAGAGTTGATAGGCTGGGGGGCATAGAGACATCTCAAATGTGGTAGCTCTATTTGTGTTACCCAGTCCAGATGTGGTGTTATGTTAGAGGTAGCCACTGGATGTTATGGGGTCTTGAGAAAGATCCCTGAAAGGGAGAGAAGACCTGAAGGAAGGGCAGAGCCTCTATAACCTGAGTCTTCTGAGATGAATATGAATTAGCCAAGTGAAGAAAGAGCAGAAGGGTCTAAACTAGCAAAGGCTACCACATTCATTATCTGGCACAGAGTAGTTGCTCAGTAAATGGAAGTTACTAATAAAGCAGGGACAGTGGGCAGACAGAGGAGGGAAATCAAGACCTATTTTGTTTTTTGTTTTTCAATCATCGTTGACATTCAGTATCATTTTCTATTAGTTTTAGGTGTATGGCATGGTGGTTAGACACATATAATTTATGAAATAATCTGCCTGATCAGTCTAGTACGTATTTGGAAGAGAGATTGGCATCAATGGTGACTTCTAGGTATGTGTTGGGGAGGTGGGTGGGTGCAGAATGGTGCTACCAACTCAGATAGGCATAGAGGTAGGAGGGAAGGCTTTTATGGGGGGAGACGAAGACTTTGTTTTGGAGTATGTTGAGGTGTTGAGGTGCCTTTGAGATATCCAGGTAAGAAGGAGAGTGTAGAGCTCTAGAGAGGGTCTGGGTTACAGACTCTGGACTCACCTGCAGGGGATCTAGGGCGTACCTACAGTTAAGAGTGAGAAGAGAAGAAAAAAGTGAAGACACAGGTCAGCGGGCTAGAAAGACAGCAAGAGAGGGTGGTTCTGGAAGCAGAGGAGGGAGTTCTCGCACAGGCTGTCAGATGCATGTAAGAAAGAATGAAGAAGTTACTGGGTTTGGCACATAAGGTAGCTATCCCTACTGCTAATCTGAACATCATTTTGGACCCTGAATTTTTAAAAGAAATCAGAAATCTAAAAGGTGGTCAAAGTCAGGAGTATAGGTGGTGTCTCCTTTGTTTTCATTGGGGCTGTAATTTCCTCATGAACCTGTCATTTTTTTTTGCAGAAGCTAGCATCTGACCCTCGATGTAAAGGAATGCCCCTTTCCAGCTTCCTGCTGAAGCCCATGCAGAGGATCACCCGCTACCCTCTCCTCATCAGAAGTGTGAGTGTCCCAGCGGGACGAAGAAGCAGGACCCTTTGAGGTTCACAGAGGCCGTACACTAGCCACCCTGCCCCATGATCAGACTCCACTGTCTGATGGACTAGGCACCAAGTGTGTGTGTGCATGCACACACGTGCATGCACAAGCACACGCATATACAATCTAAAAGGCTGAATCCTTGAAGTGGGCAAATAAAAGGAGCATCCATTGTCTCTTGGGTAACCTGTCCTCTCCCTTCTCAGGAAGCTCCCCCCGCCTCTCGGTTGTGAGTGTTTGTCTAGGCGGGGTAGAGGCCCACTAGGTCTCTGCTTGTGTCTCTGCCTTGAGCCCGGGCAGAGTCTACCATTAGTACAACCTCGGCCTCCAGTCTTTCTGCTGAGACCTAAATTTGTCTACCAACTGAACATCTTTACCTAGATGTCCCAGGAATATCCACATCAGCATGTCCTAAGCAACTCATCATCATCTCCTCCTTCACTATATCTCACCTCAACTTACTGACTAAACAGTCCTAAAATTCCATCCATCTCTTTGACATAAACAATGTGGGCCTCTTGAGCCAAAATACCTTCTAAAGAGAAGGCAGACTTTACAGGATCATTCCATAAATAATCATTGATACAATGTCAATCATCTTATGAAGAAAACTATAGAAATAATAGAAGATTGTTGCTTGTACTGATGATTATTCCTTGACCACTGGTCTGTAAGCCATGTTACTCAATATAGGCCTTATGTTAACAGAGTTCGTGTTACAGCCGTAATACCAAACAGACTCATTAATACACATTAATCCACAGTCCCTTACCTGAAGTATTTTGGGCCAGATGTGTTTTAGAATTCAGGGTGTAATTTAAAAACTGTATATTATATGATATCCCAACAAAGCTTGGGCAGTACCTATATTCCTATAGTGCATATAATAACCACTGTCAGAATAAATAAATACACCTCTTCAGTTTAGGTTGTGTTTCGCCACCAAATGGACATTGGAAAAAACAAAAACTTGAGGCTTTCAGGGCTGTTTCACATCTGGAATTGGAGAGTCTGCAGGCGGCGTCTGCTGTGGGGCCGCTGATTTCTAGAGGGACCACACTAAGTTGTATTCCGGCCTCTTATTTTTTACATTTATAACTTTAAAGTCACTTGAGAATGAACTGAATGTGTTTTCCTACATGCCAATGACAGAATTTTATTGTATTTCTTATGTAGCAGGGGATCCATTGCTTTCATCAGATTTTTCAAAAGGATTGATGACCCCCAAAATATTATGAACCATTGCTGTTCAGCAAGTTGACACACTTAGCAAAGTTACACCCAGCACATCTGGGCAGCCATGGGACAGCCGGGCGAGGGGGTGGGTGGAAGACACGACGCGTCCCACATGATGCAGCTGCTCTCTTCCAGATCCTGGAGAACACCCCGGAGAGCCACGTGGACCACTCCTCCTTAAAACTGGCCCTGGAGCGGGCAGAGGAGCTTTGCTCTCAAGTTAACGAAGGAGTTCGGGAGAAGGAAAACTCAGACCGGCTGGAGTGGATCCAGGCGCACGTCCAGTGCGAAGGTCTCGCAGAGGTGAGGCCTGTGGTGCTGAGCTGGACACTGCCTGGCAGGCTCTGGGTGGGAAACCGGGTTCAGGCCTTCCCCTAGTGTGAACAGTCTACACCTCAGCTCAGCCCATGTGGACTCACCACCCTGTTCCTTCTTGGGCTGTCACCTTCCTTTCTTATAAAGAGAGATTTGATATTTGTGTTTTGAGGTCTTTGAATTCAGCTGGTAGAATCAGTATTCTGTGGGTATAAGTAATCATTTTCACCATGCCAGTGTGAACTCTGAAGAGAAATAGATTGTGTAAAGTTGAATGATGACAGCTGCATTCTGTCACAGCACCCTCGGGTCCAAGGCACGGGCATCTCCAGGGACGCTGGGATGGTCTATGCCAGCACTTACAAACTGGCAGTGTCTTTCTTGTTAAGCAACTTATCTGTCTATCTATCTATCTATTTATTTATTTATGTATTTATTTTAAGCAACTTATTTTCAACTCCCTCACCAACTGCCTGGGACCCCGGAAACTTCTGCACAGCGGGAAGTTATATAAGACCAAGAGCAATAAGGAATTACATGGCTTCCTCTTCAATGACTTCCTGCTTCTTACCCACATGGTCAAGCAGTTTGCTGTGTCCTCCGGCTCTGAGAAACTTTTTAGCTCTAAGTCCAACGCTCAATTCAAAATGTATAAAATGGTAAGTGTCATAATCCCGGCACAGCATCAGGAGCATAATGAGTTTTTACCTGAAGGACCTCCTTCCTGGCCTGACCCATTCCTGACCCTCTGCACCTGTTCCGGATGGCTCACACTTCCTTGGTCACTTGCTGGGGAGGAAGCCCCAGTGTGGGTGGGCCTTCGCTGCTTTGTGACAGCCACAAGGGGACTCCAGCTTTGTATTCTGCCTTACTCCCCACCCCCAGCAAACATGGCACGTGATGCTGCCTCTTCCACGTTGAGCATCGGGTCTCTATAAAATTGAGCCTGAGGCAGAGTGCCAAGGTCAGCGTATGGAGGGGAGACCCTGTCCCGTGAGCAGTCACGGATGCTCGGATCGCCTGTCCCCAGTTCAGTAGCATCTCATCTACACCAGATATTTACTTTTACAATATGGAGGCAGCTTCTTTTTTCCTAAGACTCTAGAAGCTAAAGTCCTCTCTGTCTCCACAAGGCTCTTCAGAACGGACAGAACTCTCTCCGGACATAGGTGGGTGTCCTGGCCCATCTCACAGCCTGTGTTTTGGCCCTGATTCTTTCAGCCCATTTTCCTGAATGAGGTCTTGGTGAAACTGCCCACAGACCCTTCCAGCGATGAGCCTGTCTTCCACATTTCTCATATTGACCGAGTCTACACCCTCCGAACAGACAACATTAACGAAAGGTCAGTCCTGACCACGCGTGACCTGCTTTGAAGGCTGAGAGAAAGGCTAGACATCTCTGTCTGCCATAAAACCATCTCCAGTTCATGCTCAAGTCCTGCTAACTCTGTATCCTCAGCCTCTTTTAACCAGTCCCCCAGTGCCAGCCCTGCTATCAGGCCTTAGTTTAAACGTGCCGGGTTATCGCAGCCACCCCCTAACCTGGTTCACTGCTCCTGGTCCCTCCCCAGATCGTCCTGCAGGGCAGATCCCACACCAGACTCCCTACTGCACTCCCTCAGGCAACAGCCCCTGCTCCTCTGGTCTCCAGGGGCCCTCCTTGTGCCTCTCGGACACAGTCCCGTTGTTGCACCCAGGGGACCAGCCAAGCTATCTGCCTGCCCCATGCCCCTCAGTGTGGCCTGCCTTCCTCTCTAGGGTGTAGCTGCTCCTCCTCTGTGTACACAGCCCTTTGTGTAGTGCAACCGGTCACTGTCGTACTGAATTGCCATTGAGGTGGTGAACAAATCTTCCCTCTCTGTGCACCCGGCACCTGGCGAGCGTCTGCTGTTTTGTAAGCAGTCGAGAACTGGCTAGACAGTCTCAGCTCCATCCTCAATGAGCAAACGAGTTTTTGTGTTGAGGGAATGTGAAGCCTGTGATTGGAAACTTGTTCAAGCCGAGGTTAGCCGAAGAGAGAAGAACGGGGGCAGAGCTTTGGGCCCCAGCTTGAACCTGCAGGTACGTGGGAAAGCCACCCAGTGCTGTTCTCTGCTTCTCCTCCAGGACTGCCTGGGTCCAGAAGATCAAGGCAGCTTCTGAACAGTACATCGATACCGAGAAGAAGAAACGGGAGAAGGCTTATCAAGGTAGTGAGTCGTGCCCTGGAGGGTGGGAACCAGCCACCAGGGGGCCCTGAGGAAGGGGGTGGGGGGATCTTATCTTCAGGACTGTCTGCTGCTCCTGCTGCTCCTGTGGTGAGGGGGTAAATGGGGAGTGAAAGACCAGACCTGCTGAGGGTTCAGACAGCAAAGCCCAGCTCAGCTCCCCCCACAGCTGTTTCAGACCTCCTAAGGCCTCCACAAGGCCCCGCCCCACACACTGCACAGCCCAGGGTCATCAGGTATGAGCCCCTGGACCTACCGTCTTTCTGTGGCAAAGTCTCTGTCCCTGCCCCCCACACACTTTTCCTTCACTCCTTTTCCAGGAACGGGAGCCCTCTCAGTGCAAGCCCTACCTGCTTGGCCCACTTTGCTCCATTGAACTTTACCTCTATGGCCTGTTTCTCTTCAGCTCATAAACACTCTGCTACTCCTCTCCCGCCCCAGCCTCCCCCTATTCCTCCCTCAGATCCACCATCCTCCCTCTCCCTTGACACCAGGTCCTGGACCTTAAGCCATGCCCCTACTCTTCCTCGCTCGCCAGCCTGTCACTCCGCTTGCTCCCCCATCAGTCGGTGCTGACTGCTCGGCTCACGCACACACGCCAGTGACCTGCCCAGTGGCTTGGCACACTTGCTTCCTCGAGCTCCCTGCACCCAAAGGCGGGAGGTCAAGGCTCCTCCCTTCCCCTGGACCCCATGACACCCTGAGGGCCCTCCTCCCACTGAATCATCTTTCATTGTCTTCCTCCTGCTCTACCCTGGGAGTTCTGCCCTCGCCTGAGCCTCTCCCCCACCGCCCCCTCCCTTACCTCATCCCAGTTTCACCTGTCACAGCTGCGCTGCTCTCTCCTGAGCCCACACTCTACAAACACACCTGCTCAACTTCTCCTGGATGCCTTCTGGGCATCGCAAAGTGGCAGCTCCAGTGGGACTTATTAGCCTCCCTCCAGAAGTAGCTCCTGAGAATCTCTGCGGATGGCAGTATTGTCCTCCGCTACTGGGACTGGAAGCAAGCTCTCTGGCCACCCCACCCCCGCCCGTATGCACGCTGCTCCTCCAGGGAGCTGCCGAGCGGCACGTGTCCTCTCTGCTGTTCTCGTTCCCATTTGCCTGGTCCTCTCCTTTCCTGGTGGCACAGCCCCATGAAGCCTCCCATCTCCCACCAGGCCATAGCACAGCCCCGTCACCTCATCACCCATCGCCTTCATTTCTGGAGTATTCTTTTTACAGGGCTGCTCTCAGTATCTCTCTCTCTCCTTAAGCATCTCCTCAATTGCCTCCCAAATTAAGGACAAAGTTCTTACCTCGAACTCAGAACTCAGGGCCGGTGCCACTGCCTGATCGAACAGCCCAGCTTTGAACCCCTGCCCGCCCATACCTCCACACATTCCTTCCCTGTCCTCCCACTTATGTTCCTGGCTGCTGTAGGTGCAGTTCTTTATGTGTTTTTATATTCAGGTTTCCCTTATTTTGTTATAAACTCAAAAGTATGTGTAAATCAGCTTTTGCTAATTGAATCTTGTTTTAATGTTACTTTAGAGACATGCCATTGAAAAATCAGTGAATCATTTGTAAAGCATACAATGATCTCGTAATCGGTCAAAGATGTAAATCAAAGTTTCTCCATATTAGTTTTGCTTAACATAAATATCTGTATGTATGTACTGTTACGTATTTTCTGTGTATTTAATTCTTTAGACATTTATTGATTACTTACTCTGTGCCAGGCCCCATGCTAGTCTTAACTGCACCTATAAAGTTGAGTAGGGCCCAATTCTGCCTTCAAGAGGATCTGAGTGGTGCTGTCTGTGCTGGAGGGGTGGGCACCAGTGAGGGCCGGGCCACTTCTCAAAGAGAAGGTTCTACTCGCCCTGAGTTTTGAGCCTTTTTGTTAGTTTTTAAACCCCTGAGAGCAGAACCCACTTAACTGACTTCATATCTGCAAGGTAATCTTGAGTACGCCAACTCACTTCTCTATATTTAAAGCATTTTTTAGTATCTCCTTAAATAGAATGCAGTTTTAAGTGTGAAACTGCTTTGTGAGCTGAAGTATTTACATATAATTGGAATTATGCTGAGTGATTAAGAAGCTCTGTGACTTGAGCATGCTTCAGTCCTTTCTAAGCCTCTGTTTTCGCATATATGGAGATGGCAGTTATAAAGAGCTATCTTACAGGGTAATCCTGCACTTTAAATAACTTATGTAAAGGTCTAGCACATGCCTAACACAAAGTATCCAGTAAGTGCTGAGTGAATATAATGTATTATTATTTTATTAATATTACTACTTGCTAGGCAGCTGATGGGTTAATATGAGGAAGAATAAACAGTCTGTGCTCTACAATGGCTCCTTCAGTCCCAGCAGGCTGTGGGATGCTCAGAAGCCCAGGATAATGGATGCACAGAGGAGGGAAGGGGTCTGGGAGGTGAGGTGTGAAACTGGACCTACATCCTGAAGGACGAGTGGGGTGCTGACAGGCAGAGATAGCCGGCAAGGCATACTAGCAGGCGATATGGTCTGGTCTGCTGGGCCCAGTGCATTGACAGGTAAGACTGGGCAGCGTTAGCGTAGCTTAGACAGACTGTGAGTATGCACAGCTCAGTGTCATCACTGTGCTATCTGCATTCTCAGAGAAGACATTAACATGGCTGCTCTTCCTCTTTTGTAGCTCGCTCTCAAAAGACTTCGGGCATCGGGCGTCTGATGGTGCATGTCATTGAAGCTACGGAATTAAAAGCCTGTAAACCAAATGGTAAATGCTTCTTTCATTCAGCACATGTGGTAATGGCCCCACTCTTCGCCAGTGACTCTTCTGAGCATTGAATAACGGGATGATTTTTTAAAGTCAGTGTTTCCAATGCCACTAAAATGGTTATTAGACCGATATCATTATCACTCTGTTTCCCAATAAGCACCAGCACTTTCTCCCTCAGAGCTGCTGAGTGGAAAGCACGAAGCAAGCTGCACCGACACCTGCCAGGGTGTGGGGAGCAGTCGAGGCATCCGAGCCCGTGTGGTCGTTCCGAGGGTCGTGATGCCATCAGCCCTGGGGACATGGAGACCACAGCTGTGGGTCCTCGGGCAGCTTCCCTTGCTGCCTGGTCTGTAGAGAAGCCGTCAATTTGGATCCTGCTTCTGCTCAAGGAAGGCCACATTGTCACTCATTTCACCTACACATGCCACATGTGTCTTTGATTTGTTTTTGTCCAGGAAAGAGCAATCCGTACTGTGAAATCAGCATGGGCTCCCAGAGCTACACCACCCGGACCCTCCAGGACACCCTAAATCCCAAGTGGAATTTTAACTGCCAGTTCTTTATTAAGGATCTTTACCAGGACGTGCTGTGTCTCACCATGTTTGACAGAGACCAGTTTTCACCAGATGGTAAAGTATAAGTTGCCCAGGGGCTCTGAAGCTTCCCCAGCCCTCTACACTCTAGGGTCTAGATCCAGGATGCTCAGTCTTATTTCTACCCTGTGACACCTAAGGGAAATGACAAAGCCACAGTTACGAGCAGCTCACGTGGGCAGCAGGTGGGGCGCCTTCCAGGGGCGGGGCCAGCCTTTGCTGTGTCACTCCATACGTAGGTGATAGTCTCCTGGCACCTGTTGACTGGGTGAGATGTCCCCTGACCAGAGACGTGGGTCCCAAACAAGCAGTGCCCTTCACTCAGATCTGTTGTCACTGTGCCCGCCTCCATTCACGGTATCTCAGCCATTAACCAGAAGAAGCTACGTGTTTGGGAACTGAAAGTTTTATGAATCCTGTTTCAGACACTCCTCCTGTGGTAGTTTTTTTTAAAAGTTTTATTAAGAAGATTTTTGACTCTCACATGTTTATTCACCAGATTTCCTGGGTCGTACTGAAATTCCAGTGGCAAAAATTCGAACAGAACAGGAAAGCAAAGGCCCTACAACCCGCCGACTGCTGCTGCATGAGGTCCCCACGGGGGAGGTCTGGGTCCGCTTTGACCTGCAGCTTTTTGAGCAAAAAACCATCCTATAGGGGTCTCAGTGATCTACCCACTGGGCTAGGGCTGGGCAAGACCTGCCCCCGGGCTGAAGGAGCACCACTCAGCTTCATCCATCACAAGGCCGTGCACGCTGGGGCCCCTCTATTTTATTGCACACTAAATCACTAGCAATCTATGCAAACGTGATCTTTCCTGTAAATAAACCAAACCCCATAGCACAGTGCCTTGTGTTAGTGTTAACATCTTCGGCTGGGTTTAGATGCCAAGGTTTCCATTTTCAGGGCTATAAAAAGTATTTTGTGGAAATGAGGCATCAAACCACCAGAAGTCACCACTTGGCTGAATGTGTCCTCTGTGGGTGGTTTTGGTGATGCCGTAACCATTCCACGCTGTGTGATCTCTCTGTGCGGGGTCACAGACACTCAGGAAGTGAAGGATCGGGAAGAAACGCTGCAGCTTCAGGGCAGGAACAGCCTTGAGACGGAAGTTGTGTCTACTTGTGCACTGAATAAAAAACAGAAACTTGATCACTTTATTCCTGATTAGATTTTATCATACTCTGCTGACACAATATAGTTTGAAATCTAAGGGGGAAAGCTTGATTTACTTTAAATACTGTGAATTCTAATGATGTGGAAAATATTTTTCAATTTTAATTTTCTGAAGTATAAATTATTTATGTAAATTCCTTGTTTTTGCATATTTCATAGGACATGCATCTTTAAGCTTTATCATTGCCAATATGTACAGAAAAAGAATAAATGTTTAAGTTTATGAATATAACTTCTCTCAAAGCTTGACTGGTTTACTTTCTACATGAAAGTCTCTTAAAAGGTAACTTCAGAGGTTGCTTATAATGGAACCAAATTTCCTTTCTGCAGCAGTGGTAGAAACCACACACGGGGGAGGGGGAGCACTCGGAAGACCCCGGAGCCTCGTCTGGCTAGCTGCCCTGTGACTCTGGTAAATTCACCCACTGTTTCTGGGGCCCGGTTTCTTTGATGGCTAGACTGGATGATGTCTGTGGGAGCTAGAGTCCTTGTGCTTGCCTAGGTGAGTTACCTCGGGTAACTCAGGAGTGAAGAAAATGCACAAGGATTAAACATCCGCAGTCCCCTCGGCCCCTCCAGCTCCTGGAGCACCTGTCTCTCCTCATCCCCTGTTGTCCGAGCCACGTCGTCACCTGTCAGAGCTATTCGTTCAGCCTCTGAATTTTGAAGTGTGAAATTTGTTTCAAAAGTTAATAAAAATAAGGTCTTATACACTAACTCCCTGGGTTAATGAGTACTACTGGGAAAATATCTGTCTTCTGGAAAGAATCGTGCAGTCTGCAGGCGCTCTGATTTCTCAGGGACCGGGAGGAACAGGAAGGATTCAGATGTCCCTCCACCACAGCCTGCCTTTGTCTAAACATAATCACTGGGCAAAGGAGGGCTAGAAAACATAATTCCAAGTATTCAAAAATATTAAAAATTCCTCATTTAATCATTCCAGGTATTGGTCTTGGGTATTCATCAGTTAAGACATAGACATAAAAGAAATATGCCCCAGTGTTAAAGGAAAAGACACCACTCAATATCTGAAACAAACAAAAAACACCTGAATATATTGCTTAATTAAGGAAAAGTCTGGCTGGTCAGACACAGCCTTGCCGAGCAAAGCAAACTGTTGAAGTCCAGCAAGTCTGCCTCTGACTGGCTGACCCTCAAAGCAATGGGCTGTTACCAGTGGGTCAGGCAGGTTTTAAAACAGTTCCCGCGACACTTGTGACCAGAGCTACAGAATGATCCTTTTCCCAGGACTGTGGGGATGAACTGTGGCTCCGGCCATTTCTCCATGTTTAGATATGTCAGGGATCTTTTCAGATGTAGGACAAGGGAGCCTGCAGGATGTGAGCCGGACCACTGCTGCGCCACTAGGAGGATGTTTAACTCAGTCCTCTCGGCAGCTCCAAGCACCGCTTTGACCCCGGAACGCAGATCTGCCCCGTACGTCAAGTCCTCCCCTGACTGAAACGCAAGCCTGGTTTTCTGAAGAATGTGGTGGGGAAGGTGCGTCTTTGGACCACTTGCGTCTCCAGGGAAGGACTGAGCAGATGTGGGGAATGCCCAGCAAGCCCCCCAGTTTCTTCAGGATCAGGATACCACAGCAGGTGAGCAGGATAACTCCACCCTCCGAAAGGGGACCCCAATCCTGAGCAGTGTGACTAGCATCACAAAGTCTGAGTGGGTGTGTGGAGAGTGTGCCCTGGGGACTTTGCCATGTGCTTTGGCACCAGAGAGACTGGACTTGGAATAGCACACTGCCACTTTCAAGCCATGCAACTGACCTTGAGCAAGCCACTGAAGCTCTCTGAGCTTCGTGTGTTAGCTAGTTCCATCCTGCTGCGAAAACGTGTACCTGAACACACAAACACCTCCTGCAGTTCCTAATTCACAGCAGGAGCTCGATAAATAGTAACATTATTAGGATATTTCTTGCAATATCTTTCTACTTCAGAGAGAGAACATGTTGGCAACATTTTAAGGTTGTATAGATGCTGCAAACTACAAACAGGCCTCCTTACAGCTGGCACTGTCCCTGGTTACCTTCCCTGACCCCCAGATGCAGGGAGATCAGGTGCTGTGCCAGGACCTCTGCCGTCATGACTCTTCGTTCCGCAGGCTGAGACCCCCATCTCTGCCGGCCTTCCCCAGCTGCCCAGGATCGGGGTCGGTACTGTCTGGTTCCTCGAGCCTATTGACAGAAGAGAACTGCTGAGTGTAGGATCGGGAAGAGGGGTTTACAGGGGCAGGGAGGGACACCCTGGTGGGTCCCACCTGCCACTCAGCCCTCTTGTGGGAGGCGAGACATTACACACAGCTCCCCAAGCAGCCCTCTCCTCACCTCTCCCTCACGCTGTCTGGTTTCTGCAACTCTCAGACAAGGCTCTCCACGCCTTGGGACTCCACACGGCACTAACCTTTTCGTGGTTTGGCAGAAAAGACTAGCTGTCCACAGAATGCTTGCTCTCCCTGCCACTGTGCTTGGACCAGCCAGGGACGACTTCTCCCAGCACCCCCACCCCTGCAGTTAGGGACAGCCATGTGCCTGGGCCCCTGCCAGCGGAATATGTGGGACGTGGCCACACTCCCGGGCAGGACGCCTCCCTGGTCTCTTCCCTTTTCAGGTTGACAGGGATGAGTTCCTCAGGGCCTCATCAGAAGCCAGGTGCTGACGATGACAAAAGTTCCATCAGCCAGGGGCCTGGAAGTCTGCATGGAAGGGGACATCCTGGGGACCTGCTAACCCACCCAGTTCTGGGACATGAGCGAAAAACAAACTTCCGTTGTGCGTAAACCACTTCCACCTTGGGGATCTCTTGGTAGCAGCAGGTCGGCCGCCCAGAGGGCAGAGCTGGCTGTGATCACGTTGAGAGCTGAGTTGAGAGCTGACGGGGCTCCCTGCACTCAGATAGCTACACTCAGAGGAAAGTGGTAACTTCCATATACGGAGACACTGGGGAGAACAATAGGGTTGGGTGGGAGGTGTTTTTCAAGCTGGAGGGAAGAAATAGTCCCTCATCCTTTGCATGTAGTGCAGGTGGGCCAGGCAGTTGGGGAAAGCAGAAATGCAGGGGTCCATTGCGTGCTTCAGACAGGTCACTGAGCGGCCAAAGCCGAAGCCTTCCCTGGAAGCACCCTCACCCTCGGCTTCAGATACAGGGTGTCGGGGAGAGGACAGGGGAGAAATGAACGGTGAGCTGCCAAACAGGCTGTGAGCTCTGGTTAAGAAATCTGTGCATGCAAAACTCCTGCATTCAATAAATATATATATATACATACACACACACATACACACACATATATATACATATATGTATATGTGTATGTATATGTATATGTATATATAATCTTTTATATATATATGAAAGTTAAACTATCATCTTGCCTTGTTTTAGTATAAATTTAGTATAAATTCAAAAGCTTCCCACCTGTTGTGACTGAACTAAGGAGAACAAAATTTTTGGTTTGGTTTGGATGTGATAAGTAGTAAATAGTAGAAGCTGGCAAAAGAGCAAGAACTCAGGAAAAAGAGCTGAGGAAATGTCGGAGGGCAGATCCCGCTGGCCAGGTTTTCCCTCACCTTGTAAGGGCACAGTCTGTCCCTGGCGGTGACCCAGGGGCCACAATCTGCTCTTTTCTGAGTCTCCTCACGCAAGGCTCCCCTGCTGAAGAGCACCGTGTGTGCGCGTGCGTGCGTGTGTGTGCACGTGTGTGTACACACGCAGCAGCTCGAGCCCAGAAGCAACCCCACCATTTCTGCTGTGTAGAATAAACCCTCCTGCCTCTTGTTTTTCCTCCCTTCTTTGACCATTGCCCGCTCTGCCCTGGGGAGCCTGTCTGACAGGGATCTGTGCCTGCTCTCTCGTGGGTGTTGCAAAATTGTGCCATCCCAGCCCTGCTTCCTCCCCCCACCCCCACCCCACCCCAGATCTCTGCTCACCAGACCCATCTTTTCATCCCTTTTATTCTCCGGGCTAAGCTTCGAGAAATGAAACTGCCTTTCAAAAGCAGTCTGACTTAGGTCGGTAGTCGAGTTATCTGGCTGATATATCTTTTTTGCATAGATAGGGTTTTCAGAACTGCAAAGAAAAGGAGGGGGAAGAAAATGATCTTGACTCCGTACAATCAGAATTGTACCATTCAGTAACTGTCTGAAAATTAATACAGCAAACTCAATACTCACTTTGTGAAAAGGCAAGACCGAGTAGACTCACTTGGAGGCTGTCCATCAATCAGTCTGCCCCACCCACACCCATGCTGCCACAACCCCAGGTAGAGTGAGTCACGACACCCTTCTCCAGCTGTGGTCGAGGCACATGGGTCAGGCCTCAGTCCCTAGAGTTAAACTGGGACAGGGGCTCCCAGGCAGCTTCGGATGCTCAAACCAGAATGTCAGGCGGGACTGGGGCACCATTTTCCAGCACATACATAAGAGCAGAGAAAGACAGCGTACAGAGAGAGAAAAAGGAAGCAGGTTCGCAAAGAGAAGCCATGCTGGAAGCTGCATTGTCCCAAAGAGGAAAGCACTGGCCTCTTCTTGGTCCCTCAAGTGGTCTGGCTGTGTGTTCCTGACTGCTGTGGTCTAAATGTTGGGTCCTCTCAAAATTCATATGTTGAAGCCTGACTCCAGTGTGATGGTATTTGGAGATGCGGGGCGGGGGTCTTTGGGAGGTGATTAGGTCATGAGGGTAGAGCCCTCGTGAATGGGATTAGTGCCCTATAAAAGAGGTCTCAAAGAGCTCCCTCATCCCACCACGTGAGGACACAGCGAGAAGGTGCCATCTGTGAACCAGGAAGCAGGTCCTCACCAGACACCAAATCTGCTGCCACCTTGATCTTGGACTACTCAGCCTCTAGAACTGTGAGAAATAAATTTCTGTTGCTTATAAGCCACCCCTTTCTGGTATTGTTACAGCAACCAGAACAAACCGAGACACTGATTGTGGCTTCTGTGACAGACTGGTGCTTTCCAACATACCTAGGCTCCCCTCCCCCTGCCTTTTTATTTGAAAAGGATTCTGCTCTTTATTAATCAAACAACCTCTAAGACAGCCACCTTGTTCTTAAAAATTTTCCTTACTCTAGTGAACAGCCCTGTGAGACACCTCTGGGTATGTCCCCTTCAGAGAGTTCCCCAGGGCTGCCCCCATGCCTGCCCTGGGAGGCTCAGGCCTATCCAGGGACATAAACCTTCCGCTTCATTCCCCCATTCATCTGTTCACTCAACAAGCATTAACTCATCCTCTACCGCGTTCTAACTACGTAAGTGCTGGGAACACCAAGATACATGAGGCACAGTCCTGCCCTCAAGGGGCTTGCTATAGTGAGGAAAGGCAGATAGGAGGTGTAGAGGTATATCACCAGGTGAATTCCCTCTCTCACCTGCATTGGTACGACCAGCGATAAACAGAAGTCGCAAAGGCACAAAACAACCTGGCAGGTAGGGAGTTGTAAACGTGCTGACTTAACCCAGAGATTTTTGTGGTTTATTTATATTTCTTTTCTTTAGAAATATAAGGGATTTTTTTTTTTTTTTTTTTTAGACAAAACCAGAAAAAGTGACAGGGCCCAGAGAGCACCTTATGTGCTATGTTGAGGAGTCTGGACTTTATGGTAAGAATTATAGGAAGCTATTGAGGGTTTCATTGGGGGATTGGGGGGTTGACCACTTCAAAAAGATTCTCGAGCTGCTACGTGAAGAGTCCATTGCAGGAGACCAGACTAAAGGGAGGAATATCATTTAAGGAGCTGTGATCACAAAGGCAGAGAAAGGAGATGAGGAAATAAAGCTTTTGTATTGCTACGGGATGAGGAGTTATATAATTACTGGTGTTTAAATAAAATTATTTGTTAAAATTGGTAAAGAAACCATGAAACCAAAAGTAGAACATAACACTTCCAAATACTAGGGGAAACAGAAAGTAGCATTGTTTATTCCAGCAAAACTCAGGATGGAGGATAAAAGGTAAACATCAAGAGAAGCATGACAGGACTTCCATTTTTGTGTACGATTTAGTTCGCATAGGCCAACAATCCTGCTCTAACAAGTAGAAAACACCAGAAAACTTACCAAACAAAATCATAATTTTAAAGTCATCGGATAGCTGTGGAAGCAATTCCAGAGAGGAGAGGACCCTTCTGGAATGAGTTGGCATCTCTGGCTATTTTCCATGTACCAACATCAGGTACCAAGGCAAAGACTGATGCCTCCATGCTCCCAGCATATCTGGTGGATTTTTCCTTCCGGAACTGGTTGCTTTCCTGGCAGGTAGGCAGCTAACCTTGCTCTCTACACCTCCCTCCCCGTGGTGGGCAATTCAAGAAGTGCATCTGGATAGGTTAGAGACCCTCCAGGACCCTGACTATAGGCAGCCTTACCCAAAACTTATCTGAAAAAGAACCAAATAAAATGCTAGGACTGTAAAAATAAAACAGCTGAAAATAAGAACTCAATAGATGGGTTTAACAACAGATTATTAGACACAACTGACGAGATAATTAGGAAATTATCTAGAATCAAATATAGAGAGACAAAAAGAATAGACAATACACAAGAAAGGGCAAGAGAAGATGAGAATACAGTGAGAAAATCTAGAATGTGTTTAACTGGTGTATAGAACGAGAAGAGAGAGAATAGGGCAAAGATAACAGTCAAAAAAGAAATGACTGAGAACTACCCAGAACTGATTTTTTTTTTAATTAAAATTATTGGGGTGACATTGGTTAATAAAATCAGTTTCAAGTGTACAATTCAACAGTACGTCATACATATATTGCATTGTGTTTACCACCCAAAGTTAAATTTCCTTCTGTCACCAAATATTTCACCTTTTTTACTCCTATCTCCCTCCCCCTCCCCTTTCCCTCGGCTAACCACTAATCCACTGTCTGTGTCCATGAGTCTCTGTTTCTCATGTTCATTTTGTTGCTTTCAGTTTTATGTCCCACATATGAGTGAAGTCATACGGTTTTCAACTTTTTCTGTCTGATTTATTTCACTTAGCATGATTATCTCAAGATCCATCTATGTTGTCACAAATAGCGGCATTGCATCTTTTCTTATGGCTGAGTAATATTCCACTGCATATATGTACCACATCTTCTGTATCCAGTCACCTATCGTAGGACACTTCAGTTGCTTCCATGTCCTGGCCACCATGAATAATGCTGCTATGAACATCAGGGTGCATATATCTTTGTGGATAAATGTTTTCAGGTTTTTGGGGGTAAATAACCAGAAGAGGAATTGCTGGGTCATACGGTAATTCTATTCTTAGTTTTCTGAAGAATCTCCATACTGTTTTCTGTAGTGGTTGTACCAATTTACATTCCCACTGGTAGTGTGTGAGGGTTCTTTTTTCCCAACAACCTCTCCAGCACTTGTTATTACTTGTCCTATTGATGATAGCCATCTAACAGGTGTGAGATGGTATCTCACTGTGGTTTTGATTTGCATTTCCCTAATAACTAGTGAACTTGAACATCTTTTCATGTGTCTGTTGGCCATTTGTATGTCTTCTTTGGAGAAGTGTCTGTTCAGGTCCTCTGCCCATTTTTTAACTGGATTGTTTGTTTTTTATGGTTGAATTGCATGAGGTCTTTATATATTTTGAATATTAGGCCTTTATGGGAAGCATCATTTGCAAATATATTCTCCCATTCAGATGGCTGCCTCTTTGCCTTGTTGATGGTTTCTTTAGCTGTGCAGAAGCTTTTTAGTTTGAGATTTGCATTCATTTTTGCTTTTACTTCCCTTGCCTTTGAGGCCAAATTTATAAAATCATCTCTAAATCCAAGTTCCAAGAGTTTAGTACCTGTTTTCTTCTATGCAATTTATTGTTTCAAGTCTTATATTCAGGTCCTTGATCCATTTTGAGTTTATTTTGGTGTGTGGTGATAGACAGTAGTCTAGTTTCATTCTTTTGCAGGTGGCTTTCCAGTTTTCCCAGCATCATTTATTGAAAAGGCTTTCCTTTCTCCACTGTATGTTTTTGGCTCCTTTGTTGAAATTAATTGCCCATATACACGGGGGTTTATTTCTGGACTCTAAATTCTGTTTCATTGGTCTGTGTGTCTGTTTTTCTGCCAATCCCATGCTATTTTGATTACTGTCATTTTGTAATATAATTTGAAGTCAGGCAGAGTGATACCTCCAGCCTCGTTCTTTTTTTCTCAGGATTGTTTTGGCCATTCGGGGTCTTTTGAACTTCCACACAAATCTTATGATTTTTGTTCTATTTCTTTTAAAAATGTCATTGAGATTTTGATGGGAATTGCATTAAATCTATATAATGCTTTAGGTAATAAGGTTATTTAAACTATGTTGATTTTTCTAATTCATGAACATGGAATATCTTTCTACTTCTTTGTGTCTTCTTCACTTTCATTTAATAATGTCTTATAGTTTTCAGTGTATAGGTCCTTCACATGTTTCATTAGGTTTATTCCTAGATACTTTATTCTTTGTTTTCCAATTGCAAAAGGGATTTTTTTTCTTTTTCTGAAAATTCATTGTTAGAGTAGGAACGCTATGTATTGTTGAACACTGATTTTATACCCTGAAACTTTACTGTATTTGTTTTTTATTTCTAATAGTTTTTTAGTGGAGCCTTTAGGGTTTTCTATACAGAGAATCATGTCATCTGCAAATAGTGACAGTTTGATTTCTTCATTCTCTATTTGGATATCTTTTATTTCTTTCTCTTGCTCTAGCTAGGACTTCCAATATTATACTGAATAATAGTGGTGACAGTGGACAGCCTTGTCTTGTTCCTGATCTTAGAGGGAAGGTTTTTCGTTTTTCACCAATAAGTATGATATTAGCTGGGGGTTTGTTGTATATGGTCTTTATTACGTTGAAATACTTTCCTTCTATATCTGTTTTATTAAGTATTTGCCCAGAACTGACTAAAACATCACTTTACAGATACAAGAAGACCCATGAATATCAAGTAGACCAAACCAAAAGAAATCCACATCTAGAAACATCACGTTAGAGCTGCAGAAATTCAAAGACAATAAGAAAACTTCAAAAGCATCTAGAGAAAAAGACAGTTATCTTCAAAGGAACAACAGTGAGACTGCAGCTGACTTCTCAAAGGAAAGCGTAAACGGCAGTGGGCTACGTGTTGAAAGGAAGTAACTGTCGACCTCGCATTCTTCATCCTGTGAAAACATCCCTCAGGAGTTAAAAGTCAAATCTGGGAAAGGCAATATACCGTGCGATTCCAACTATGTGACATGCTGTGAAAGGCAAACCTATGGGGACAGTAGAAAGATCAGTTAGGCAGTCAGTTCATCTTTACCTGCATTTCTGGGGAGGCTTGCGTCTCACAGGTGTCGCAGAGGCTTTCTGCCTCTCCTTTGGAACCGCACTGTGTATACTGAACGTGAAGTGAGGCAGTTTGGCATACACCCTGGCCTTCTCTATGTCTTTAAATCCTTTTAAGGTATATTGTTTTCCTACAGGAAGATTTTTTAAAAAAAAAAAGTGTAAATAGCTCCTAAAGTCAACTCCAGTTGCCGTTGGGGTAGGAAGTCATTTGACAGCTGGAAGTCTAAAAACAAAGCCCAGTGATCACAAAGTACCTGTCTTGTATTGCAGAACAGCTCTCCTCTCTTCACCTGTCTCTTGCTGTCTTCTAAACAGAGGATCATAAAATGGTGGGACTGTGACCTACAAGAAAAAGTCTCTCTAAGGACCCGAGTATAATTCGGATTAAGCTTTTCACGCGGTCTGAAGCACTCAGGTGTGGCCTGACTGTACACCTTGAATAGGAACCCACGGAAGAAGGGAAGAATGAATGTCACCTGCTCACATTAGGAAATCCCACCGAGGCTTCAGTGGCTGAATGGAGGGAGAACTGCCCCGAGAAGAGAGGCACGCTTCTGCCCAGAGTTCCTCTGTACCACTGCATCAGTCAATAAACATTTGCTGATGCCACTGCATGCCACATCCCAACGACTCAGGGATCTCCACAGACAGGCCATAAACAGTGACAGTCTGGTCATGAAAGGCAGCAGCTCAGGGTGCTTTAAGAGCACCAGGCAGTGCTCCGAAGTGGCCTGGGAGGGTCAGCGCCTCCTGCGAGGGCTGACAGCTCATGATAACGGGAGGGCAGGTGGGGACCTCGGTGCCGTGGGTGTCAGGAGCCAGAGTATAGAGGTCGTGGACAAAGGTGGTGTTCTCTCTCCCCTTCTGATTATCGGCTTTAAACAGAGGGACTGTTTCCACCTTTTTTACTCCCCCACACACTTCACCTTGACCTAGTGCTGTTTTCAAGGTAGACAATTACTGAATAAGTGAGGCTGCATAGTGACTGCCCAACACCCTACTTAGCAAGCCTCCCAGAGCCAAATGAACCTTCTTATCTTCGTAACAATTCTCTGTGCTGGTTTTCAGGGCGAAGCAAAATAAACCACTTCTCTCTTCAGAGCCACACACTTTTTTTTTTTAAATGAACAGTAATATCAGGCAGCTACTTCTGCTACACAGGAGTAAAACACGGAAAACTTTAGCTCAGATGTTGGCAGTCTAAAAGGTGAAGACTCATTACGAACTCAACTACTGACTGCCCTTCTGCCATCCCTCCTTCTACTTCCATGAGAAAGCTCTTCCTCCTGAGCCATTGCTCCCTGCGTGGGTTCTGTGACACACCTGTCACACCCCACTGCACTCACTCTCTTCCTCTCCCTCCTGGGCTTCCAGTTTGCTCAATGTAGTGGACAAATGAATGAAAGAATGAATGGACATGCCTTGCTCACAATGTAAATTCTCCAATAGTTGAAATTACTTTGGGTTCCCATTCTAAAACTCAGGGAAAATGCTTTTGTGGATTTTTTTAAAATGAATACAGAGTAACTACAACTCTCCTAAAATGACTAGGTTTTCTGCAACCCCAGAGCTTCTAAGAATAAATAAATAAAAGTGAGAAACTTATTTACCTTTCCGTAATTTGGGTCTTTTTTCATCATATTAAAAGGATTATATACTTCAGGATCATAAAGGTCTCCAAATACAATTGCCTTTAGGGGGAAATAAAAAAGTATGCCTAAGAGCAAATCACTACATACAAATGTGTCTTGCAAGATTCAAGAAAGCTGAGTACTTTATTCCATTTTTATATAAATATCAGAGATTCAAAGGGCTCAGAGAAACCTCAGAAGCATATTAGACTGGAGCGAGAGTCCCCCGCCTTCCAGGTGAAGTGAGCATCCAGCTTCAGTCTGAAGTCATCGACTAGCCTTAGTCTGAGAACTTCCGTTCCATTAGGCAGGTACTCCCTTGATCATTCTAACCGCTGGGAAATTTGTCCTTAGACAGAGTTGAATTGAAATCTGCCTTGTCACTGCCAGGTACAGATACTAGTTCTCGCCCCTGAAGCAGCACAAAATCTCTCTACCTATCATCCAAATGCCAACCTCTTAAATATTTAAAGGTTTCATTCCCTCTTATGTCATCTCTTCCTTGGGCTAAATACCCCAAACTTCCTTCCACTTTTCCTCCCAGGAAGTGTTGTCAAGCTCCCCGCCCCCTAAAGTTTCCACAGCTGGTGAACGTCCCCTCTAGAGTGCAAATCAGGAGTGACGAGATTACGACAGTGTGGACAGGGGAGACTCTGGTGCCTTCCACTCTAAGTAGAGCCTCTCTTAATACAGCCTATGAGCTTGCATGCTTTCTTGGAAGCCAGTTCACATGATTGACTCACACTTAATTAGAGTCATTTAAAATCACTCAGACTTCAACACATGGCTTTTCTAAGGTATGGCTTCCTGGTCCTGTAATTGTGCGATCACATTTCTGGGCACAGCTGTTAAGACTATGTATGCACTTTGGTTTCAAAGAGACCTGGATGCTTGAGCTCTTCCTCTTGGGTATTTGGAAGTATTTAAAGTACACATCCAGAAATTCTGCCCGTAAATATACTTCAATGCTCTAACATTCCAGTTAAACTACTCTAGGTCTCTAGTAAATAACTGGAAATTTAGGTGGGTCTAAATTTCAGAAGAGGGTCCTAAGTAATAACAAATGCTAGAGAGAATGAAGAGAAAAAGGAACCCTCATACACTGCTGGTGGGACTGCAAATTGGTACAGCCACTATGGAAAACAGTATGGAGGTTCCTCAAAAAACTAAGAATTGATCTACTATAGGATCCAGCAATCCCTCTACTGGGTATTTACCCCAAAGACTTAAAAAATCATATCCATAAAGATATTTGCACACCAGTGTTCATAGCAGCATTATTCACAGTGACTAGGACACGGAAGCAAGCGAAGTGTCCTATGATAGATGATTGGCTAAAGAAGCCATGGTACATATATACAGTGGAATATTACTCAGCCATAAGAAGAAATGAAATACAGTCATTGGCAACAACATGAATGGAACTCCAGATAATCATGCTAAGTAAAATAAGCCAGACAGAAAAAGTTGAAAATCACATATCAATTATATATGGGATATAAACCTAAAAGCAACAAATGAACAGGACACACAAACAGAGACTCATGGACATGGACTATAGACTAGTGGGTAGAGGGTGGGAGAGGAGGGGGTAGGTAGATGGGATAAAGGGGCTCAAATATAGGGGGATAGGGGAAGGTGAAGTGGGTAAAGGGGATCAAATATATGGCAACTGAAGGAAACTGGACTTTGGGTGGTAATCACACAATAGAATATACAGATGTTAAATTATAACGTACTCCTGAAAATTATATAATTGTATTAACCAACGTTACCCCCAATAAACTTAATTAAAAAAAAAAAAAAAAGAACGTCCTGACCTCAAAGTTAAAACAGAAAAATCTTCAAAAGCAGCAGCCAACATTTTGATGTTGTTTCATGAAGCCGAACTGAAGAACAGAGTATAGACACTGGTGGTCCCTACACCTAATAGCTAACTCAACAGCCATGAAGTCCCGTCTCCCTTGCCCACTGCCTGCTGCGGAGACTGAAAAGCCACACACTCTCTTTCCTGGCCCTGCTTCTAGCTAGAACTTGCGATGCGACCCAGTTACAGCCAATGAGACCTCAGGGGAAATCCGCTAGGAGCTTCTGGGGACTCTTTTTGCTTCCTGATCAAAGAATGAAGTGTAAGAAAAGGGTCCCCTGGTCCTGTTCCTTGCCCCTATCTTCCTGCCTTGAACGGAGACCTAACACAGGGGCTGTAAGCAACCAAATGTGCTTACAAATGGGAAGGTGATGGGGACACTGAAAACATTAAGGATAGCAGAATAAAATGACAGGAAAAACCTGAGTGATTAATGACATTGTCATGCTGCCAGAACCCACCGTGAGACCACCTACCCCTCAATTTATTGTTCAGTAAAAATAAAGGTTCTTAACAATTTTAAGCCACTGTTATTCTATTAACATTTTCCTAAAAGCATTCCTGATCAATCTAGTTTCAAATCTATTCCCTCTACCTGAAACTCTAGGTTTAAAAATGCAGTAGGCTGTATTACATACAATTCTATGGATTAAATTTAACTACAAAAATAAACTTGCAACTATTTGTATGGTCTGTGAAAATGTTCACCCAACTCTTCAAATTATACTTTATTTAAAAAATAATAACAGTACCGTTTTATCTGCGTGCTTTAAAAAATATTCGAAATTCTCCTGTTTTTTTTTTTCGAACCCTCTATATGAAATTACTTTTTTAGTAATTCTCTGCTGAAGAGGCTCTGCAACATTTTCAATCCATTTTTTATGTAACATCTCTTTTCTTCTTTCCTTAAAAACATCCAGATGCTGAAAATACGTATCCAATTTCTAATGAAGTGATACAAACAAGGAAAACAAATTATTAAGAAGTTTTCCACTTACTGTCATTTGAATAAGGGGGGGATGACTTGTTCCCACTCCTAAACTCTTACCATATTCAGGTGGCAAAGTCCTAGCATAAGATAACTGAAGAATAGAATAAAGCATGAGATAATTGAAGAACAGAAAGAGAACCAGAGAGCACAGAGCAGGAAGGACCTATGAAAAGTTCTAAACCGCATCTGTGCCTTCGGATTAAAACGCATCCAATCCACTGCTAACTCATGAAATTCCTGCTTCTTTTTAAGGATTTCATAATGCTCCTTTGTCACCCATTCCATGTCCCTAGCCTTCATCATCAGTGAAGGCTATGACAAACTATGTAGAGTGGAAAGAGGACTAGACTTGCTCCCATACCTCTCTCTCTCAACCTATAAAAAGGAAAGTAATCCCACCCATCTCTTTGACACTCGAATGCAAATATATGTGAATTTATATAAATCACAATACAAATGTTAAAATATTATTATAACACTGAATTTTAATCCCTCTTGTTGAAATTAAAATCTCTTTAAGTTCATTAATTCCATAGTGACTATCAAAAGTGACTAGTCATTACCTTTCTATACTAATTCATTTCTGGTGGCTTTCTATTTCCCCACTGCAATGTGGGAACACATGAGGAGGAGGTAAGTTTTAGTCAGAATTTCTATTCAGCACCAGGACAAAAAAGGGGATCAGTCAGAGCAGTCTCTCAGGTCTGGGAATCCAGACCGCTCAGTGACCCTGGCAGGGAGGTGGCACAATCTCAGATCTATGGAGTAAAAACAAGTGAATCAAAGGAGGCTCATTTTTCCAGCAAAATAAACCTCTTCGATATGGTAACATCCTCTGGGCCGTGCTGCTCTGCATCACTCTCGCTTGCCTAGAACACACTTAGAATCAACACTCTGTAGCCCACTCTTACCTTCACGACATTATTTTCTCTAAATAATATTGTGTGTACAGCTTCATCAATGTCTTCTCTAGCTAATGCCTAAAATAAGAGAATTGAGTATTAGGCTGTAAATCCTGAAGAGACACACCATTATGACAAAACTCAGCATATTTTACCAATAGTTTTAGTGTAAATCTAATGTCTGCACCTCGAAGCATATTCGTAAATTTTTATTATGGAAATTTTCGAGCATGATTCTCCACGAACCCATCGCTCAGTTTCAACAATTATGAACTCAGTCAGTCTTATTTCATCTAAATCCCTACTCACTCCTCTGCCCCCACCCAGATTATTTTGAAACAAATCCTTTATGTCATACCATTAAATCATATTTTATTTTATTTTATTTATTATTATTTATGCCTACAGCACCTGGTCTTCCTAGGTGGTCTCCCATCCACATACTAACTAGGCCCGACCCTGCTTAGCTTCTGAGATCAGATGGGATTGGGCTTGTTCAGGGTGGCATGGCCGTAGACCATGGATCGTGGCTCCACTGGGGTATGATCCCAGGGCCTTCTGCGTGTAAAATAGATGTGCTCACCGCTACACTATGGAACCACATCCAAAAATCATATTTTAAAGTACCAAGAAAGCTTACTAATTAAAGGGACCCTCTATAAAACGAATCCTCTTTTCAGGAATTCGTAGATTTCCTGACTTCTGTTAGGCCTTTTTATCATAATTCAAAACTACAGAGAGTTAGATTTAGTACAACTGGTCCAGGGTCACAGAGCCAGTCTGTGGTGGCTCCTGGCCAAGGACCAAGATTGTCTTAAATCTAGGGACTTGTTGTTTCCCTGTGAGTTTGAGTAAAGCTGATCCATTGAAATCCCCACTGTGAACGGGTAGTCCAGCTTTTAGTCTTACAAGACTCAGTAGTAACAAATGTAAAGACTCTAGCATCTGGAGGAGAAATGCTATTACCTACAAAGAATTATCCAGTATGAAACGACACAGGTTCTTACAACTATATTATTCCATCTCTGGCTCTTCGTGCAGTTCTGCCACAGTGAGTGTGCCTCAAAACAAACCAAACCCCAAACTCAAATAACAACTCTGTGAATCCGAGAAATCTCAAAAAGGAGAGTTGTATTTTTACCCACACACTAACAGTTTCACATGAAACCTAAGACGATATTCAGACACCTATTTGGGTCTTCTCCAAAATAAAACTCCCTTGATAGTATAAACAGAATCTTGTTTTAAAGCATTCTTACACTTATTTTTAAGTGGCAGTTGGGAAATCATGTGAAACAAACATTTTCCCCTGATACTACAAGACAAAATTTAGAAGAAATCAAACCATTTATTTGTAGTAGAAACACAGACTTCGACAAGCATTCTGGGAAACCATAGTTTTTTAGCCATTCCATTAACATTATTAGCAAATGTTATATATGCTATTGGTCGTGTCTCAGATCATCAAACCACTTTTTGTTGTTGTTGTTGTTGCTGTTGTTGCTGCTGCTGTTTCCAGGAAATAGTTCTTGTCTCTGACAGCTCCTTCTTCATGATTTTGCCAGCAAATATAAGGAAGATGTTAATGATTTCTAGCAGCACTTGTGAAATCCACGGTTTTCCATGCAACGCATACAAACACTGTCTCACTACTCTTAATTGCCACCATGGCAAAAGGGGGCAAAACTAAAGGAAATATCCAAGAGTTTTCCTTACAGCGAAGCAAATTGCAGGATCGTATAAAATAAAGAGAGGTTCTTAAAGAGGCAATCAGCGCTTTACCAAGACCCTGCAGGGTCGAGACTTCACTGGTGAGCCCAGACCCGGCTCGTCCCGCAGGCGAGCTCGGGGACGGCGGCGTTTACCCGCACGCACGGCCGGTGGCCGTCGCGGCCCTGCGCCCCGGGCTGGCCGCGGGCGACACCGGAACCGCACGCGGCCACGGGCCCCCCGGGCCATTCCGGTTCCACGAATGCCTTCGAGCGCCCGGTGGAGGCCAGGCGCCGTTCTCGTTCTGGGGAACGCAACCGTTATTAACGCAAAACAACTCTCGATCTCAAGAGATTTCTGCCCCGCCGCCCCACAAGGCTGTGTTATTTTACCTCCATTAAAGCGACTGACTCTGGCTGTGGCCATTCTTTTAATTTTTCCGGCCTGAAATGTTCACCGTAGGTGGGCGTTTTCGTGGCCGCCATAGGTAACGGGACCCCTGAGGGGGACGGTGAATCCAGGGGACGCAGTGAGTGGGTGACAGCAGAAAAGCACGGCCGTGGGGCTCGGGACGTGGCGGCGGCGGCCGGCGGGGGCGGGGGCGGGGGCCGGGCACCCACCCGGCTCAGGGGGGCAGAGCGCGGGGCGCCCGCTCCGCGCGCCCCGCCTCCCCGAGGGGCCCCACCCCCGGGCAGCGCCGACAGCCGGGGTGCAGGCGGGTGAGCCTACCGCGAAGCCGGCGGGACGGCGCCTCGGGCACTGGGAGAGGGCGAGGGGAGCGTGCTTTAAAAGCCAATCAAAGCGCTGTACAAACTCGGGCCCCTCTGCCCTGCACCCCCTTTCCTCCTCTGCCCGCGACGCGGGGAGGTGGGACAGGAAGAGCGGGGGGCTCCGCGCGACCCCCGCCCGTGCGCGTGGGGCCTTCAACCGCCCGATCCAGCACCGCACCAGGTTTTGATTTAAAAAAACATAAAATAAATTGAGGTCATGTAAATTAATACTAAAGAGAATTTATCATTTATCTGTATGAACTAGGGCTACAACTTGAGGAATGACTTTTAGTGTCCCTTTGCCTCAGGAATCCAAAATTCTGCTGCTTATGCTCCAGGTCCTGCGATGTCTTCCTGTGACTGAGTCAAAACCAACATGAGTCCGAGAGCGATTTGCAAATCAGAATCAGCAGCTGGGTGATCATACTCGAAATGAATTTTTAAATTTTCTGAAGACTGTTGGGAAAACCTGGGGGAATGTGTGGGTGTGGATTTCAAGGGTGACCGAGCAAAGGGAGCACTCCTTAAACTAGGGAAACGCCAAGTGAATCGACACAGACTCTCAGTAAGGTAGCTTCCCTATTTTTATTGTCTCTTTCAGGCATTATTTCTTAACTTCTGGGGAAAAGACATTTGCGGTAACTGTCAATACATGGTATTGTGGTTTCTTAATTATCATACTAGACACAGAACTCAAAAATTAGTTGAAGTTCATTGCAGATGCTTTTCTTAGACACAGAACAATTCTTAATTGCCTTCCTTGGTCCCCATCCTGAGTGACTCCTGCTGACGGATGGCTTCCTTTGAAGCAGCCTTCTTTATTGTCCTCTTTTACCAGCCAAGGATCAGGGTGTGTGCCCTTCAGTTGCTAAAACCTTTTGAAGGTGACAGAAGAGTTAAATGTGATATAGGGATAAAGGGCTTATAACGCAGAAAGAGTTCCTGGGCTAAGCTGAGCTGATCCCTCTGAGGCCGCGTCCTCCGGACAGAGCTGAGTGACTCCTCTCAAAAGCAGGGTCCTCACCTAAACCTGCCTCAGCCTCTCCTCACTCTGTCTGGATTCAGAAATGTGCAAAGATTCAGGGACACAGCCAACCCTATTATATGTGAGGGACCCCCTATAGTCCTGCTTGCAGATGTCAGTGTCTGAAGTGCTCATTTACACCAGGATTGTTGCAATTTAGAAAGTACCAGGTTCCTTTCTTCCCTTCTTTTCAAAACTCTGAATCTGTATCCTCCACCTTCACTATCAGCTTATGGACCAGCTCACTTGATTGAGAAAATGAAGTAAACAGAAGTAAACAATCTTCCTACACAAAATTCATCAAGCTAGCTCTGTCTATAGCCATGTATTGTGCCTGCCTTCCTCTTACAAGCGATGGACCATCTTGCCTTCTGTTTAAGAAGTGCATCCCCTCTTCACAGGTAAGAGGGGTAGGATGAGAGGGACAGTTTTAAGTAGAGAAGTCAGAGAAGGCTGCTCTGAAGAGATGACATTTGTGCAGAGATCTGAGTGAACTGAGGGAGTGACACATGGAAAGATCTGAGGAAAGAGTGTTCCGGCAGATGGTTTGGCAGAGGCGAAAGCCTGAAATGGGAATGAGGTTTGTGTGTTCCAAAAACAAGAAAAAGCCAACGAGGCCGGAGCATAGTGAATGAGGAGAGAAAGGCAGGAGATGAGGTTAGAGGAGAGACATGTGCCTAAACATATAGGGGGTTAGAGGCATGATGAGGAGAATAAAATCCAAACTGTGAAGGGAAGGCGTCTGAAGGTTTTGAGTAGGGAAGAAATCTTATCTAATTAACTTTTTTAAAGAATGCAGCTGCTACATAGAGAATTGATCATACAGGGGCGAGAGCAGAGGCTGAAGACCAGTGAAGAGACTAGTGCGCTAGGCCCGGTAAGATCGCAGCGGCTTGAGCTGGTGGTAGTAGTGAGGAACCTAGAATGGACAAGGAGACAGAGCTCGTTGCCTATTAGACATGGCAAGTGAGCGAAAGCCAAGAATCACAAAGACCCCTAGACTTTTGTCCTGAGGGGTCCTGGTTAGATTATGGTCGTATTCACAGAACTAGGGTGGGGGGGATTTGGAGGAAAAGCACATTTGGCAGGAAAAGGGTTGGAAGTATAAAAATAAAAAATGATCCTGGTTGGTGCTGGTTAAATTTGAGATACACATAATCATTATACTACATAGGAGGGTTTATAGGGCATGATGAAAAAGCAATGTAATTTTTTTTTTCCTCACTGTCCATTTGAACCTGTTCTGTTGGGATATTGTCTACTTATTCATTTGTTTTTTGTCTGTCTCCCCCATCAAAATGAAAGCTGCTTGAGATGAGAGATTTATCTATTTTTGTTTACCGTTATGTCTCCAAGCCCCTCAAACACTGCCTGGGCTCAGAGTAGGCACTTGTTAAAATTCTGAGGAAGAAAGTAAGCATGTGGGAAGATACTAAAATATGAGAGTAACAGGAGTTAAACCACAAAATAGTTTTAATACACATCCTATGAGTGAATAAAAAAAGAAGTTCCCTTACCCTTTAGGGTGGGAGTAGGAAAATGGAGAGGCAGTCAGACAAAAAGAACGATTGGAAAAATTGACATATTTAGACCAACAGACCACCCCTGTATGATTTCTAACTGAGAGCTGGGGAGGGTGGGCTGCGACTTCTCGAAACCCACTCCTTAAAGAGGCTGCACTCCAGAGCTTTAGGACACAGGGTGTGGAAAAGAGAACTGACGGGGAGAAGTGGCACCTAGACCTGGAGGGAGTAGGCTAGGCTAGACCAGTCAGAGTGGCAAGTTTAACTAGTTACCTTGGAACGAGAAATCTGTGCTCTGTGAACACCTATATTTCCATACATTGTACATTTTAACTATTTGGGCTTTTACTTTATTTCTTAAATTTTACTACTTTAATTTAGCATACAGTCCTTTTGAAATTTTTCTACCTGCCTCAGCTGAATTAAGGGGAGCAAAAGTTTGGGCCTGGCTTGGAAGTGACGAGTGATAAAAGGTAGAGAGGTGGTAGAGATGGTGGAGAGAGAGAACAAGGGCTGAAACTCAGGAGAGGGAGCTAGGAAAATCCTAGAGCCCACCCGCCAGAGGGTACCTCCTCTGTGCCGTTCCCAAAGGCAACTTTCTCCATTCTCTCTGAATAAAAGAAATCTGCCCCAGTCTCCTACTCTCTCCCTGGCCTTTCTTTCTTTCTTTTATTTATTTATTTTTTTGTGGGGGGGGGGCGGTGGTATCCGGGAAGCCTGACAGACAGAGACATTCCCAGCTGCTCAGATTTTGGTACCAGCAATTGCTGTCTTACGTTTTGCAAAACGGGACTCCCCCAGCTCTCACCGCATCCTGGTCCTCATCCCTTTCTTCCTCCCGGCCGAGGTTCAAGAAGAGAGGTGCCCTTCAGAGTCAGCCTCCTTGGGACTGGGATTCTTTCCCTCCCGATGACACAGAGGTTCTTTTCCTAGAAAGTATGACCTTTTGTTTCTGTAGGGAAGAACCAGAAAGGAAAGAATTCTCTTAACGATCAACTCAATTGTAGCACTTAATTTTCTATTTAAATCTGAAGTTGATGAGTTCTATATGAAATTGCATGTTTTTATGAAAAAAGAAAACTCAAATAAATAGCATGACCTTGCTTCCAGTAATATTTTCATCTGAAATCTCTTTGCTGCTTAATCGGCTGAGTGAGGGTCCTACAGAGTCAATGACCCCTCACAGAGTTGTCCATGTGCCTTCCCTGGGCAGGTCTAATTCTCCCAAGGACAAATGTGCCCTCTCCACCCCTGATCCATAGCTGGGGTGCTTCCCTCATTCATGGAAGAGTCTAATCTTCCTCTTCTTCCTGCCAGGGGGAGTTCATAGACTAAGCCTTAAGTCTAAAATATAAGCCATAGGTATTTCAACAATGTGATATTCTCCTTCCTGTCTGGGTCTCACCCTGTTAGAAGAAGTATCGGAGGACAAAACTCCTCATTTTATACCATATATAGGAATTAAATAGGATTGAGATGTTTGTTATCCTAAAACCTGATCCAAACAGGTCTGTAAGAGACCTTAGCAGTTAAGGATTATAGAGGAACTTACTTTTTTGGAAGCTACAAGTATACAAGAGTGATCTGAATGATTCCATCTTGTAAGGCCTCAGCTACCAAGTGAGTAGGGCTTAGTTTCACTATTTCCTATTATCTTTCAGTTTTAGCTCCTATTCAAAAGGCAGCACATTGTTAAACCACACCTCAAGGACATGTCCGCGATGGCCAGCTCCATCTCTAACTGTCATCCATTTCCGCTTTAAGTCTCTAAGTGTCCTATGAGGCAACTATTCTCTCTGCTGGCTATGCCAGCATCAAGCGTCTCTATAAGCCCTCCAGCTTCTGCCACACTGTATTCATTCATCAAATTCCAAGCCTATTCAGCAAAAGGGAAACTACTGCACCTTGTTTGGGGGCTTTTTAGGAATACAGTATTGTAAGCCAACTCCCTAAACATCAAATGAGCTCATTTTCTTCTGCCTTGCTAGGTTCTTTTTTTTTATTATCATCAATGGCTTGACTGAAATATAATTTACACGCCATAAAATTCATCTTTTAAGTATACACACCAATGACTTTTAGTATATTTACAGAAGTGTGTAACTATCACCACAATCTAATTTTAGAACATTTCTATCAGTCCAGAAATCTCATGCTCATTTACAATCACTCTCCATTCCCAGCCCCAATAATCTGTTTCCTGTCTCTATAGATTTGCCTTTTCTCATATTTCATATAAATAGTCATACAATATGTAGTCTTTTGTGATTGTCTTCTTTCACTGAGTATAATAGTTTTAATGTTCATCCATGTTACAGAATTTATCAGTATTTTTTTTCCTCTTAATTGCCAAATAATATTCCATATATAAATATACCACATTTTGTATATCCATTTACCAGTTGATGAACATGTAGGTTGTTTCCAGTTTTGGGCTATTGTGAATAATGCTGCCATGAACACTCACTCAGACACAAGTCTTTATAAGAACATATGTTTCCATTTCTCCTGGATAGAAACCTGGTAGTTGAATCGCTGGGTCACATGGTAATGTAATGTAATGTTTAACCTTTTGAGAAACTGTCAAACTGTTTTCCAAAATTACTGCATCATTTTACATTCCCTCCAGCAATGTCTGAAGGATCCTATTTTAATCAGAGAGTTAACAAGTTACTCCACTATGCAGAGAAATCTCTTACTTTTAATTCCGTAACCAGTTCATTGAGATGATTCCCCACGTTACACACAGAGTATGTACCACTTCTCTGCTCACATCTCTTTACTCTGCGTACAATACTGTAACAGCTACTACCCACCAAAGCCAGTCCAAAATTCCATTTATACTGTTCCAATTCAATTTAAATCTCCTCACCTTTAACTTTAATATGAGTTGTTAACAACTTTTTTCTGTGCCTGTGCTTGTTATTCCCAAATGTGTCAGCTGTTCGTTCTTTAAAATGAGAAGGAGCTGAGGAAAGGTGCCACCTCACCCAGACACAGTGGTGGGAGATGCCTGGTGTCATGCCACGAGAGTCTGGCATATGCCTCAGCACTGACTCCAGCAACTTAAAAGGATGGCAAAGGGTAGAAACACTGCCAAGCATTTTAAATGAAAGAAGAGCAGAGCGATGGAAGAACAGACTTACTTGCAAATAATTGCTTTTTCTTTTTTCTGGGATTCCAGAAGATGAGGAGCTCTTGCCAAGGGTTTCAAATCAAAACTACTAATGTTAAAATTCGCTTTCACTTTTAACCTTTAACAAGATAACACACATGAGGATGTTTTTAAAATAATACTAGCTTATACTCTTACAGAAATTATTGCTGTACATTGTTATGTATATTGTCCAAAATACCATTACTTCAAACTTGTGTGCATTCTTGGATGTGTAAGAGTTGCTGAAACCATTATGGAAATTGGTTTACTATTTACTGAGCACCTAGACTGGCCATTCCTCTAACTATGCCTGGCATGCAAATGGTTCCACAAAGAATTCATGGAAAGGATCAGTCTGATTCTGACTTAATTAGAATGAGTTTTCATCAAAAATGTGAATTTTTAAATATGTTTTGAGTAAAAGAAAAGAAATAGGTATAGCAAGCATCTAGATTAGTATACAAAGCATTATTAATAACAAAAGGGTTTCCTTTGTTAACATATCTAAGAAGAGTATTCAAGCAAAAATTAGAGGATGTGCCAAAAAACACAAGACAAAATGACCTTAAATATCTGGCATTCAATAAAAAATTATAAGACATGCAAAAAAAATTTTTTAAAAGGCAAGACAGAATAACCCACTATCAAGAGTACAGCAATCAACAGAACCAAATTCAGAAATGATCCTGATGTTAGAACTATTGGATAGGGACTTTAAAATAACAATGATTATGTTAAACAATCTAGTGGAAAGGTGAACAACATGTATGAACACATAATTTCAGAAGAAATGAAAACTATGTAAAAAATCAAATGGAAATACTTAAAATAAAATCATCACATCAGAGATGAAGAATTCTTCTGATAGGCTCTTCAGTATATGGGACAGCTGAGAAAAGACCCAGTGAACTTAAAGATAGGTCAGTAGAAACTGACCAATTGAAATATTAGTAGAAAAAAAGTTAAAAAAAAAAAAAGAACAGTATCTAAAAGCCATGTAGCCATGAGACTATATCAAATGGTCTAACATACATAGAATTGGAATCTCAGAAGAAAAAAGAAAGAATGAGCATAAGAAATATTTGATGTGATAATGGCAAAGAATTTCCAAAAAAGTAATGAAAGACACCAAACCACAGATACAAGAATCTCAGTGAGCCCTAAGCAGGATAAACAGAAGTAAAGGGGGGAAAAAAACCTAGACACATCAGTCTAGCTAATTAAACCAGAGAAAACGAGAAAATCTTGAAAGTACCCCCCCAAAAAGAAACATGGCATACAGAGGAACAAAGAACTACAGTAGATTTCTCAGTGAAAAACGAAATAAAAGAGAATCATAACTATGACAAAATATAGTCTCAAGAAAAAGTTTTCCAATTCCAACAGGTTCCATAATTTCTAATAATATTAAACATTACCTGCTCCTTTTACAAAATTCACTTTCTATATAGCATGTAGGCAGTTTAAGCCATTCAGCTGGAGTCATAAAGTGCCTTGAATTAGAAATTCTTGGGAATCTGGAATGCAGTTTGGCCTTCTCAATCTCTTTAAATTCTTTCATTGTATATATTTTGCCTGCAGGAAGATTAATAACTTGAATTAGCATACTGAAATACAACTCCCATTGCTCTTGGGTTATGGAATCACATAATAAATAGAAACTAAGTACCAGTTTCACACTGAAGAAGAGTTTTTTTTTCATTATCTTTGTCGTATTGTGCCTTTTTCAAAGGGTCTTGAAATGGTGGGATGGTGACCTACGAGAAAAGCACTTCTTTGAGGACTGGGTTTCAGACCTTTTTCAGTCTATCCTAAACATCCATTTGTGACTCTTATGACAAAAGAATCAAGAACACAGTATCTACAAACTAATGTCAGTCTAACCATTGTATATATTTAACACATAACAAAGAGATGGGGGCACTCTAGTACACCTCTTAGCAAGGCCCTCCAGCTGTGGTTAACTCTTGTTTTAATAGCCTGTTCAGATCATTGTGGATATTCTTCTCAGATACTATACCCAAACTCAACAAGTGGTAGTTTCTTTAAGTTAGTTATGACATAGAATCTAAAACTATTATCAGTTAATTATGCAAACTCTGCCTCATTAAAATCCATTGGTCTGTCTTGAACTTTGAATGGATCTTTTATCCATGTCATGAACTGGTTGTTTGGAAAAAAAATCGGATCACTGAGTTATGTGAGATATTTCAAGTGTTAATACATTTCATTATACGGTAATCACATTCATTATTACCAATATCATCAGTAAAATCTTTGAGTATTAGGCTGCTGTCACACTCATGATGGTGATATGATTTTTCCAAAATTCAATTTTTTGGCTTAAAAGCTCACATTTTATCATTGGCAACAAATATTGTCGGTTGTTTTTCTTGAAATGACAGACTCACTTTGTTAATTTTCCAGAAAATGTCTGCCAAATACCTAAGATTTAATAACCATAGTTTTGTAAGTCATTCTTTCAAGTAAAAATGGTGTTCTGTGAAAAAAAAGGTCAACCAGCCCAGCTCACGGTTCCAACAGTCATCCTGGATTTCAGTACGCAGCAAAAGTGCTCTTCACATACTTCTCATTTCATCACACAGCATGTTAAAAAGATGTGTACTCGAGGAGCAAGATTTGATCAAATTAATAACTTTGCTTGATCAAGGATATTCTTAAGTGAAATTGAATTTTTTTTTTTTTACCGTGAGCGCATGGCAATGAAGAACATGACCAGCAGTACAATGTGGTGACACTGACGTAAGCTGTTCCCAGGCACCAGTGGTTTTATGCACCATTGCTTTTGCACCATCAGAGCAAATGTCAACACGACAAAAAAGGTAAATAGTATCTGGTACTATTAGGAAAATATGTGGTCTAGTGGATACCTGAAAAGGTTTTGGGACTCTCAGAGGTCTATGTACTTCACTTTGGGAACTGCTGCTATAACCTTGGCGTGCTCAGCTTACCTTAAGAGGTCACCTATCGGCTTCATTTAAAAAGGCAGCATGGTAAAAGAATAGAATGGAATTTTGGTATCAAAAAGATATGGTTTCAAATCCTAGTATTGCCCCTTACTAGCTATGTTACTAGTTTTATATATGTATATATATATATATATATATATATATATATATATATATATGTATATACACACACATACACACACACATATATATACATATACATATACACATATGTATATATACATATACATATATGTGTGTGTATGTGTGTGTGTATATATATGTATACACACACATACATACATACACACACATATAGCTCTAACTCTAAACTCTCAATTTTAACTCTCACCTATAAAGATAGGGGCAATAGCACATACACACATACAAATACCCCAGTTGTGGCGAGGAGGACCTGCTCTGCATGCAAATGCAAGCAGTTTAAAATGCCTATGGCTCAAGGTTTTCTGTTTTACTTAATAATATCAACTATTAGCAAAAGTGTGGGAAAATGGACTCTGATGGGGGTGCACATTTATATAAACATTCTGAATAACGATTTAGCAGTACGAATCAAAATCATGCATAACCTTTAACTTAGAACAATTCTACTTCTAGCAACGTACCGCAAGGAAAAAAATAAGAAATAAATAGTCACAGGGATGTTCATCACAATGTCATTTATAACCAATAGGGCTAAAGCAATCTAGATGTTCAAAATATGGAACATGTCAAAAATAATGATTTAGCAAGATACCACATATGGTTAGAAACACAACTGTGCTCTGCTGTTTACGGCTGTGTGACCTTGAACAAATAACCTGACATGGTAGAAGATGAACGAAAATGAAAAAAGAAAAGTCCTAACATTTGTTTAAGCCCTTGGTACAAGTTAGCCACTATTAATAACAGAATACCATGCAGTGATTAAACTTCTATATTTACATTTGTTGACAAAGAAATAAGCAAATCATAAACTACTGAGGAAAAAGAGCAGACTATGAAACCAAACATATGGTATAATCCCATTCTTGTAAAATAAATAAGTGTATCTATAACTATAGAAAAGAAGTGTTGAAGGACATACAGAAAAATGTTAATGAGTTCATTCTGGATAATGGAACTGAATGGTTTTTTAATTCTTTATCTAAGAATTGATTTTCTCATTTAGCTATCATGTTTAAAATAAATGTATTACTTTTGTAACAAATTAAAAAGTTATGAAAAATTTAAACATTACTTATTACTCAATTATTATACAATATTTTTAAATTTTACAGACATTTGATTTACTTTGGACTTTGGCTTTTTTGTTCCTTTTCTAAGATACAGAGATGGGACACTATTCTTAAGATGTTACTACATTTTCAGGGAATCACTAAAGAATGAATCGTATATTAGGGCTACTCAGAAAAACAACCACATAATGCCAAAGTTAAACTAAGAAATCTATCCTACCTTCAGAAAATTCAGGTCATCTTTGGTCATGTAAAATGGATCATACTCTTTGGGATCATAATGCTCTATAAATGCATTTCCCTATAAGAAGGAAATAAACCACACATAAGAACAGAGGTGCACAATTAATTTTTAGCATAATAGAACTTATGAGTCATACACACAGTTCCATTCGTATGCTTCGAAATGGCATCAATGACAAACTCAAAAAGAGAAGACCGAATTTGAAATTGAATTTAATGTATCCAAGTAATAAATATTATAATGATAGAAGGAATCCACTTAAAATATACAAGATTTTAATAAAAAGCATTGGGACACTAAAAGATTTGAAAATTTGTTTTTAAATGCTTATTAGTCAAACATCTCAGGTCTCTTTAGAATGGCAGGAGAACAAAAATGTTTTATAGCTTTGTAAATAGTCGAGTTTCAGAACAAATGTGTGTGTATACACATATATAATTCTGAACCTAAAGTCCAAATTTTTAAATTGGTATGTAAAATTAATAATTACATGGGAACAACAAAGAAAAATTATTTTAATGTGCAGACCTAATCCTCCTCCCTTCTCCTTTTCACATTCCCCAGATTTAAGAATAGTATATGCTATAACAGGGTGTAGATTACTCGTATAGAGAGTAGGGAGGGGCAGGCTGTTTGTATGATTATAAATAAAGATAACCATCATTTTTAAACCAACTGAAAAAGGTATCAAATGATCTCTTAGTACCTTTTTATTTACGTATTTTAAAAAACGATCTAATTCTTCTTGTCTCTTTTGTTTAATATTATGTGAACAAACTTTTTCTATAATTTTCTTTTGGAGAGGCTCTGCCACATTGTCAACCCATTTTTTATGTAACATCTCTTTTCTTCTTGCATTTAGGAAGTCATGATGTTGTAAACATTTATCTAGTTCCTAGTAAACAGCGATAGAAAAGACAAATATGTTATCTTAAAGGTTTCACATTCTAAAATTTAAACATAATTTATATTACATGAAGTCATTCATTAATTCAATCATTTACTTTGCTTCTACTGTGTGATGTATACTATACTGGAAACAAAAAATGGGTGGATAAATTAGACAACCTGCCTGCTCTCCCTGGGGAGAAAGACTATAAAACAAATCTACAAAACAATGGGAGGAGGGACAATATAGCAAGTTATATAGATAAAATAATTAAAAACAAGGACTCCAACAGATACTCGTATACCAATGTTCGTTGCAACACTGTTCACAGTAGCCAAAAGGGGCAACCCGAGTGTCCATCAACAGATAAATGTATAAACAAAATGTGGCATACACACACACACACACACACACACACACACACACACACACACACACAAATGGAATAATATACAGTTACGAAAAAGGAGTGTAGTTCTAACACATGCTACAACATGGATGAACCTGAAAACAATATGCTAAGTGAAATAAGCCAGACATACAGGGACAAATATGGTAGGATTCCGCTTCTATGAAATATATAGAATAAGCAAATTCGTAGATACAGAAAGTAAATTAGAATAAAAGTAAATTAGCGGCTACAAGAGGCTTGGGGAGGAAAGAATGGGGAATTATTACTTAATGAATACAGAGTTTCAGTTGGGGTGATGAAAAAGTTTTGGAAATAGTGGTGATAGTTGTATAACATGTAAATGTAATTAATGTCACTGAATGGTACAGTTAAAAATAGCAAACTTTATGTTATATATATTTTACCACAGTGTAAAAATTGTTAAATTAAAAAATATTCTCAAAGTGGGAGGCATTTTGGATGGGCCTTAAAAATGAAGAGTTATCTAGGAATAGTAGGGAAGAAAGAGAATGTGGAATAAGAATCTTCTAGGGGGGAAAAAAGAGACAAAAGCAAAGATACAGAAGTGTAGTACAACACGGTCCAAATGCCAAGTAGCCTGCAAAGAAAATGCCTGATTTAGGCTAAAACTAAATCATTCTCACCAGAACTTCTCATTAACCTTTTATCTAGCAGATGAAATCATGTAATTACTAGGGTCAACAACATAAAATTCAAAATTCAAAAAAAAAAAAACAACAAACACTGAGAGCTTCCTACTTTGTGGGGATCTTCTCTCCCTAACTTCAGGTCATAGCACACCTCAGTCATTCTCAAATAGTTCCTTTCCTCTTTAAACAACTCGAAAGAAAATTCTTAAAAACAAAAACAGGTTAGCATTTACTATACTTCACACAGACGTTCGTCTTGTCTCATAATTAAACCCATCTTGCTACAGTTAAAGTCGGGTTTTTACCGAGGTATTAGTAAGTAACAGCTGGTCACTGTATTCCAAAAACAACCCTTAAAGCTCTTAAGGATACATAGTGACTCCACTGAAACTCCACTAATATGAAGGAACAAGCGAGAAGGGAAAAATTCTTATAAGGTTTCTGTGAAAGAATCTCCACAAAGCATAGGAAGAAAAGAAGTCAAGTAAAGCAATCTCAGAGATCTCTTAAGGTAATCCTAGGGGCTTATAAGTGTTTTTATTCTATTTTCTATATTTTCTAAAATTTTTATAATGACGATGCACTACATCTAAAATGGAAAAATTTTTAATTGACATATTCTATAGCCAATTCTTACCTTAATTACATAGTGTTCTCTATATAATATTGATCCAATAGCTGCATCAATATCTTCTTCAGCTAATTCCTAAAGTGACAGAAAAAAATTTTGAAAATCAAATCTTAAAAAATCAAATGAATACAATCTAGACATATTCTATATGACAGACATATCTCTGGAAAGTTCTCTGTAAATCCAGTTTTTATACCTAAAATATGCCATAAAGTACTTCTTAAAGAGAATTTGAATCTTCTTTCAACTAAAGCTCATTCTAGGGCAAAAATAACTCAGATCAGACATTTTGAGTCCTGCAAGTACAAATGACTTGTCCAGAGTCACATGGTAGGTAGAAGCCATCCTTTTTCACATACTATAATATACTTTTACTTTTATGGATTAAAATACATACAATTAGGCCTATATTTGAATTCGTTTAGTCATTAGTGAATTCTATTTGAATTCATTTAGTCATTATAGCTATCAGATAGTAATAAATATTTTTATATACAAGTCACACTTTTAGATTTTAAAGCAACACAATCTTCAGGAAATAATCATAACAATAATTTTTTCCATTATCATAATGAATCTTCCACAAATATCTGCCAGAAAATACAAGAGGTTGATTTGTAGCATACATGTGAATGTAATGTCACTGAAATATATACTTAAAAATGGTTAAAAATAGCAAATGTTACACTATATATATTTTACTAGAATGAAAAATTGTATTAAAATAAAAAAATAAAAAGATTACCAAAGTGGGAGACATTTGAGATGGGCCTTTGAAATCCTTTCATAATTACACAAAAATAAAATAATTTCAAATTAACTGTCATTGGAAATAGTTGTCTTCAGTTCCACTACTCATTTCTAGAACAGATGACTAAAATCTCGAAATCCAAGAACTAACCTTCTTCAAGAATATTAAGGCTCTTGTGAGTTAAGTAACAACCAGAAGCCTAGAAAAACCTACAGCAAGCCAGAATTTAAACTCAAATGTGTATAACTCCAAATTCATTTTCTTTGTTCTTTCAGCCTCACACAGTTGCTATTCTTGGCAAGTCTGTTGCTCTCAAAACCTGGATGGGTATGGAATTAATATTCTAGACAAAAATATAAAGACCAACAATCCAAAGACACTGGAGACTGACCAAAAGCATGTAGGAAGTAGAGAGTAATCAACACTTGGAAAAAAGAGAACAGCACTAGATAAGTTTTAGTTTTTTAAGGACTTTTGTCTAAGAGCAGGCCTCAGTCAGGGCTAAAGGAGTTGGCTCAAACTCAGAAACATGTAGTTTTACAGATTTAAGAATTAGAAGACAGTGTTCAGGCCAACCATAGGAGCTGGAAAGTGAGGAGAGAAATACCTGAAAGAAGAAAGCCACAAGAGGGGATGCCACAAATTTTAAAAATAAAATTTGACCAAATTTCTGGCAGATCCTTGAACTATGTATGTATAAGGCAGACTCCATGCAGCCCATCTACAGCTTAAAAAGACTAAACGGTGATCTGCTTCCAACTGCAGCACACACAAAGTTTGGGGTTTGAGGTCAGTCAGGTTAACTGCCTAGTAAAACAAAAGCTCAATATTCTTCAGAGCAATGTAAAAGAATCCAGACCCTTTATAATGTATCATTCATAATGTCCAAAATATAGTCTAGAATTACTAGACACACAAAGAAACAGGAAAATGTGACCCATACTTAAAAGAACAGCAATTAATGGAGATCGACTCTGAGATGGCCCATATGTTGGAATTAGTGGACAAAGATTTTAGGTCAACTATTATAGCTATGCTTAAGAAGTTAAAGGGAAATATGCTCTTAATGAATAGACAGAAAATCTCAGCAGAGAAATATAGACTATGAAAAAGAACCAAGTAGAAAATACAGTTCTTAAATTTAAAAAAACAGACTTCAGTGGGCTCAGTAGCAGATTGGCAATGACATAAAAAGTCAGTGAACTTGAACACAGATCATTAGAAATTATCCAATCTGAAAAACAGAGAGAAAAATAGATTGGAAAATAACAAACAGATCTACACTGACTTATAAGACAATAGCAAAAGGTTCAACCAGTAGATAACTGGAGTGCCAAAAGTGATAAATAAAAGAATGGAGTAGAAAAAAAAAACTGGTTTACAAAACAGTCACAGGGATATAAAGTACAGCATAGGAAATATAGTCAATAATATTGTAATAAGTATGTATGGTACCAGGTAGGTACTAGACTATCGGTGCAGGGCAGTGGGGGGAGGGGTTCACTTTGTAAATTAAATAAATGTCTAACCACTATGCTGTACAACTGAAACATGAAACAGAACGGCTACAGTTCATAAGGCAGAGTACCAGGGAGAGGAAAGTTACACAAAGAAAGAGCTTTGGGGCTCTGCAGAGAGTTAGATCTGTAGAGGGTCCCCCTTGATTCTTCATCTGAATACTGAACCCTATAGGCACATGGAGAAACTGCCCCAAGAAAAACTAGACAGAAAAGCACCTGAAAGGAGTGGAGGGAACCATCCCTAAGAAGTCACACAGCCCCAGGAGTTAATCCTCTTAACAAAGTCAAAAACCCCACGTTCGCAAAGCATCGAGTTAAGTTCTTGGAGGGGTTTTGTCTAAGTTGTGGAGCAAAATCAGCCATACACTAAACGCCACTGGGGTCCTGCCTAACAAAGCTTGGAGGCAATGCTCAAACCAAGTAACTGCATCCTAAAACCAAGCTCAAGAATATTTATGGGAAATCAAAAACATCCAGCACTCAACAAGGTAAAACTCACCATGTCTGGCGTCCAATAAAAAAATCACCAGGCATACAAAGAAGCAGGAAAATTTGACTAATAATGAAGAGGAGAATTAATCAAAACTGCCCCAGGAATAACAGAAATGATACATTTATTAGACCAGGTCATGAAAATAACCTGTAGTTCCTAAGTTCAGGAAGCTAGAGGAAACAGTAGACATTTTGAGACAGGGAAGATCTAAGTAAAGACCCAAATAAAATTTCTAGGGATTAAAATTACAATATTTAAGATGAAACATACACCAGACAGGCTTATCAGCAAATCTGATGTAACATATTAGTAAACTTAAAATCATAACAGTAGATAGAAACTGTCCAAAATGAAATGTGGGGGAAAGAGTCTGAAAACAATTAACAGAGTATCAGTGGGCTATGGGAGGCTTTCAAGCAGGCCATTATACATATAATTGTATTTTCCAAAAGGAGGGGAAGAGAATGGAAAAAATATTTGAAGAAATAATGGTCAATTTTTTTTCCAAATTTGTTGAGGACTAGAAGCTTACAGATAAAAGAGGTTCAATGAAATCCAAGCAGTGGAGAAATTGGAACTCTCCTACATTGCTGATGAGAATGTATAATGGTACAGCCACTGTGGGAATTAGGCAGTTCCTCAAAAAGTTAAACACAATTGCGTACCTATCAGAATAGCCAAAATCCAGAACACTGACACCAAATGCTAAAGAGGATGTGAACAAACAGGAACTCTCGTACATTGTCGGTGGAAATGCAAAATGGTACAGTCACTTTGGAAGACAGTTTGGTGGTTTCTCACAAAACTAAACATACTTTTAGTATATGATCCAGCAATCACACTCCTTGTTATTTATCCAAAGAAGCTGAAAACGTATGTCCATACAAAAACTCGCATGTTATTCATAGTAGGTTTACTCATAATTGCCAAAACTTGAGATCAATCAGGATGTCCTTGTAGGTGGATGATAAATAAGCTGTGGTACATCCAGACAGCGGGATATTATTCAGTGCTAAAAAGAAATGAGCTATCAAGCCATGAAAACACATGCAGGAACCTTAAAAACATAGTATTAAGTTGAAAAAAGCCAACTTGAAATGTGTGTGATTTCAACTATATGAGATTCTGATTTTTATTTTTTAATCTTTCCTTTTTGTCTAAATTCTCTAAATTTTATATAACGATCACCTATAATTTGTGTAATTCTAAAAAAATGAAAGTAACCTATGTTTTGCAAAAAAAAAAAAAGTTAAACACAAAAACGTGTATACAAACGTTCACAGCAGTATTACTCATAATAGCCAAAAGCTAGAAACAGCCCAAATGCCCATCCACTGAGGAATGGATAAGCAAAATGTGGTATATCCATGTAATGGAATATTATTTAGCCATAACAAGGAACAAAGTACTCATACATGCTACAACATAGGTGAACCTCTAAAACAGTATATTAAGTGAGGGAAGCTAGTCACAAAGGTCCACATACTGTGTGATTCTATTTGTATAAAATGTCTAGAATAGACAAGTCTAAAAGTAGATTAGTGATTGCCAGGGGCCAGGGGAGGAAGGGAATGGAGAGCGACTACTAAAGGATATGAGGTTTCTTTTTTGGATGATGAAAATGTTCTGGAATTAGATAGTGGTGATGGTTGTACAACTTTGTGAATATACTAAAACCCACTAAATTGAACACTTAAATAAATTAGTGAATTTTATGGTATGTGAGTTATATCTCAATAATAAAAGCTCAACAATAAAACAATCCAATTTAAAAATCAACAAACTATTTGAACATACACTTCACTAATTAACATATATATGGGAAAGAAGATACTTAACATTATCAGTCATTAGAGAAATGAAAATTAAAACCACAATAAGATGCCATTATACACCTTTTAGAATATCTCAAAAAGATTATGCACATGCACACAGTCTGTTCCAAATGTTGGCTGGGATGGGAAATAACTGAAACTCTCATATGCTGTTAGTGAAAATGTAAAATAATACAGTCACTTTGGAAAACAGTCTGGCAGTTTCATAAAAAGTTAAATTTATTTACCGTATGACCTAGCTGTTCCACAACTAGATATTTACCAAGAGAAATGAAAGCATAAGTCCATACAAAGTCATGTACATAAATGTTCCTAACAGTTTTATTATCATAGCCCCAAACTGCAAACAACCCAAATATGTAGCAACAGGATGGACAAAGAAGGCTATCTAGCATTCAGGAAAAAAAAAAAAAGTATTATACATGCAACAACATGAATTAATTGCAAAATAATTATGCTGAGTGAAAGATGTCAGACAAAAAAATACATACTGTAAAGTTACATTTATATAAACATTTTTAAATGCAAAATGAAATATAGTGACAGAACACAAATCAGTAATTGCCTTGAAGGGCAGGCAAAGAAAGAGGGATTACCAACGGATACAATGAAGAAACTTTGAGTGTATCGAATATATTCATTATCTTGATTGTGGTGATGGTTTCATGTGTGAAACCATACAAAATTTATCAAACTGTACATTTTAAATATATCAATATGTATATCAATTACACCTTAAAGTTATTTAGAAAAAATTAACATCTTCGAAAAACACGTGTAAATTTGGGTTATGCAGCTAAAGCAGTTCTTCAAAAGAAACTTTATAACTTTATCTTATACCTTAAGAAAGTAGAAAATAAAGAGCAAACAGTAAAATGAAAGAATAAAGAGCAGAATGAAATAGAAAACAGAAAAAAAAAATAATATGTTTAAGCACAAGCCGCTTCTCAATGCAACTACCCAAGTATAAACTTCAAAATGCCATACTAATGTACCTCCATAAAAGAAAGTGGCTGTGGTTCCAACCATTCTTTTGAGCTCTTGAGCTTGGGAAATTTGTTAGTTACAGGATCAGCACTGTCGAACTTTTTCATTGTGGTCACAAATAATAGAGCCCCTAGAAAAACTGAAAAATAAGCTTATTTAGTAATGAGAATTCACAGGCATCTTATTTTCTCTTCTGCTTAATTAATAATCAGTACTTGTGAACATAAACGGACTTGAAACGAATTCTGAACATTAGGCAGCCACACTTTCCCTAACAAGAAGCCTTTACCATAGCCTCTGATAATGTCTTCAGAGCCAGCCTCCTTTAAGCAGAGGGTTCTCTCTGCACTGACTCGCTTTCCCCTGGAATTTCAGGCTTCCCACGTACAACACAGCCCCTTGGAGCCGGGGTGGCAATTATCCGCCCGGCCTCTAGGAGTGACATTGCAGCAGTTTTCTGACAGCTGGCCGCGAACCGAGAATTGCAAATTTCTGGCTGAAGCCCACACACGTAGGGCTTCTTGGAGAGAGGAGGGGCTTTCAGACAAAAATTTGTCCCCAAAACTACTCCCCACCAGACCATATCTGTGGAAGAAGCTGTCATTAGGGCGTGCTCCGTTGTAAACCTACAGCACCCAGGACTGCGTCCTTTCCCTCCCCCCACGGTCAGCAAGATGCCTGCGACCTCCGTCCGGTCTGGCAGGGAGACTACAGGCCGCGACCTGCACCTCAGGTGCCCACCGAAGAGTGGCTTCCCTGCACCACGTGGGGACGCGGCCCGACCGCCCACGGCCCCGGGGGGATCGCCGCGGCGGGAGATTGCGCCCACCTGGGCCGGCGACCCGCTCAGCTCGCGCCAGTCGCCTCGGAATGTGAGAACGTTTCGCGGACAGTGTCTCGGGACGCAGCGCCCCCGTGGCCCCTCCGCCGCGGCAACGACAACGAGTCCGCGAGGCGCCGAGGCGGGCGGAGGACTCCGAACTCCGCGGGGCCACCGGCCGCTGCGTCCCCGGGCGTCGCGCAGCTGCGCCCTGGCGGCCGTGTCAGGCGGAGAAGGGACCTGGGCGCCTGCAGGGCAGAGGCGGGTTCGCAGGTCCTGGTTTCTGAAACGGGCAGTAGCGCTTCTCGGTGACCGGCAGCTGTCGCAGCCAATGGCCGGCAGGTCGCCTTCCCGCCCCGCCTCCTCCCGCGTGCTTTGACTGGCGGCTGCTCAACATGCCAGCCCAGCCCTTGGTGAAGCGCTGGGCTCCTGCGGGGGGAGCCTGGCGGCTTCAGCTGCCTCCTGTCCCACTCTCCCCAGCCCCCGTGCCTGCTGTGCGTCTCCCCAAACAACAGGACTGGTATTAAGCCCCTCCATCACCCTCAGTCCCGCTCTGGGGGATCCCGCCCGCCGTAGGCCAAACCACCACGAAGTGAGTGGCGGGAAGGAGCACCTGCCCTCAGTATCTCCTGGAAGAACGAGTACTTGTGGAGATTGGCCTAATGAGCACGGTCCAAGGAGACTTGTGCGGAAAGTGTCGATTTAACTGCCTTAAACGTGTGTTCAGTCTCCCGGGGTGTTTGTTGATCAGTGTCCTGATGCAGGTCAGCGGGGAGGGAATGTGAGGACTCGTGACCAGCACATCATTTAGCCTTGTTTGTTTACTTAGTTCAGTGGTTCTTTTGTTTTTTTGTTTCTTAATCTCAGAGGATTCTGATGCAAACCATTGACACAGCTAGAAAAAATAAGAGTTGTGTTTTGACAAACTCACTTCATAAGCCCTCTGTGTGTAAACTGTGACTTTTCTATCATCCTGTTTTCCTCTTTGAGTTTTGGTCCACCCTAGATGGTGGGCCATCACTTTCACTCTTCATCTTTTCAAAGTACACGTGCTGACGCTAAAACTGTCCAAAGTATCTTAGGGGGAATATGTATTCGCAGGCTTTTAAAAGCTAGCCAGAGCAGATCCTTTCAACTGCAGCCTTTTTCAAAAGAGCGGAGGGAGCATGAGCCATTTGCAAAACTTACTGTTAGATTCGCTCCTGGGAACGAAGCATGTGGACAGTGCAGCCCTCATCAAACTCCAGGAGCGGATCCTGTGTATAGCATCACCAGGATTTAGTGTAAGGAAAAATAAGTTTGGGCATAGAACTTTAAAGAAAACAGTTTGAGCATAAGAGTTTTCAATTTTTTCTCTAAAGAGCCATAGTAAACGTTTCAGTTTTCCGGGCCAGATGGTTTGTGTTACATCTACACAACCACTAACTACACTATTGTAATGGGAAAGCAGCCATAGACAATGCAGGAAATGGGTATGACTATGTTTCAATAAAACTTTATTTATGAGCACTGACGTTTGAATTTCATGTAATTTTCACATATCACAAAATGTCATTCTTTTGATTTTTTCCCCCCCAATTACTTAAACATGTAAAAACCATTCTTAGCTTGCAGACCTATGGTAACAGGCAGTAGGCCAAATGTGGCTGGCCTGCCACAGTTTGCTCACTCCTAGTCTATTTAACCTCTGCAGGTAATGCCCAGTGATGTTCGAACACTTGTGAATGGATTCGCCAAGAACCCTTTGCGAGCCAGAAGAGAAGGACTGTATTTCAAGGAAAAAGACTACAAATGTGTCCGGGCTGATGATTATTCTCTTTATGCTAAGAATGTGAGTATTGAAGATTTAAAGACAGCTGGGTAAAAACTTTTAGAAAAGAATTTGACTCAAATTTTCTGTCTCTTCCGATCCTATCTATAAAACAGACTAAGCCCATTATTGCAATGGCAATGTTTGAGGCAGCAGTCTAGTGCCAGGAAAGCATATGCAAAAGAAAATACTAACAGCCTAATTTTGAGAAATTTTCATTCCAGAATCAATTAAACCTTGTCTGAACTGTCTCTTTCCCCCACTGTCCATCCTTCATATTCTACATCCTTCTTAAAAAAAAAAAAAAAAAAAAAAAAAAAAAGTGTTATCACCCTGTGCTTAATTTAAAACCTCTCCTGACTGTCTTGCCTATAAGGAATTAAGGAGATGAAATTCACATTTACTAGATGCCCTAATTATGGGTTAGGCACACTTCATCCACAGTGTAACCTCATTTTACAGATGAGGAAACTGAGGCTAAACAAAGTTAAATAACTCTTCCAGTTGTGCAGCAGAAAATGGAGGTGCTGGAATTGAAGCCCAGCGCTGTCCAATTCCAAAATGTATTATGTTCCTATTACATCAGTTGTTCTCCTTGGGATAGGGATGTTTACAATCAATTGGGGAACTTTTCAAAATACACATGCTGTTATTACAACAATCTGAAACTTTTTGAGGAAAGACAGCTAAATGAGAGAAAAATAGTAGAGAGTCCAAAAACAGATATATGAATCCATGGAAGTCAGAAAACAGTGAAAAATATGGCTGGAGAGTAACTGCTAGTCCTGAGATTAGAACCAAGAGAAGGGCACTCTGTTTTATCCTCATCCAGGAAAACACTGGTGTGGTTGTTGTGAAGACCCATCTGCACCTTCTGGTGGCAACTTACACTGAGGGCATGTATCCTAGTGTCTGTGTGGAAGCCACAGAGAAGCTGGGTAAGTCTGTCTCCCAATTCCTATCTTCGTACCCTAGGGTAGTGGAGTCTTCTGACTGCAAGTGACAGAGACCCAATTCAAATCAGCTAGGACAGAAAGAAGGAATTGACTGGAAGGACACTAGGGTTCCTTACATAACTGCTGCTGGAAGGATGGTGTCCAGCCAAGCTGCAGGGAAAATGGATTCCAGGGACTGGAACACTGCTAGAACACTTCTCTGGTCTCCTTCTAAGAGGGTCAGGTTTGTTCTGTCTCACTGTGAACTGCATCCTTTCCTGGGTGGTATCATGGCCATGACTCACATTCTCCTTCTAAATTTCTTTTACGACACAGATTTGACAAGTCTCGGATCACATAGTAGTCACATAGCTTAGCACATAGCAGTCACTCACCAATGTTTATGGAATGAATAAATACATGAATTATATTGTGGTGCTCATTTGCTGCTCATGAATAATAACCATGTTCTGTTCCTTTCAGGAGAATATCTAAGAAGAAAAGGAAATTAAGTTATCGGAGGACTATGAAAGACCGCTTTTACATTTTAGAAGAAAACTATAGATCCTAAAGAAAACATAATGCCTTATTTTGTTGTTGAAAAACACTAGACAGAAGATACTGAAGAGGCAGAATGAGTTAAGGGAGTGGATCAAGAAGTTCCTTTTTTTAATTAGAATTATTTGATTGATTTTACTTTTTTTTTTTTCTTTTTAAGTGTTGGTCATTGGCAAGAGTGTAAGAGCACTGACTAGTTCACATGGTGTATCCATTGGGAGCAATTATACTATTTTCTCTGCTTCTATATTTTTTTATAATTTCTTATTTATTCTTAATTATAGTAAAATATACATCACATAAAATTTACCACCTTAACTACTTTAAGCATCCAGTTTAGTGGCATCAAGTACATTCATTTTGTTGTGCAAACATCACCAATCATTGATCCCCAGAGTTCTTTTCTTCTTGCAAAACTGAAACTCTGAACCCATCAAACATTAACTCTCTATTCCCCTCTCCCTCCAGTCCCTGGCAACCACCATTTACTTCCTGATTCTATGAATTTGACTACTCTAGGTACCGCATATAAATGGAATCATGCAATATTTGTCCTTTTGTGACTAGTTATTCATTTAGCATAATGTCTTCAAGGTTTATCCATGTTGCACTATGTGTCAAAATTCACTTCTATTTTAAGGCTGGATAATATTCCATTGTACATTTATACCACATTTAGTTTATCCATTTCATCTATCAATGAACACTTGGATTGTTTCCACCCGTTGGCTGTTGTGAATATGCTACTATGAACACAGTGTACAAATATCTGTTCGAGTCCTTGCTTTCAGCTATTTTGAGTAGATGTCCAGAAGTGGAATTGCTAAATCATACGGTAATTCTTTTTTTTTTTTTTTTTTAAGGACCTACCATTCTGTCTTCCATAGCAGCTGCACCATTTTACATTTCTATTATCAATACAGAGAAGGTTCCGATTTCTCCACATTCTTGCCAACAGTTGTTTTCTGGTTTTTGATAATTGCTATCCTAATAGGTATGAAGAGTTATCTCATTTTGATTTGCATTTCTCTAATAATTAGTGATGTTGAGCATAATTTCATGTGCTTATTGTCCATTTGGCTATCTTCTCTGAAGAAATGTCTAAGTCTTCTGCCCATTTTTAAAACAGGTTGTTTGGGGTTTTTTGTTGTTGTTGAGTTATAGTTCTTGATATATTTTGGATATTAATCCCTTATCAGATGTGCCATTTGAAAATATTTTCTCCCATTCCATAGGATGCCTTTCTACCCTGTTGATAGTGTCCTTTGAAGCTTAAAGTTTTAATTTTGATATAGTCCAATTTACCTATTTTTTCTTTTGTTCCTTTGCTTTTGGTGTCATATCCAAGGTTTTCCTGTTTTCTTCTAAGAGTTTTGTCATTTTAGCTCTTATATTTATGTCTCTGATCCATTTTGAGTTAATTTTTGCACATTATATAAGGGTAAGCATTCAACTTCATTTTTTCCATTTCAAAGTTTTACCAAAAAGTTATTTTAAAGTTATGAAAAAGTGCTTTCTACCCATATGCCTAACCTACCATACCTCATCATTTTATCCCATCACTTAGCACGATGTTTATCAAACAGTGGACATTCAATTATTATCTATGAATAAATTGGATGAATATTTAAAGAAGGGAGGAAAGGAAGAAGGGAAAGAAGAAGGAACAGACTGGAAGTGGTGCGAGCACTCTGGCGCATGCTAATTGCCTAGTTCCCTGAATAGGTCTGCCCTGAGAGCAGCCCCTTACCCAGGTAGTGCCCAGAACTGCATAGGCCCCACTCCATTCTCAGTAGCCTAAACATCACAGAACCTCTTTAGAATTGAGAATCATTCTTGGGACCCTAAAATAAGTCATTCTTGGGTCATAGTTAAAGAGCTGGGTAGAACAAGTGCTGTTTTCCCACACAAAGGAGGGGGGAATTAAAGTAGGAATGTAGCTATCCTCTCTTCTCCCTTTCCTCTTCTTAAAATGCTTCTCTCCCCTGCCTCTTTCAATGGCTAGGACTCTGCAATATCCCATTGAAATGCGTGACCATTCATTTGGTCAACAAACCTCAACTGAGCACATAAGTGATATGATAGGCATGGGATACTGAGATGACTAGGATACTCTAGGAATCCAGTCTGCTGGGGAAGAAAGACAGATAATATACAGTGTTACAAGTATAACAAGAGAGGAAGTAAGGTAGAATAGAGAAGGAGCCTCATCCTTCTTGAGGAGCCTTTTTGCATCAGTTATCAATTGCTGCGTAACAAACTACCCCCAAATATTAGTGGCTTAAAACAACAATCATTTTATTTATGACCTATTTTATAGGTCAATAATTTGATGTGTGATTAGTCGGGCAGTTCTTCTGATCTCACCTGAGCTCATTCATGTGGCTGTAGTCAGCTGGCAAAACATCAGTTTATTTTGGTTTATATTTCATTGCTTTCCTAATTTCTTCAATGTCTATCTAGTTCATTTTTTCATATTGCTTCTTTAATAGTGAACACATTTAACGTTATTCTTTTACTTCTACATAGTTTATAATTCCCCTCCTTTCCTTTTAATTTCCTTTTTGAAATACACTTTGATCCAAGGGTTGTCTCAGAAGGTGTTTCTTCCAAATAATTAAGGGATTTTGAGTGGAGGTCAAAAGATCTTTTTATTATTTATTTTTAATTTTATTGACATGTGATTAAGAAAACATGACCCATAAAATCCTTGGTTTTTAAAATTTGCCAAGTTTTTCCTTTGGTGACAAGTACTTCATTAATTTTGTAAATGTTCCATGAACCTAAAACTATATACTCTATTTGCAGAATTTATTATATTGAGTTTACTCGTTGCTTTACTCAATTATTCTGTGTCCTCATTAATTTTTTTTCTATTATATCACTCAAATTCTGAGAGAGATGTACTGAAGTCTTCCACTATGACTACATTTTTTACCCATTTATCCTTGAATTTCGAGTTTAGCTGTTTGTTGTTTTATGCATTCAGGCTCCTAATTATTATACCTTCTTTATAGATTCTATCTTTTTGAAGTCATCTGGCAATCTCTGAGTTTTAATAGAATTTAAACGTTTAAATTTACTGTAATAACTGATATGTTTGATTTTATTCTTCCATTTTATTGTTAAACATATTTGTTTTCTCTTTTTCCTTGTATTTCCCTTGCTGCCTTTATTAACTGGTCATCGTTTTTTTCCTCTTGTTAATTTGGAAGTTCTCTACTTCAAAATCTGATACATTTCTACTAAATATCGTCTATTTCCCCATTAGATGGTATCCCCTCTTCTTTTGGATGTTTTCCCCACCAAGGCACTCACCAATAAAATCAGAACTTAAGCACCTTCAATTCCTAATTTTTCAGAGATAGTTTATTCAGTATATTTAGTGCTTCATTATTATTTAGAATTTCCCTCAAATTTCTTTTAAAAGTTCTTAACACTTATATTACACATTCTCCATCTATCCTTATCATTCATATTTTTTACCCATTTTTAATTCTATATTTTATAAAGTTTGTTATTTACAACTGTTTCCTCTCCATCTGTTCTGGGACATTTGTTATTTCGTTAGAGCCTTTCCTCAAGTCTTGACAGATGGGTATCTGGGTGATGTGTCTCAGAATTCTTGCATATCCTCAAATATATATATTTTTGCCCTGACAAGTGCAAAACATTATCTGTCTCACTTGGGTGTATGAAAATTGAATTGCATTCCTTTTCTCCCAGTCAGTAGGTGCTAGTCTACTCTCCTCTAACTTCCAGATTGTAGATAGAAACTTCATGCCATTTTGATTTTTTAAACTTTTGTAGATAACTTATTCTTTCCACGTGGAAATTTGTCAGAACTAGGGATTTTACAAAATATAGGTATGTGCTTTTTCTATCTTTTAACACAGTGAACTATTTCAATTTGTAGAATCTGATATAGTTTAGGAAATTTTTATCCTATTAACTATTGAGTCTTCTTTATCCATTCCTCTTCCTCCTTCTACAAATCTTATTAGTCTCATAATAGAGTCTCCTGAATTTGTTCTCCAAATCTCTTATCCTTTTACAGATTTCCATCTCTTTAGGCTTTTGCTCTGTTGCCTGAGATATTTCTTGACCTTAATCTTCTTAGCCACTAATTCAGGTCTCAACATTGACCATCTCCTTTAAAGCATCCACTGAATTGCTCAACTGAGAAGTCTTTTTTTTTTTTTTTTTTTTCATTCTGGAAATATTTTAGGAGGGTACTGAATCTTCTCATCTGCTTTTATTTTTTTATTCAAGTTTTCATCTGTTTCCCCCAGTTGCTCTATTTTGCTGGGCACATATTCCATCCATTCTAGCAGATCTTGACTCTGGCTTCTGGCTCACATTAGATAAGTTATTTTCTGATGGTTGGAACACCCTACATTACTACTGCAGGCCCATGGATAGTGAAAGGGAATGTGGTCTCTGCCTTTGTAGGCTGAGGCTGTAAAATGTGGCAAGAGGACTTCCTGCTCTTTGGACTCTCTGTACTTGCCCATTCTCAGGAGAAAGGAGGGCTCAGCCCACCCATTAAGCTCCATCTGAGCCTCTTGTGGACTAGAGTCCTGGCATACTCCCATGAGATAGTCACCTTCCTATAAATCTCTATAAGTCAAACTTTTTCCTGGGGTCCAGTATATTCCATTCCTCATCTAGAAGTTCTGATATTGTTCTTCAGATGTTTATCCAGACCAAAGAGTGGATGAGAAGATGCCCTCTGGAGAATCCTTGGAGGAGATGAATAACAGGGCCCCGAAGGATGGGTAGGTTTTCTCTAGACAGGAGAAAGAATATGACCTTAAGTGCCAGACTACTGAGTTTGGATCTTATTCTTTAATTATCAGGGAGCCAGCGACAGAGGTTTCCTGTCCTCCCTAGGACATGGTCCTTCGGAGGCATTAGTCACCCACAAAAGTAGCAAGAAATATTTATCACAGAGGTTCTAGAAAAGGCCTCACATGGACCTTCTCTCTGAATATACTGGCTTCTGTTCCTTCCCTTGCAATGATGGTTTTGATATAGATGGCAAGAGGAAGAACAGTGACTGACAGGCATTTTTGTAAAACAGAAGACCTTATAAAAATAATTTGGGTAACCATCTTTTAAGATGTAAATAAAAAGAAAAAGGGGTTTTTGCAAATAATAGAGACTGTTACACAGGAAGCTTGCTATAGTAAAAAGAGCCCTGGACCAGGACCTAGGAGGTATAAGTTTGATTCCTGGCTCTGACACTCACTAGATATGTGCCCCCTTAAAATAAAATCTTTCTATATCTCAGCTCCTTTTAAGTAAAGTGTTTGACTATCAAGGGAATGCACACAGTAAAGTATACAGCATTACAAAAAGAGTACAGGTGCGCATATATGTGTATCCACTCCCCAGCCCCCACCCCCGCCCCCAGGAATATCTGGCAAGGTCTGGAGACATTTTGTACTGTCACGACTGGAGGGCGCTACTGATATCCAGTGTTGTGGAGACAGGGATGCTACCGAACATCCCACATTGCACAGGGCAGTCTTTTACAGCAAAGAATTGTCTAGTCCAAAATGTCAATAGTGCCGAGACTGAGAAACCTTGATGTAGCCTATTTATACAGCTTTTAATAAGTCTAAATTGCCTCGTTGGGCAGCATCTTCCAGGATCCGCTTCTCTATCACCAGGAAAGTCAGGAGGATAAGTTACAAGAACCCCAGGACTGCTTTGACCTTCCCCCTTTTCTCCTATTGCTCCTCCTCTCTTTTCTCTCGGCATCGCCCTGCTTGCCCACGCTACTCGAGATGCCTGCCCACAGGAAGGGGAGGACGCCAGACGTACCGCGTAAATGGGCTAAAAGCCTGGCCTGACTGGGAAATGAGCCTGACTGGGAAATGAACCTAGAGAAAAGCAAGTTTTCTCTTCTTGCAGAGGGAGAGATGGAACAGCATTTCCTGCCAAACCGAGAGAAAAACTAGTTTCCCGAGGCTCAAAGAAAAAGGAAATCCGATTCGCTGTCACTAGCTTTGCATTTTAAAGCGGGAAGGAGTAAAAGGAAGAGAGGGGAGGGTTGGTTCTGGTCAGCTCCACCCCTTGCTCTGCCCAGATTCCAGACAGACTAGGAGTAAATCGCGGCCAAGCCAGTCCCAGGGGCCCGCAGGGACCGCAAGACCGCGCAGTGCGTCCTGGAGCAACCGAGTGGCCGGTCCCTGAATAGGTAGGTAAGTAACTCACACGGGCGCCAGTGACCCAGGCTGGCCGGGGCAATCCCCCGGGCCGGCCGGGGCAATCCAACTCAGAGGGAATGGAATTCGCCTCATGCTTTTCAGTGTTTTCATGCTCTGCTTCATCAAACCCAGTGCGGCCATCCCGACTTCTCCCAGTCCCCATCTATGTCCTCCGTGCATGGTCCACCTGGAGGCGGCAGGGACCTCGGAGGACGCGGGCAGGGGCCAGGGGCCAGACCTCGCTGAGACCCACAGAGAGAGGTCGCTGGCCGGCAGGGGGCGCTGCAGCGTCAGCTTGGGCGCTGTGCGTCTCGAAGCAGCTCTGGCTCACTCCCTCGCTGTGCCTTGTGTTCTCAGGGAGCATGTTAGCTGTGTACTTTGACCAGCCGGGAGGACCGGAAAACCTCTACCTGAAGGAGGTGGCCAAACCGAGCCCAGGAGAGGGGGAAGTCCTCCTGAGGGTGGCGGCCAGCGCCCTGAACCGGGCTGACCTACTCCAGGTATCCAGGGGTCAGGCAGGGCCTGCGGCAGGGCGGGACTCCAGAGTCTACAACAAACATCCACCAGACAAATGAAGGAATGACCTAGGGCCCTGCCTGTAACACTCGTCATGATGTGTGTGCAGTGTGTGTGCTGGGAGTTCCGAGACATAGAGCCCTTTAGTCTCCTTCGTGTACACAAAATACAAGAGTACTGTGTTTGCAAAGCCGAACCCACCCCGAGTTAATCCGTAGTCCGCTCAGGTAAGAAGATAAGAAGGGATTTACCGTTTGTTAAAGGGGTGTGTGTGTTAGGCCATGCTCTATCTCATTTACTCCGCTGGCAACCATGTTCACCGTATGTATTCCACAGATAAACTGAGAGTCGGACGAGTTAAGCAGTACATCTAAGACCACAACGCTAGTAATGGGGGTGGCAGTGGGTGGGGTGCCGTGATTCAAACAGGTGTCTGTGGCTCCAATGTCTGCACTCTCTCCACTCTGAGGGTCACTGGGCGGCGGGGAAGCAGTACTCTTAATTTTCTTCTGTCTGCTATTTGAAGAGCCAACCTGGACCAGCTGAGTTGGTTGGGGTGCTTGAGAAATCACACCAGAATCACCTAGGGCACTTTTTCAAAATTAACATGACCTGGACCAAAGCATGTGTAGTTTGAAAAAGCCCTTTAAATGGTTCTCATGCATATTCCTAGTTCAGTCTCTCTGATGTAAAGGCCTGGATTCGGCTCCAGAGGATTGTGATGGGTGAGTACAGAGCCTGGCACTTGATAGATGTAGTAAACTATCATTAAGGAGTCCATGGTTCTGTTCTTAGTCCTGCTAATGATTAACTTGGTGACCTTGGACAAGGCATTTCTTGCCCAGGCCTGTTTCTCCATTTGTAAAACAAGGGGTTTAGATGAGGGAAATAGCGCAGGACCTTACTAGTCACAACGTCCACTGATTATATGACCTACCATCTATACATGCAACAAATTACCTCTTCTCTCTCTTTCTCTGACTTGAAAAGCCTGACTTTATCCTAATTTTTTTGTCAGAAGAAAAAGGACTATTGGAAGAGGGGCAGGGATGGTGACACAGATTTCTCATCATACTCACCATTTAGTGTACTGCTCTCTCTGCAGAGACAAGGCCGATATGCCCCACCCCCAGGAGCCAGCAGCATTTTGGGACTCGAGGCGTCCGGACACGTGGCAGAGCTGGGGCCTGGCTGCCACGGGCACTGGAAGATCGGGGATCTAGCCATGGCTCTGCTGTCCGGTGGGGGTCAGGCTCAATATGTTACTGTCCCCGAAGGGCTCCTCCTGCCCATCCCGGCAGGACTGACCCTGCCCCAGGCCGCTGCCATCCCAGAGGCCTGGCTCACCGCTTTCCAGCTGTTACATCTCTTGGGTGAGGTAGCCCCCCCTACCCCCCTCCACCCCCCTCATTCCATATGATGTGGCTCAATACCTTCCTAAGCTACTTCAAAACCCAGTAGTCCTCCAGGGCAGCTTTGTTCTGGCCACTGAGCCACACCCAACCCCAGGACCTCACCCTACTGTACCACCAGTAGTGTAAGGTCTTCATTCCATGTTAGCAATGGCTTGATGTTGACAATGAAAATCATGGTTATCGGAAGGCCTGGAAAGCACTGGCTGGAAGACTTGTGTGCATTGTCACACTGTAGGCTCACCAGTTGTCCTAGCTTCTCAAAGTCATGCTGAGCTTTCCTCTGGGAGCCCTGAGGCAACACAAGGGGCTATTCAACCAACTCTTTTATTCCTCCCCAACCCCAGTGAGGCCAGCCAAAAGTCATGCAAGGGAGCCTAAGAAGATTAGGTCCTTGCCTTTAGGGAGCTCAGTGTAACCACTGAGTTTGGAAGGGTGGCTCTGTCTCTAACTACAATAGGAGCTCCATATGGGAAAATTTGGTGTGGACAAAGTTGGTCAGAGAAGGCTTTCTAGAAGAGGATTTGAAGTGTGGGTAGAGTCAGGATGAATAGAAGGCTGGCCACAAAGGCCTAAGAGGGAGCATCTTTTTCTTAGTGAGAAAGAAAGATGAGATTAGCTGCTACGCTCAGAAGTGAAGGATGACAGTTATCATTTGTGAAAAATGAGGTTGGGACTAGATTGTGGTGGCCTTGAATAGCAGGCTGTCTGGACTTGATACAAAAGCCAGTCGAGAGCCACATTATATGTTGAGGAGAAAAATGACATAATGAAAGCTCCATTTTAGAAGGATCCTAGCGGCTGTGTATGATGCCTGGATTAGTGAGACCAGCTGAAGGCCAGTTTCAGACTGGAGGGACTAGCTTATAGTGGTGACAGTGGGAATGGTGGTTATTCTTATTCAGATATAGGTCAGATATATATTCTTACTTATTCAGAGATGTGCATTTTGGCATTATTTCATAGGTAAAACAGATAACAGATATGGCTGCTAGTAATTCTGTTTCAAAAATTTGTTCCCCACTTTGACCAGAGGCAATAAGACAAAAAAGAACTGTCAGTATGTTCTCTTAAGAAAGCAAGCGATTTGACATTTGGTGGCCCCTGGGCCAGGTGATCATGGTAGAATATGCCAACATGGAGAATGTGTAGCGGTTAGAAAGTGGTTCCTATCCTTTCTGTCACAGGAAATGTTCAGGCTGGAGACTATGTACTAATCCATGCAGGATCCAGTGGGGTAGGCACAGCTGCCATCCAACTCACCCGGATGGCTGGAGCTATTCCTCTGGTCACAGCTGGCTCCCAGCACAAGCTTCAGATGGTAGAAAAACTTGGAGCAGCTGCTAGATTCAATTACAAAGAAGAGGATTTTTCTGAAGCAACACTGAAATTCACCAAAGGTAAACAACAACTTATGCAGCTCAGCAGGATTTTCAGAGATGATTAAATAAAATCCTGGCAGCCTTAAGATTACCAATGCTCTAGATCTGTCTTACCTCTGCTGAATGTACAACAGATGACCTGGCCAAATTCTAGTACTCTGGCTTTTGATCTCTGTAGACAGGAAGGCAGTATTAGGACTAAGATGGTTTCCATGTGTATTGTGATATGATTCATACACATTTTATTTTTCTTTAAATTTTTTTTTTATTCATACATATTTTAGAAACTGGATAATCACACAGAGTTGGCCGGGAATTATCCAGGACCTCTTATTCCCAACCAGCCAGTCCACACTAAGTTAACAGGAAACATGGAGCAGAGATCGTTTTGGAGCTGGACATAGTAGGATTGGGGTGGTAGCTTCCTAAATGGATGAGCCCCTGTATTCCAAAGCCCAATCTGAATATTATTGGCTCCCTTTCCATTTTTCCACATGAGTAGAAAAGGAGAGATGAAGCCAAAACTAGCAAAGCTACAGTTCAAACAATCCAGTGCAAACGCTTCATAATTTGGATGTGAACTACCAGCTTGCCTTGTAGCGTGGGGTGGACCTCCCCTGTTCTCACTCATGTACAGGTGCCAGTGGGTTCTCTACTAATGTGAGGGTCAAAGAAGATACCAGATCATAGCATTGCCTCATTTTCCTCATGCTGTGGCTAGAGATCATGAAAGATTAACTATATCACACATGTATGGTAGGATTCAGCTACCTAGACTCCATTTACAGTGTTTCTATGAGCAATATTTCTAGTTCCAATCTATAGATGTACCACTTGTACCTGTATGTATTTATACCCATATATCTACAAAATCTTATTTTGCACTAAGCTTTCTGTGTCTGATTAGTATCACAAATTGTGTTTCATGTGGAAGGTGCTGGAGTCAACCTTATTCTAGACTGCATAGGAGGATCCTACTGGGAGAAAAATGTCAACTGCCTGGCTCTTGATGGTCGCTGGGTTCTCTACGGTTTGATGGGAGGAGCTGATGTCAATGGGCCTCTGTTTTCAAAGCTACTTTTTAAACGAGGAAGTCTGATCACCAGTTTGCTGAGATCTAGGGACAAAAAGGTGAGTGCTGAATGAAAAGAAAATTATTACCCAGAAAAGTGTGATTCATTCCCATAACCCCAAAGAAGGGAAGATCTGTCACATCTTAAGTTAGGGAGCTTGTGTAGAAACCTGCCCTCCTGGATAGTTAACTCAGTTTCACAGACCTAATTAAAATTGGTCTGTCTATAGAAGCTCCAAATCTTGGAAAAAGGGTAGCTAACACTATGAGACCCGGGGAGTCTTTCTAACAGAATGAACAAAGCAGTGACCATATTAGGAAATACTTCTAACAGTTCCAAGACTTTGTTTTGAAATGCAAGAGTACTCTTCTCACTATGCTAAGAAACCCTCTTGTTATTCAACCTGAAATCTTCTCCGTGTAGCATTCTAGCAAGTGGAAGCTTTGAAAATGTTTCCCAGTATAGGGTTTCACACCTGCTGGGGGAAAGCATGCCTTAAGCATGCCTTTTGAACTGAGCCTTTGTGATACTTGCCTGTGGCTGACTCCTGCTTAAAGCCTTTATTTAAGAACAGCCCTTAGACTGTCAGTAATATTGTACTCTAGCCTTCAGTCTTTACCTGGGACAGAACAGAGGTTACTCATTTGGGGGCATGCACATAATGCTGGTTGGTAGTGGAGGGTTTAAGTATCCCTGAGTACTTTTTCAGATGTGTGCACATTTCAGAGAGAGCACAAGGGCTAAGTAGGATGGGGAGTAGCAAGATAAGGCCTTGTCTAGGCTAATGGTCTCCTTTTCCTTATCTTAGTACAAGGAAATGCTGGTGAAGGCTTTCACGGAACAAATTCTGCCCCACTTCTCCACGGAGGGTCCCCAACGTCTGATGCCTGTTCTGGACAGAGTCTACCCCGTGACTGATATCCAAGGGGCCCATGAATACATGGAGACTAACAAGAACGTAGGCAAAATCGTCCTGGAGTTGCCCTAATAAAGGAGAGGGCAGTACAGGACACGGCTACCTCGGGTCTTCCCAGAGCAAACTTGTTGAAAATTCACTACGTAGGCAAAACAGCGGCTGCTACTGCAGGCTTGTCTGTAACCCACTGGCCCTCCCCCGATCTCGTCAACTGATCCATGTAAAGTCGGTCTAAGGAAATAAAGAGCGTGCACTCAAAGGGCGACCGGCTTATTACGCGCGGCCCCAGCGCACTGGCTGAGGCCGCGGGGCGGGAATGACGTGGGGGTCGGGACCCGCGTCGCGGAGGGGATTACAGGAGAGCGGGATCAGCAGATGCTCAGCCTTCAAAGGCTACGCCAGGGTTCCGGGTACGGAGGCAGAGCTCTGTAGGGTCCGTCTGGCGAACTGCCCGAGGCCCAGGCGCCCCCACGCACCCCCCGCACACGCGGCACGCGGGGAACAGCAAAGGCACCCACACCAGGCCCGCCCCCTTCCAGGACCTACCTGAGAGCAGCCCGCCCCCTGCAGCCAGCTTCCCCCGCTCAGGGCCGCCCCCACCGGAACACCGCCCCTTCTAGGCCCAGGCCCGGCCCCTTTCGGTCCAGATCCCGGAAGCACCGGGGACACTCGCCTTTCAACCTTCCGGCGTCTTAACTAACTCCGGGGGTTTGGCCCCGGAGTCTTTTGGCGGAGGGGGATACGTCATCACGTGTCGACGTGAGCGGCGTGTTTTCGGCGTTATCACAGCTTCCGGCGGATCCTGGATGTTGATGTCCTGCCTTTGACGCCGTGGTGCCGTCGCAGCTGAGCGAGCTCCGGCCGAGTGCAGAGAAATTCCAGCGTTTGCTGTGGTAACCTCATCACCCCGCCAGGATGGCGATGCAAGCGGCCAAGCGGGCGAACGTGAGTATCGGGGACTGCTGCCGAGGGGAAGGACTTTGCTGGCCTTTCTCAGCGGCGTGGATCAGAGCATTCTTGGCCCTCCTCCGTCCCCACGGCGGGGAAGCCTAGACGTTACTGAAGTGTCAGATTTCATCCTGGCCCAGTCCTTAGGAATATGCTCCTTGAGTCACATTTCCGCCCCCACCCCTTTTAAGTTTCTTCGGTCTCTTATCTTAGTGTCAGGGATAGTGTTAACCTTACAGCCTTTGTTGCTTCACCTGCATCTAGAACCTGGCTTCAGGATCTTCTCGGCCTAAAAGTCAGTAGCACAGATGAGTCCCGAATAAATAATGGTCAACAGGCAACTAGAACCTGGGAGTCTCTACATCGTGGAGCTTTTTGGATGCTTCTTTAATGTTTCCCAGCAATATTTTTGAGCACCTATACGTAGCAGTCTTGTGAATAGGAAATCAATTCACCAATTATGTTTATTGAACACCTGCTACGTACCAGACACTAGTCTCTAGGTATTGGAGATACAGCAAGTATGAGTTAAAAAATAAAAAAAAATCCTACTGCTTGTGTCTTAATGTTAGTGGGGTGTTATGGAAACCTAAAAAAGTCGTCTTAAGAAAGAGAGTGGTCAACTCCTAGATGCTGAGAGGTATAGTAAGATGAAGACAGATAATTAGACGTGGTGAGATGGAGGTTTTTGGTAACCTTGATATTTCAGTGGATGAAAATTTGGTTGTGAGATGAAAAGAGGGTGGAAGTTGAGAAAATAAAGATAGTTCTTTCCACGAGTTTTCACGTAACTGTGAAGAAGAGAAATTGGATGGTAATCGACTTCTTTTTTTTTTAAGATATGTGATGTGTTTGTATCCCAGTGGGAACGATCCAGTAAGTGGGAAAAATTGATGATGTAGGAGAAAAATAGGTTAAGTTCAGGAGTGGTTTAGGATTGGCATAGTACTGAGTAGGAAAGTGGGTGCATATGGATGAACATAGATTGGTGGGTTTAGTAATGTGAATAGAAAGTACTTACCATTTGGTGATATCTATTTCCTCCAATGTGCAAGAGCCAAGGTCATCTTTTAGGAGAGACAGAAAAGAGACTACAGCCCAACTCAGGTGTTAGAGGGAGTGGTTGTGGTAAGGTATGAGGTGAAAAGAGAAAGTGTGATGTAGTGTCTTGCAGAGGGAGAAAGGAAATTTGCTAGAGATGTATACAGTGGTTGTCTGACAGTGTTGATCATCTATTTAAATTTATCCTTGAAAAAAAAATTTATCCTTGAATCTTAAAGTCACCACTACTAGTTTGAAGGCATGGAATAAATATCTTACTCTTCCATACATACAGCACTTAGTGTAATGCCTGAAATAGTTCCCAGTAATAAATAGTTATTAAACAAATTGTTATGTAACTGAATGTGTTACTAAGGGACACGACTGAAATCTGGTGGGAGATACCTATCTGAAAATCATCAACGCAATGTGGAAAGTGTGTAGTTAAGAGACCAAAGAGTGTTGAGTTAAGGGGTCATACAAAGGGGCAAAAAAAGAAGTCTAAAGATAAAACTCAGGAAGAGCATATTTTAATGGCAAGGAAGACTGAGAAGAGCTAGCCTGATAGTTGGGAGAAAGCCAAGGAAATAGTGTCAAGAATAATGAAGAAGGTTCAATAGTGTCAGAGGCTCAAAGTTAAGTATGATGAGAATTGAACACACTGCAAGTAGAAGATCTTAGTGTGTAAAAGCACTTTGTCATCAGAGTGCTGAGGCTGAAGCTAGACTGTGGTAGATTGGTGTCAGTGAAGTAAAGAATATGAGGCCCTGAGTACAGACTCTCTTTCTAGTGGCTTGACTGAAAGGAAAAAAAAAAAAAAAAGCAAGAAAGGATAAACAGCTGATAAGGAAAGGCAGAAACCTTGTGTTTGTTCCTTCACCATGTAATCCTAATACTTCCTAGCCTGGTGTATACATAAAGAAGTGCTTAGTAAATGTTTGTTGAATTAATGAAAAGGGATCCAAATAAGTATTTTGTTTTGTGTAATGATTGGTAGTACATAAGCAAGTGCTGAGCAACCTGAGGAATAAAAGAAACCAATATCGAAGGAATGGCTGTAAATTTAAAAGAGAGAAGAAATCATTGATATAACAAGTTCCTGCAGAGAAAGGTCATCAGTGAGAGTTTTATTGTCTAGCAAACAGGAACAGTTCCCTTTATTCTTTTCCACACATGCCTGAAGCATTGAAGACTTTTTAATGAGATTTGAAATCCGTGTTTAAATGTAGTAATTGAAAGCCTGGGTTTTGTAGTAGCCCCTTACTAGTTCTTATGAATAGTTTTCCCTAAAACCAGTGCCTAGTTGCTTTTCCAATAGCATGCCATTTTCCATAATATTCGAATGTAATTCTTGTTCTTGGGTTTTTTATGTATCATTTTTTTTATTGTGAGAATTTATTATTTATTATGAGAATTTTTTAAGCTGTAGCACTTTTTCTCCTGATTATAATGACAATATATACTTCTCATTTCAGATTCGCCTTCCACCTGAAGTAAATCGGATTTTGTATATAAGAAATTTGCCCTACAAAATCACAGCTGAAGAAATGTATGATATATTTGGGAAATATGGACCTATTCGTCAAATCAGAGTGTGAGTCTTACTGAGACTTTTGAAATGTCGTTTCAAGAAAATGATTGTGCAATCTGTAATCTTGGAATTATAGCCAACAGCAAGGCCTGAGAGCCTAGAGACTAATAGATTGAAATTAGAGAGATGAGATTTTTTTCTTATAAGGGAAAAATAACTATTGAGGCCCTCATGATCCAGCTCAGTGAGAGCCAGGTAGTTGTGAAATTAGAGAAAGCATGAAGTAGTAATGAAAGGTTTGAGGGGATTGGATGGGAAGAAAAGGAACTAATATTTATTGTATATCTTTTAGTTGTAAAATACCGTGTTTTTTGTATGTATTAACTCTAATTTTCTGAAAAGCCTTCACTTTCTTCTGACCCCAGAATTTCTGAATTAACTAAGTAAAGTGATATAAAAGTAACTGATTCTTTTTCAACTGGAACTTTCTATAGAAGATTTAAAAGTATAGAGGAAAATAATCAACATAAATTGATGTTTTAATCTAAAATCCAAATTTAATTTAAATTGAAGGGATCATACCTTTAAATAATGTTTATTGAACACCTACTAAATGCCATTTGTTGTAATAGGTGCTTTTATTTGCATTACTATCATTCAGCCCTATGTGGAGGTGGTACTATGTCTGTTTTACAGGTGAGACCGTCAAGGCCCAGAGCATAGAAGTACCTTTCTAGCTGTACACAGCTATTTAGTGATAAAATCTTCTGGTTCTAAATTGAATCTCTATAGTACACAGTACCACAGTTGCTCTCTAACTAGTATAAATGGGCTGATTACCTAAAAGTCCAGCTGAAAGGATTTCTAAGGTTTTTATTTTTAGTTGGAAGATCTCTTTTTTAATAAATTTTCTTTTATGACTTGAGCATTCTTTCTTGGCTTTTAGAACTCTGTGAGATATTGAGGACTCTTCTTTTAAATGATCACTGCCCCTCTAGGAAGTGACCCAAGAGCTAGAAATACGTCATCATTGTCTATGGCCATGCCACCCTGAACACACCCGATCTCATCTGATCTCAGAAGCTAAGCAGGGTCGGGCCTGGTTAATACTTGGGTGGGAGACCACATAGGAAGATCGGGTGCTGTAGGCATGAAAAAAAAAGAAAGGAAGGAAGGAAGGAAGGAAGGAGGGAGGGAGGGAGGGAGGGAGGGAGGGAGAGAGAGAGAGAGAGAGAGAAAGAAAGAAAGAAAAAGAAAGAAAGAAAGAAAGAAAAAGAAAGGAAAAAAGAAAGAAATATGATATCGTTGATACTCAAATGGGGATAAAAATGAAGTGGTGTAGACCAGCTGTTCTTTTTAGGAAGTTTCAATCCTTTGAGTATTTGATAAAACCTTGGACCCTTTCTGCAGAAGAATACACATAATATTTTGCATATGATTTTAGTGGGTACCTGGGACTCTACGTTAAGAAACCCTGTTCTAGACATAGAAGAATAGTATACAGAAGACCCCCTGACTTGGAGATCAGGAGATAGGATTCTGCTTTAGGCCCTGTTACTGCCCATGTGTCCTTGGACACTTTGCCTGCCTTTTTTGGTTTTCTGTTTATTCACATGAAATAATCTGAGTGGATGGTGCCTTTCAGCTTTTAACATGGAGGCAGCATGATAAATTTATTGAATTGGTTGTAAGACCTAGGTTCAAATACTAACTGAGTACTTGGTAATCATGTGAAACTGAGCAAATATTTAACCCCTCTGAGCCTCAATTATCTGCGAAATACAATTTCTCTAACCTGCTCTTTTAAAAGAATTGTAGTGAGGATCAAATTAGATAGTGCCTGTGACAGCACTTTGCCATTGTGTATTTCCTTCCCAGTGTGCATGAGCCACCCTTCTCTCTGCTCCCATAGCACCTTCTGTGAACATCTCTTCTTACTGAACACATGGTTTTGTTGTTGTCTGTGTACTCACTTGTCTCCCGCCAGCCTCCAAGCTCCTCCAGAGCGGTACCACACATTCCTTTCACTTTGTGTTGACAACTCTTGTTGTGCCTGATACATATTAACCATCCAGTGTATATAAATAAGTGAATAATATACAAAACAGTAGTGTGGCTGTGATTAATTTATGAAGGCATTTAAAAATTTATTCATAGTATACAATCAAGGAAAGTTAGAAAGTTACATCAGCAAAGTTAGAAAAGTTTGGTGTGCAGGAACTTGGGTCTAAATTATAGATTGAGAAACATGTTTTTCTGTCCCATAGCTGTGCTAATGCTTTATGGCATACTTGGCACCTAGGACTAATCTTCCCAGTTTGCCCGGGACCCAGGGGTTTTCTGGAATGTGGACCGTCAGTACTGAAACCTGGACAGTCTTTGGCAAACCGGGATGATTGGTCACTTTATCTGGCATGAGCAGACATTTGGTGCTTTGAACTTTTTAAAGCCTTTTCATGCTTGTTACCTCTTGATTATTAAACCACATGTATGGCAGGGCAGGTGATAGAGTCCGATGTCATTATTTGACACATGAAGCAACTGAAGCTCAGAGAGCCTAAATTACATGATTAGGTTTCCTTATTCCTGCTTAGCTTTTACCACCAATCAAGAAAATAATGTTGGCTCAGTGCCTAACATATATAGCTACCAAATACATGCTTTTAAAAATTAAATTATAATGCGGTTCTCAAGATAATGGGTTAATAATTAAGGCTGGGACACTTGAGATGGAGGCACTTTAACGTGGCGTTAGTGCTTATCCCTAGTCTTTTTAAGAAGATGTAAGAGGAGATGCTTTTGTTTTCTTACATTAGCTTCTTGAAGAAGGGACGTGTGACAGAAAGTGATCTCTACCCTTGAAATGCTTATTACCACTGGTGGTTACTTAGCACCGTGGGCGTAAAATGAAATGTAAAACCACGTTTGCCTTTAAGGAACATAAAATCTTAAAATTTTTTAGTTTTTCCAAAGGAAGAATTAGATAGACTTTTTGAGGAAATCTTTGGGGCAATGTTTTTTCCTTTGGGCAGTCCCCAGTTTTTATACTTGATGAATTCTTAAAAACAATTAAGTCAAAAGTCCTAAAGTTGTTAGACTTCCCGGAGAGTAAAGAGTATTATAAAATCACTCACCAGACTCATGCAGCCTGACAAAGCGAGCTCATTCAGTGATACTGGCACCCTCCAGCGCCCCTGCACTCGAGACCTGTCCCATCCCCTTTTACAGGAAGCACAAGATCAGATCTAGGCGGGTCCTCCCCTTCCCATGGCCCGCTCCCTTTCTTTGAACCTGTGCAGGAACCGTGGCAGACCATGGTCTTAAACCTTGTTCCTCAGTTGTACTGAGTGGCTCAGACACAGATGGAGGCAAAGGGTCCATCTTTATCACACTGGAGGATAAACTGAGTAGGATTTCTGTCCACTGTCCTCACTAACAAGCACATGACCATCTGCTGCCTGCAGTGTGTTGTTCCTCACACTTGCTTACCTCCTTCCCTAACAGAAGCTGGTGAGGTGAGAAGAAGTGGCAAGGAACACCTACATGAGAAGCAACATTATATCCCCGAGCAAGGTCCAGCTTCCACTTCCAGCTGCCTTGCAGCATCCTGCTCTGGCTCGCAGATAACCCCACCCATAAGCATACTTCCACTCCAAAATTTCCAGAAGCCCAGCCCTTTCCCCCAGCCAGAGGGGATTATTAATGTATGACAGTGCAGACTGTATTAAAAATTAAAAATGAATGTAAGGGGCTGACTATATTGCAGTTTAAAAAGGTAAAGAATTTATAAGAAAAGTAGAAGCAACATTACGTTGGGAGACATCCTTTTTTGGTCATAAAGGATGATGGTTGGCTGTTTTCTTATATATATAACCCCGTTTAGAATTTTGCCATCTTCTTAGTAAGAGCTTTCCTCCCAACCATCCTAATCTCCCACAGACAACAAAATACGTTTTATTTTTATAGATTTGATAAACCTTAATAAAATATTGCCCAGAAATGTATTTCCTACATTGATGGAGATCATTTTATCTTTAAGAACTGTAATTAAATCAGAGTGGAGGGATCTAAATCTTTAGAAATAAGGGACTAATTTCCAGGTGATAGTGTGGTAAAAAAGTAATGGTTCTGTTGCATAAATGCACAGTAAAAACAAAAACAAAAACACTCTAGGCTTTTTGAGCCACACTTCTCTTGCTTAGGCCCACTTCCATGTCTGGAAGTGTATTTTCCCTTCTAATAAAGCTTTTATTTTCTGCTGTAAAAAATAAAGAAAAACCATTTTAAACACTGCCGACTAATAGGAGCCATCAACCTTCAGTATTGTACTTCCCAGAAAGACTGAAAATTGGTTCTTATGATGAAAAGTAGGAAAGACTAGAACATGAAAACTGACAAAATTTCAAACTAGTTCTTGCTGTTTGCTTTTGTAGCTATATTGGTATTCTTAATGTAACAGTAAGTTTAACCTATAGCTATTTTACTTAAAAACAAAAATTACCTACTTCAAGAAATCGTAGGCTTATCCAGCATACCTATCTATAATGTTTATTTCCTCTAATGATTTTTAGGTAAATGTGCACTTAATTAAATCTGATTCAACTCTGCAGGGGGAATACACCTGAAACTAGAGGAACAGCTTATGTGGTCTATGAAGACATCTTTGATGCCAAGAATGCTTGTGATCACCTGTCAGGATTCAATGTTTGTAACAGATACCTTGTGGTTTTGTACTATAATGCCAACAGGGTAAGTAGAGCCATAGTTCCCATGGCGTGGGTTGCACAAACTGCATGGTTAGGGGAGATATGTACTCTGAGTTCTTTTCTGGCTAATGCTATTGGCTAATGCTAATATGTTTGACTGTAGATTGGTAACTGTTGCCTTTGGTGCTTATCATACTTTCAGGCATTTCAGAAGATGGACACAAAGAAAAAGGAAGAACAGTTGAAGCTTCTCAAGGAGAAATATGGCATCAACACAGATCCACCAAAGTAAACATTTTCTGTGTTTTCATTTTGGACTGAAATCCATGAATCACCACCACCCCATTTTTCAGTTTTTAATTAATACTGAGTACTGTGATTTCTTATTAGAAATGCAAAATGTCCTGCTTGAAATTTTGATACATGTTAGAATATGTTATGTTAGTAAACTTGTAACTTTTTGTAAAACATATCACTGTTTTCTCTTGGACTTTCCTCTCCTGTTTGATACCAGAAAAAAAAAACCCAGCATTTGAAACTTATCAAGAATTGTTTGGTGGTCAGTGAGCTTTTTGAGAACAGGGACTGAGCAGGGACTTTTTTTGTATTCTTAATGTCTTCAGTGTCCAGTCCAGTGCTTAGCCATCAAGGGAACGTGTTAGAGTGTTGTCATTTATTGAATTCTATTAATGATGAAATCTTCATAACAACTCAGTGAAGGAGGTATCTCCATTTTGTAGATAAGGGAATCAAAGTTCACCATGTTTGAATGAATAAAATGCTTACAGTACATTTGAATAATACTTGCTTTACAATGAACAAAACTCCTTTGTCAATATGGGTACCCTTGTCCTTTGAACAGAGGTCTATTCCAGAAATGGCCATTCAGATGACAGCACAATGTTAGAAACTTGAGAGCAAGCTGCTTGGGTAGTGGTGTTGGTTGTTACGTATGTCAGATTGTATTTATGTAGTCTTTTTGTTTAGTTAATAAGTGTCTGTGTATATTTTGGACCTAAGCTCATAGCATATCTTTGCTGTAAATAAAATACTTAATGGTTAGTCTTATAATCATGAGCTCCTATGGCATGGAAATAGTATGGTTATTTCCACATTCAACATAGCTTGGCAGCTTGGAGGAGGATAGCTATAATTTTCTGTTTATAATTTAGGCATAGGCCGAGTGGAAAAACATGGACTAATTGTTTTATATCTAACTATAACCCAAAATCAACTTGAAGGCTACAAATACTGAATCACTTAAATGGACAAAGGGCATCTTTTTTTTTTTTTTTTTTTTTTTTTTGTCTATAGCACCTGGTCATTCTAAGTGGTCTCTCATCCAAGTACTAACCAGGCCTGACATTGTTTAGCTTCCGAGATCAGACGAGATTGGGCGTGTTCAGGGGTGGCATGGCTGTAGCCCATGGACCGTGGCTCCGCTGGGACGTGAACCCAGGACCTTCTGCGTGTAAAGCAGACATGCTCACCGCTACACTATGGAACTATGTCCACATCTATTTTTAAAAGCATTTAGCTTTGAAATCTATCATTAAGAAAATAAGGCTATTTTATACTTTTTGTGCTGTCTTTTCAAAGCCTACTCTTGAAAATGAAGAAATAATTGTCTTATTATGTCAGAGTGCTTTTTGAAAGCACTGTAAAAGAGTAGTCATTTTTAAGAAGGGCAGGCAGATGACAAAGCCACAGCTGTAATGTTCTTACACATGCTTTTATGAATTCCTTATCAGTTTTTGTAATGCATTGTGTGCCTTTAGGTATTTACAAATGTAAAAATAATTTTCTAAAAGACTTTTTCGTGAGGGGAAAACATATCAGACGTACTTACAGTGTGATATGTCTAAGTAGCAGACTAGCTTGCCTGTAGTATAATTGTTTTAAATTAATAACAAGGGGAAATTCTTACTATTGACAGTTATGGCCGATCCATCATTTGGGTTAATATATCTGTTAGCTGAATTTCATTACCTAAAGTTAAGAGTTTAAAAAATTCTTTCTAATTGTTTGACAGTTTTGTAGCTGGTCCCAGGTAGGTTATAAGAACTTTAATTCAAAGGACAAATATCAAGGACTTTTCTGTGTCAGGTGTGTGTGCTAAGATGCGATTCCGATCGGTTCTCTGCACCGGGCATCTAAGGCTCAGATTTTCAAACTTCCTTTAAGGGTATGAGGGATGATTGTGCCCATGCACATGTATGTGCATATACTTGTGTGCTAGAGCTGCTTTACATTCCTCTAGGTAAAAGTTTGAGTTTCTAGGAAACATTTTTTATGACTAGAAAATGTATTCAATAGTTTAAAAATGACTGAAATGACATAGATCTCATCATCACTCTCCTGTCTAACAACTTTCAGTAGGTCTTATAGGATAGTGTCCAAACTTGTTAGCATTTTGTATCAATTTTCTGTATCATCTTTTAAGAGCACCAGTAAAGCAGAGCCTGCAAAGTCTAGCGTATCTGTCTCTCCAGGTGCTAGCCAATAGGTATTGCATTTTTTTGTCTCTTTATTTGTTTTGGTTCTCTTACTGGGTGTCTCCTTTTATCACCTAGGCTATAAATACTTGAGACTGAGATCTTTTATATGACTGCATAATGGACACCTGCAATGGTTCTTGGTGCCATTTTTAATTATCCTGTTGGTGTCACAGCAAAAAACATGAGATGTCTTGTACAGGCTGAGTTCTGAGAAATTATTGTAGACATTTGTGTCATCAAAGAAAGCTGGGTGCTAAGATATTCTGAGGGAAACATCCCAGAAAAGAATGAGTGCATCACCTTCTTGCTCATCTAGTCCCACAGAAGTGAGTCCGGGGACTGGGTGATTAAGAGCAAGGCAGGCCCTTTCTCATTTCATTCTCTCCATCTTAAAGCACTACCTCTTAACTCCTCAGTTCTCAGCAGAGGAATACAGCCAGGACTTCTTGAAGACCACAGGGGTAGATGAAGTAGCCAAAATGATGTGGCTTTGCGTCATATATATGACATCATGTGACAGGTATCAGTGGGTCTATGAAGGAATCTAACAGTACCTGTTATGCTGACAGAGTCACCCTGACTATGGCTAAAAGCTTTTCTCACCTATGCCAGCTAAAAAAGAAAAATCTTTTAGCCACACTGCCCCAGGCTCCACTGATGAACACACTACCCATACCAATAAGTGGTCTGATTCTAAAACCCAACTGGGAATTCTCCTGATTTACGTAAATGTCAATTAAATTACGCAGTATATGTAGGAACAAGTTCAGAATTATACCTTCTCAGAAGTAATTACCCAATGTAAGTTAGAGCAAATCTAGATGAAACTAAGCAGTAAATATGAAAACAAGCTCAGAATCACACATTCTTTTCAAAAGTAACTTCGCAGCGTGAGTGAGCGTGCAGCTCCAAGGCCTAACACACCTTCTCCGATTAGATGCACAGTGTTCTTTTCCATCTGGGTGAGGAGAGCTCATCCCTCTTAAGTTCAAACAAGCAGAGATTGCAAAATCACAAAGTGCTCAGATCCCACATTTGATCGCTAGGCCATGGGATTTGAACACAATATATTATACAGAATTCTGAGCCTGCGATATGAGTGACAAGTAATACCTACCTCATACGGCTGCTTAGAGGATCAGTGGTAATTTTATTTAAAAATATATAGATGAGGCCCAGCATGTACAATAAATCATAGCTATTATATTTATTATCACTCTCCTGGCTGCTTGGAAGGCTCCTTTCCATTCTTCCTCCCAAGAGCAATGGCTCATGTCCTTAAAGTGATTCCTACCTACAATAATGATGGACAGGAATTTGTCGAGCACAGAGCCTTTATTTTACATGTCATTTTGAAAGAGGAGCCAACAGCCAACAGAATTTCTAAGAGAAAGTGACAGCAAAGGTAACTGGCTCAAGTCCCTCTGTGTACATCAGTATATCATGTACATTTCATGTCTGAGCACCTTGTGTGTCTGGCTTAATTGAAGGTAAGGCAGTGTAGATTGTGCGAACAAGAAATCTGTGTTCTGTGATCAGGAATGGCTACTACATGCATCACGCAAAATGCACGACCTGAAACGTTTTGAGCTGCAACCGAAGTTTCCTTAAGCAAAGATGCACGTGAACAATGACGAACGCATACAGGGTAACTTGGGCAGAAAGAATGGATAGTGTCGCGGGGCAGTGAGATTAGCACACTGATCAAGAGCCCCAAGTAGGAGGAGCCGTCCCAGTGGCAGAGCAGGCTAGGAGGGTGAGCAGCAGCCATCTCCAGCCACCTTGAATTCCTTCCTGCCTTCACTCTAAGTTGAGCAGCTCCACGTCAAAGATGAGGGTGGCATTGGGAGGGATGACACCGGGGTGGCCCGTGGCTCCATACGCCACATCAGGGGTGCAGGTCAGCTTCGCCCTCTGCCCCAAGCTCATCTATCAGGGATGGGGGCAGATGGGGAGAGGAGAAAGAGGACCCAGCTTGATTTAAAAGAAAAAAAGTAAGATAACTGGCATTTTCCCAAACCATTCTCATGGTAACAAGATCTGCGATGATTTTGAGTATGGCACACTGAAGTTGTGCTAAGGGTTGTAACACATGCAGATTCTGCCTCAGAATAGCAGAAACTTGACTGTAGGGCAATAACTTCCACAAAGTGTCAAATTCATTCATCCAACAAACATTGCTGGCCATTAGTGTAATGCCCAACACTTCAATTTGTTCATGATTGTTCTTCACCCTCTTCCAAAGAAGCCTAAAGAGAGTGTATCAAGAGCACATGGATGTGCACACTCAAGTAGGTGACAGAAGCAGTTCATTAGTTTTAGAGATTAGAGGCCACAACAAGGTGGAGGGGGTAAGAGAACTATTCTAAATGATGCATCATATGACTTCATGGAGTGCTCGAACCCGCACTCATCACAGCAGTCATCAGGAACTGGCATGGCATTAGACAACTGGTGAAATTTTTAAAAATCACTGACTCAAAAATTGGAATGGATTGGTTAACAGTATTATATCAATGTTAATGTCCTGGTTTTGATCATTGTACTATGATTACATAAAATGTTAACATTTGTGGAAGCTGGGTAAAGAGCATATGGGAATGCTACTATTTCTGCAATGTTTTTGCAAGTCTGAAATTGTTTTTTAAGTTTAAAAAAAAAAAAAAAAAACCTTGGCCTACCCTACCCCAACTCTTCTTCCTCAATCCCAGACAGCTGGTAGCTCACAGGCCTCCCCAGCTAATGCTGAGCAATCCTGGGGGGATGTGCTTGGGATGAGAACTCCCAGTGACACAAAGGATTCAGGCGGGCAACAAAAGGGGTGGGGACACAAAGCCAGGACTAAAACTAGATGGCCTTGCCACGCCCTGGCAGTAGCATCAAAATAGTAGTGGTCTGTGATCAGCTGGAGAGCAGAGTGCTGAGCCCAGACACCTGACTTCTCAAATCCCTCCTAAAGAGGATCCTCATCCTACCTGGGCTGCGCCCTCTTCAAAACCCTTGATGACTTCCTGTTTGCCAATTCTGAACTTGAAAGGTTTGTTTCTGTCTCTGGATGAATCGAATTTCTTCCCATTTTGGAGCATTCCTGTGAAAGCAAGAATAAAGAGGAAAAGAGCTGTGGTCATGAGTCAACTCCTAATTCAGGTTCAAAATGTCTAAAATGGATTTCCTGTTCTGCACAAACCTCTTTCAGTCTTCCCCATCAGTCCTGTTGCCCGAACAATAAACCTGGATTCTTCCTACCGTCTTACCCCCAACATGCAGCCTATCACCATGTCCTACATATATTTGGAATCACCTGTTTTCTTCATTTCTATTACCACCACCCTGGGACCTCACCAAGTCATGATCATGTCTCACTGGTGTACAGGAACACTCTCTAAATGGGCTTTTTGCTCTACTCTTATTTCTCCATTTTATTTTCCACACTGTACCCAGAATGATTTTTTTAAACACATATCTGACCATATTACTCCCTTGCTTAAAATACTTCAATAGCTCCCATGGCAAAATCCAAATGCCTACATGGCAAACAGGTACTTCAAGATCTGGCTGTTGCCTACCCAATAACCCTCTGTTCTGCCCTTCCTTCCCTTTCCCCATGTCCTATTAAGGTCATACCTTCCTCAAATACCTCTGCACTTTACAACTATTTTGGGGTCACTTCCTCATCCTGAAGATGTTTTCCCAGGCATTTCCTCCTTGCTGAGTCCTCACCTGGTTTTTCCAAGGCTCCCCCACCCTACAAAACCCAAAGGTCACAGTGAACAGTGTAAGGTGACCCAGCCAGTAAGTAGTGTGGCCTCCAGACCCCATACAAGGGCTGTGTGAACCCGGAATACCCTAGAAGCTGTCTTAGCAGCTTGGAGCATCCCTCCAGCGTCAGATGCCCTGTCATCCCTGATGTACACACACTGTCTCAGTCTAGTTGCCTAAGGCCTAAGAGCTGCTTTTCTATTTTTCTTATTGGTGACTGACTCGAAGATCAGACTTTCTGTAAATGATGCTATTTTGAAACTTCTTCCTGCAGCCCTTGGATCCCAACAAAAGGCAACAGGGGTCCAAAGAAAGACTGTCCTATAAGTCCAAAGACTAGATTCTAACTTCATTCTGGCACTAAATCATAGTGTGAAGTTAAGTAAGTCACTTCCTTTCTCATGGATTTGTCATGTTTAACATGGGAGGTCCGGGCCAACTTAGTGTCTGTCTAAGCATCTATGATTCTTTATCCTACCTAGCTCCTACAACTTAAATTTACACAAGGAACAGTCTTATCACCTACTTTCTGGGTAGAATAACTTGGGCTCTTACCCTAGGTACTAAATCAGGCAAAGGAGAAAACCCTATGGTTACACAGATGGATACTAGGGAGATGAGATACAAACTCATGGATACACACAGGTTGCTAAGTTATTCAGATACACAGAGATAACTCATGCTTGCCCACATGCACTTAAGCACACGCACTCAGAAGAAAAACCCTGATGGCCAAACAGATGCTAAGAAAATATTTAGATACACAAATCTCTATATATTGACATAGACACATACTTGGACAACTACATATATGACTATGCACACACACTCACACACTCCATTTAAAGACTGATTTTGTCATTCCCCAATTTCTTCAGGTTTCATATGACTTAATCTACTTCAGCTCACATACAGTTATCTTCTGCCACATGTTCAGCCAAAACCATGCAGTCCAGAAACACACACACACACATATATATATGTATGTATGTATGGTACTTGATTTGACAAAGGTGCCACTGCAATGCAAAGGATAAAGGATGATTTTTTGATTAATGTTGCTAGGTCAACTGTAAATCCATATGGAGAAAAATGAACATTGACTCCCTACTTCACCCACATACAAAAATCAATTCCAGATGAATCATAGACCTAAATATGACAGATAAAATAATAAAGCTTCTACAATATAATAAATAGAAGAATATCCTCATGACCTAGGGATAGACAAAAATTTCTGAACTGAACACAAAAAGTACTAACTATAAAGGAAAATACTGATATGTAGAACTTAATGAAAACTAAGACTTTCTGTTTAAAATGTGCCAATAGAAAAGTAAAAATTAGGCAAGCCATAGCATAAGAGATGTTTGAGATAGGTACAGCCAACAAAAGACTCATATCCAGAATACATAAAGAATTTCTATAAATCAAAAAGACAACCTATTTTTTTTTTTTTTAATGAACAGAATTTGAGCAGACTAAAGAGAGTATCCAAATGGTCAATAAGCACCTGAAAAACCCTGTGCCCTAGGAATTTCACTTCCGGGTATATATCCAGCCAAAATGTGTATAGCTGTGCACCAAAAGACATACAAGACTGTTCAAAGCAACACTGTTCGTGATAACTCAAAACTATAAACAATCCAAATGGTCATCAGCTGTAGAAAGGATAAATTGTGGTATATTAATTGTAGTATATTCATACAATGAACTGTCTAGGACTAAAAAAAAGAACAAACCATTCTGGATAAGTCTCACAGACATAATATTGAGTGAAGTAAGCCAAACACGAAAGAGTATATATTCTGTAATTCCATTTACATAATGTTCAAAAATAGGCAAAACCAATCCATGGAGATGCAAGTCAGAACACTGGTTACCTTTAGGGAGGGGCAATGACTGGGAGGAGGCGGGAGGCCAACTCTTGGGGGTGCTGGAAATGTATATGTTGATCTGGGTAGTGGTTACTTAAGTGATCGCTTTGAAAAACTTCATGGAGCCATACATCTTAGATTTATGTTCTCTACTGTATTTATATTTAATTTAAAAAGTTTACCAAAAAGTCCCATACAGCCTCCTGCTGTGTTTGATGAGACAGAGCCACTCATGGCTGGCGTTAGTGTTTGATGCATGTTGCCTCCTCTTCGTATGTATTGTGAAAAGTCTTTGCAAAAGGATGTCGGGGTCTCAGTAACTTGATAAGTACAGATCGTCTGCAACATGTAGAACAGATAAATCAATTACACAGGTCAGAGGCCCCAGAAGACTCATGGTAATTAGGCCACATCACCGGGAGATAAAACACAGCTCCAGCCCACTGACGTCAGCGACCAGCAACACTGCAGTTGAGAAATACCCACACTGTCTGCCTAGAATTAACCTGGCACTTCACACTGGCCTGGAGAACTGCTAAAAATGGCCCCATCTCAATATGTCCTAGGAATTAAACTGGCCTTGCTGTCTGCTAAGTGGCTGTCACCAGGTTTGCCACATTGGGAAGCAGGTCACAAGGCAGAACATTCGTCCTCCCCCCTTACAACAAACACTTGCTCATGATCTTCCTGCCAGCAGTCTTCAGGAACTCCATCTAGAATGTTCCTCAGCCCACCTGGCCTTCCAATACAGATCATCCAAGAGAGGTCAGCAGAGATGTGGGGTCCTCCTCCAGCTCCCAAGCACCAAGACAAGCACTGCTGTTACCCACCCCCCCACACACAATACACACACAAAGTCTCTGGATGACTTGCCTACCCACCCCAAGTCCCCACAGCCCCCCAAAAGGTAGAATTCCTCCCATTTCATCTTTGTGCCCCCAGTGCCCAGCACAGCATCTTGCACACAGTAGGTGCTCAATAACAGTAGGCTGAATTGAACAGTCTATTCCTGAAAAAAGAAAGGAAATTCTGAGGAAGCCACCCTCCTCTTCAATAATACTGTAGGATGAAAAGGGAGTCTCCAGAGAGGGTTGGGGCTCTCAGAGCTGTAAGAAGGGATTTCCAAATATCAGACAGACATAGGAGGGCCTGGGCTCCACCCTGTCCGCAACAGAGGGAAGAGGAATGGAGGGGCTTGGCTCAGTTGGAGGCTGGCACCACAGAGGTCTCTAGTATAAGTAGGGAGGAGTTAACCTTGCAAACCCCCTTTCTCACTCCCACAAGGCTTGGCTGGGAGAGGTGGGGGGACAGCTGGTTAGAGGAAGACTTGGCTGCCTTGAGCTCTGGGCCTGATCCAGGGGAGCAGACATCTCTGGAGAGGAGTGTCAGAGGAGAAGCCTGCCTTGGCAGGGGCAGAACCGATGAGGGCGAAGGGAGGCCTACCTGTGTAGTGCACCACACACGTTTGACCCTTCTTGGGGAATGTCCTTCCTGCAAGGAGACATGAGGGCAGACGAATGAATAGGGTATTATAAAAAGTCGCCTGGGATATTCAGATGTGATTGTGACCATGACCTCTGGCCCACATTCCCTTCCATAGCAGGGAGGCTCTAGTTCCGGCTCTGTGCCTTGTGTGAGCCAGATTAGTCACTTCACCTCTCTGACCTTGATTTGAACTTTATTCCCTTGGGTTCCTTGACTTCACTCTCTCCCGGTTCTCTTCCTTTCTTTGAGGTCTCCTTTTACTTCCCTTCATCCATTCCACAAACATTCACTGACAGCCTACTGTGTGCCAGAAACACAAAGCAATATATGATCTTATGATAAAGTTAAGGAAAAAGACATATAAATAATAGATTCTAATGCAGGGTGATGACTGTGATCAAGAATGAATAAACACAATTATTCACAAATATTTACTGAATACCCATTATGTGTGAGTCTCAGGTCTACCTGATTCTGGGGGATACAGCAGTGAACCACATAGGCAAGATCCCTCCTCTTTTGGAGTTTACATTCTAATGGAGGGAGACAACCCTCAAATAAACAAGATGATTATAGATTATGATAAGTTCTCTATAAAGATGAATTAAAGAGAGATAGAGTAGGACAGGACATTTTAGAAAGGATGGTCCAGAATGTCTTCTCACCTGAGTGGAGACTTGAAGAATGAGCAAAATGCTGGGGAAAGCACTGAAGAAAAAGAGAGCAGCAAGTGCACAAAAAATGAGGCAGGAAAGGACAAGTGCACTTGTATAATAGAAAAGAGACCAGGTGACTGGAAAGAGGGGAGGGAGAAGGAGACAGGTAGAAAAGAGCTGGACCTCATCTTGCATAGCTGGATTTAATTCTAAGTGCAGTAGGAAGCCACTGGAAGGTTTTAAGCGAGAATGACATAATCCGAATTAAGATTTTATAAGATTGCTCTGGCTGCTGTGTGTCGGATGGACGGTCAGGCGCCTGTTGCAGTAATCCAGACAGGAAATCAATGATGGTTTGAATTAACGTGGTGGCAGCAGAGAAGAGAGCAAATGAGATTGGAGATATATTTCGGAAGCAGAGCCGACAGGGTATGCTAATGGAGTGGATGTGGGGTCCAGGAGGAGGGAGAAGAAGTCAAGCACAATGCTTGGTTTTTCAGTTTGGGTGGCTGGATGGATGATGGAGCAAATTCCTGAGATGCGGCAGACTGAGGAGGAACAGATTTGAGCGGGTGGCAATCTTGAGATGCCTATTACACATCTGAGTTTATATCGCAAGCAGGCAAATGGAGAGTCTGCACTGGAGGTATAAATTTGGGTGGAATTTAAAGGTATGGGGCTGGATAACAACACCTTGGGAGGGCTAACAACTGAGCCGACACTTAGAGAACTCTATAGTAACTGGAGGAGGGAGCAGCTAACCAGCTGTAGGTGTCAAGGAAAGCATCAGAGGGGAGATAATAGTTAAACTGAGGTCTTAAAAGATGAGTAGTTTGAAATAGAAAGTAAAGGGAGATAATCTGGAAAGAGTCAGCAACATGTTCAAAGGCCTAGAGTCAAGCATCCGAGGAGCCCCGTCTGGTTCACTGCTGTAACCCTAGGGCCCAACACACAGTACATGTTCAATAAATATTTGCTGAATGACTTGTGTTTAACAACTTGCAGACAGCTTGCTAAAGCTGGAGAAAATGTTGTTAGTGGGGGTAGGGACTGGTAGTGAGAGAAGAGGCTCTAGTGTGGAAGGAAAGAATTGGTTATATCACCGTATGCCTGGAGAAGAAGATGGGAGATTCATTAAAGTATTTTATGCCCAAGAAGGGACATGGTCAAAAGGCATTTTAAAGAGTCCTCAGGCTGTGGTGTAGAATGTGAATGAAGGCGACTGAGGAGGCCAGCTGGAAGCAGAGTGGTAAGACTGGAGGTGGGGAGACCAGTTTAGAGGCTGTGCAGAAATCCGGGTGACCGAAAATGGTGGCCTGAACTAAGGCAGTGATGGAACTTGGAGAGATTCAGCAGAAGGACTTGACAGGACTTGGTGTGGGGCTCAACCAAGACAGGCGTTCCCCAGCACAGCAGCATACGTGCTGAAATATTAATTCGTGCATTCCTCTCCTGGGTTCCAGCACAGTTGCCTGGCCCTTCTGTGCTTCCTTGACTCGAGGATTTAGACAAGGCTGAAAGCAGAAGGCCAGAGCTCCTCCAGACTTTCCCGAAAAATCTAATCCTCAAGAGAAAATGCTCCTTGTCCCGCTGCCAGCGAGGGAGGATAGGAGAGAACACTCCACAGGCTTCTTTGAGCAAGGGAAGGGAAAAGAGATCTCCAGTACCACCCACCACTGCCACCACCGCCACAGAGCTCTACGGCAGTGTCCTGGGGGAAGGGGGGGTGACAAGTCCTCAAGCATATGCTTCCTGGGACCCAGCACCGCGGTTGCCAGCGAGGGCAAAGAAACTGTACCCCGGAGGGGGGGGGGTGATCCTAGGGACCACTGCCTTTCAATAAGGAGTGGCCTAGAAGCAAGAGGCCCTCTAATTTTCGGGGGTTGGGGTGTCTCAGTAATGTCTGACATGAAGTTTGCCTGTTATATCATGCAGAAATGGGGGCTCCAGTCTTCACTGTTTTGTTTAAGGAATAAAGAGGTGGCTATTCCTCGCACATCCAGACCCAATCATACAATCATACACCTGCGAAACGAGTGGTATTAGTCCCGGAGGCTGGGAGCGGAGAACACAGAGGACCGCGAGTTCTGTTTCGGACTTGCTGACTTTGAAGTATCGGTGGGCAGGGAGAGGTCGAGCAGAAGCTGGATAAATGGACGACCGGGAACTCAGGTCGGAGGTCTGGGCTGGAGGCTTAAGTTTGAAGGCCATCGGTTTGCAGACGAGACTGGAAACCATGGGAGCGGACGGGAGGCCGGCGAGGAGGAGTGGGGCGGGGAGGATAAAGCGAGATGCAGAGGCGGGGAGCGCCGCTCCCTTCCCAGACCGGCTCGGTCCCTCCAGCGTCTCCAGCTCAGCCCTCAGGGGGCCGCCCGACCGCAGGCCCGATTGGGGGGGGGGGCGTTAGAAGGGGGTTGTCCCGAGCAGGAGAGACCCCAAAGCATCTCCTTTCCCCTGTTTCCAGAGCTCACCCAGCAGGGCAGGAAAAGCGGAGCTAAAACCTGGCCCTAGGAAATCATCAGTAGCGGATAACTGAGCGAGCGGTTCCAGCCGCGGTAGAGGCAGCCCGCGGCCCCCGGGGCGGTGGCGGGCAGCAGACCCCCGCCCCCCGGCCGCCGCCTTCGTTCCGTAGGGGAGTCGGCGCGGAGGGGACGGCGGAGGGTGGTCTCCCAGCCCTGCAGCGTTCCCATCCGTGGTCTCTCCTCCCACCAGTCCCATCCTAGGCCCGCCCCCGCTTCGCGCACCCTCCGCGCCACCTCTAAACCAGACCCCCGTCCGCCCAGCTCCCCACCGGGACCCCTCCTCCTTCCCCGGCTCCACCGCCTGGTACCGTCTCCGGGGGAGATGGTCTCGATCTCCACGCCCATCGCAGTCCCACCGGCCCCGCCTCCGAGGGTCCCCGCTGCTGCCGCGACCCCGGCTCGGCTCTGGCCCCGGCCCGGCAGGCGCCCCGACTCGCCTCCCCGCCGCCACTGCAGAGCCGGGGGAGGTGCGGCGGGAGTCAGGACCTGCGCGGGGAGGGGCCACGGGAAAGGGGACGGCGGGGCGGAGCGGCGCGAAAAGGTGGGGTCGGCCGGGGCGGGGCCCTGGAGGAGGCACCCTGACGCCGCTGCTCCCACGATCACTGACCCGCTGCCTGGGGAGGATGCTGAGGGGCATGCAGGCTACTCACCTATCCATCCATCTATCCACCTGTTCATCCATCCGTTCAACACATGCTTTGCTCTGGGTAATCCACCTGGTCGCACAGACTAGGAGGAAGGCCGGCAACTAAACCAACTCTTTAATTAGTTGCGCTCACGCTCATGGGGTTCAGAACGTTGTGCAAGCACCAGAGAAGTACCTGCCTTAGCTGGGCTGCCCCAATCTGCAGCAGCAAGTTGGGGAGGGGGGCGCGGAGTGCGGGCGATGTGGGAGGGAGGACAGTGTCATTGCTGACCTTTCTGCACCCCATTCACCCTCCCAGGTAGCTCTGCCCCACACAGAGGTGGGTTCCTACTTTTCAAGGCAAAGAACTGCGCCCCGGGGATGCCAATTGAATTAAGACAGAATCGCTGTCTTCGAGGAACTAAATCTGTGATAGGTAGGGACGCAGTTACTGCGTGCAGTGATTCGTGCTGTGGGTGAATGAATGCGTTCTACCTTGAGTTCGTCCGCCCCAAAGAGATCTGGGAATCTGTAAAGATTTTTGGAGGAAATAACATTTGCCTGAAGAATGAATGAGACTTTAAATTTCATAATTTTTTGTTCTAATTCTCCCCTGCATTGTTCCAAAAATTATATGAAGATAATGACTCTAACAAGTGGCGGTGGAAGAAGATAGGCGTGGGGAGAAAAGCCGGAGCACAGGTGTCCCGAGCAGGCCTTAGAGATGTTCTTCCCCACTTCTCGACCCTCCACCCTTCCCGGCGGTTGGGTCAGAGACTTCGGGTTATCAGCATCGCTGATGGAGGATTGGTGTTGTTCAAGAAAGATGATCAACTGTACTAAGAGTCAGGATCTGAAATTCTCCAGGGGCTGCTCCACGGTGCGGCCTAGAGTTCCCAGGAGTGTAACTTGGTCTAAAGAAGCCTAGTGATGCAACAGCCCTTGGGCAGGCACTTTTGGGGTTCGTGTAGAACAAGGGTGTGTAACTGGCACCGGTCAGTGGAGTGGCTTCCGTCCAATGTATAGATAAGAATATCATCTTTTAAAGAGGTCCTCGACTCCTTCCCATCCCCAGCTCCTCCTCCCCCTCAAATAAAAGTTAAGAAACCGGGTTGACGCTAGGGCTCCGGAGCTCCTTCTTAGACTAAAAGAACCGGTGAGAAGTAGGGGATGGCGTTAATCCTCTTAAAGGAGAAACTGTAGCGGGTTTACGGTCGGTGGAGTTTCATGGGAACTACAACTCCCAGAGACTTGTGCGACAAAGCCCGAGCTTTGGCCAGTGGGAAGGACCCTCTCCTAACGTGACACGTGGAAAAGCCAATAGACACGGGGCACTGCTGAGCTTTCACGACCGCCGCTCACCTATCAGAGGCCTTGGAGTCGATGCTTCCGGTAGCCGCGGCGGACTCCGGATTCCTGGTAGGTGAGGTGGGATGGCCTTGGGGAGGCAGGATTTTTGTGGGGCGGTAAGACTAAAGATATTTTGTCTCCATTGCTGCTCAGCCTGGCGGGTGTAGGAGGTCTGTGGGTGGGCGGGGAGGGAGGTGGAGGAACCCGCATTTGGGGGAGGATGAAAGACACCCTTGGGTGCATAGAGTATGGGGGGAATGGTGGGGGACCCGCGTGCGAGAGTCCGCGGATGCGGACGAGCTGGGGTGGCTTTAAATGAGTGAATACATTTCCTGGGACTCGTGAGTGACGCTTCTGGGAATACATCCTGAGGAAGCTATCCAAAATGAAGAAAATGCTTTATACGTGAAGACCTTTATCGCAGCGTTATTTATAATAGGATAAAGTTGTCTACAACTAGGTGTCTCAATAGAGAGGAAAAATTACTTGCAGCTTCATTGAGTGAATATTAAGTGGCCTTTAAAAATAATTTACAAAACTTTTAAATAACATGGGAAATGCTAATATATAATGTTAAGTGAAAAATTGATAGGAAATTGTACGGTATAATTGAAAAAATTTAACCAAAACTGCATAGAACAAAGTCTGAAGACATGTAGTTATAATTTTCTTTGTTTTTTTTACCCTTTTACCTTTCTTGTGTATTACTTTTTAAAAAGTAAGTATAAATAACTTGAAATTATTCCGTAGTGGAAACACATAAACAGGAAAACAAGGTGAAGGTTATGTCCTCCTGTGTAAACCTGCTGAAAGCGCTCCAGTTCACCTAAGCCCCTTGATCCTCACCATGAGTTTCCCTTAAAGAGGATTAAAAACAGAAGAATTAAATGGCCATAGATTAAGCTCCAGGTCCTGGTTCCGATCACCTCTCCCCTGAACTAATTGAGTCAGCTTTTCTCTCTCTGAAACACCCACGGCTCCTGATTTCAGTTACCTTGTATTGTAGTCTGAGAGTTGAGGGACGAACAGGTATACGGTTAGCTATAGGCAAAATATAAATATTTTAAAAGATACAAAGTAATTGGAGACCTCCCGAAGGTTATTTCAGCCTTTTTCCTCTTGGCTCTCTGATCTTTCACAGCGAGGGTGTCCTCTGCATTGGCTTTAACTTCAAAATTCTTTTTTTTTAAATAAGTTTATTTATTTAAATTAGTTTCAAGTATACAGTACATTAGTTAGACATCTATAATATTCATAAAACGATCCCCCCAATTGCTTCCTTCCTCCCCTGACTCCCCACTTAGCCATCATATTAATGCTAACTACATTCCCTCTTCCATGTTCCCCATGCCCAACTATCAACTACTAATTTGTACTTCTTTAACCCTTCACCCCATTCTCCCGGCCTCCCCTCTGTCCATCACCAAATTATCTACTCTATTCGTGAGTCTGTTTTTGATTAGTTTATTGTTTTTGTTCTTTACATACTGCATATAAGTAACTTCCAAATTCTTAACCTCTGACTGCCTAAGGTACCTTGATACCCTATAGACATCTTAAATGAAGCACATCTATTACTAAATTTATCACACACAACACATCCTTCTTACCTTTAAAGCATGTTCTGCCTTCTCTATCATAAATGGTTTAACAATTTCCCAAGCAAAAACTTTGGGTGTTAATTCTTCCTTCCTCACCATTTATATCCTACCGATATTATCTATTACATCTGCTTTAGAAATATATCTTGAATCAGGTACTCTTTTTTTCTACCAAAGTATCTACAAACTTGGCTCACTTTCTCATTGAAACATTCAAACTATTTCATGGCCCCTTATTAAACTTGTCACTTGTCTTTCTTAGGTTTATCCTGCACACTGTCACATGAATGTTTGCTGATTCCTCCAATTTCTCAGCAGTCCCTTTATGATCAGGGAGATAAGGTAGGAAAGGTATATCAATATTAGATAATATAAGGCCTTAAATGCCTTGCTAAGACATTTCAAAAGCACTTCTTTATATATGTAGACTGGAGACTCATCCAAAGGTATTTGAGCAGAAGAACAAAATGGCTGACTGATTTTTTTTTTCCCAAAGATAATTCTGTTCAGCCACATGTAATATCCAGGCTCAGTGGGATAGGAGAGACTAGGATCAAGAGGACTTCTCCTTGTCCGACTCTACTAAAAGAGGAGAGGTCGTCAGGACCTGGACCACCACTGGTGTAAAAAGGGTTAGAGCAGATTTTTTAAATTATCAGTAGGTTTTTGAGAAAAATATAGCAAATTTCTTCTTGTAACTAAAGGCAGAAAACATTAAAATTAATTATTCTAAAAAATCTTTAGTAACCTTATTTTGTTTGTTTTCCCCTTATTCACAAATCCTATCCTGTCCTACCCTTGGCCATATACACCCCCTTAATGACATTAAACTGATTTGTGTGGCTTAAAACGTATAAAAGTTGTCTGATATAATTGGTCCATTAGGAATTTTCTCTATCCAGTAAAATGTACCATGCATTATTTATCAATAAAAGTTTTTTAGAAGTGCATAAGTAGATATTAGGGGAAAGCATATATTATCTTATGTAAGACCAGTGGGTTAGAGATGGCAGTTTTCTTCATTAATAATGACAGGGGGCTTATTTCTCCATTTAGTAAACCACTGCAGAACCACTTAATCTGACTTAGTATAACAAGCCATTCTTTTGTGGTAAAAGATTCTAAAAGCAAGGACAAAGGTAGCAAGCAAAGAGGTATGTTAAGTTTGAAGTGAATGTGGGTAGGACTAATATCAGCCATAATGTTAAGTCTAACATATTTGAGTAGCATTACAGCTTAGCAAAGAAGCCAGGAGAAGAGATGCAGATCTGGGAGTAAGAAACGTAGGTGATAGTTGAAAGCATGAGAGTAGGTGACTTTGGAAGGAAGGAAAAGAGAAAAGTAATTAGAACTGAATACTAAACTTTTTGGCTCTATCCACATCTGGATAAAAATTGGAAATAAGCCGAATTCCTACCTATAGGGGAATCATTGAAAACATTATGGTATATACATACTATGGGTATCTCGCTGCTACTAATACAGCTACTTCAAAGATTGAGGTGGATCTATATTACTGACTTAGAAAGGTGCCCATGATTTAAAATAAATTAGTGAATGTTATGTAACCTATGATCCCTGTAGTAATTGGTCATATTTTGGAAAACCGCTTCGTAATTTGGCGAGAATCTCCCATTGTGTGAGTCATGGTGGGAGGCAGAGCCCATCCCCTATTACAGAAGCCTCTGTGGAAAACTCTCCCTCTGCACATCCTGGCTGCTAGAGCAAAGAGTATGTGAGCTGAGCTCAGCCAGTGGGAGGCTTCCCACCTTTGTGAGTCTTAAGCAATTGCCATAAAGTGAGGGGCAGTGAAGTTAGGTTCTCAGCTGCTGATGTGTCTGTCTGGAGAATGGCAGGAGTGGTTTATTGTGCCTTGCCTCACTTGGTTCCTGCTTGTTTTCTGAGCCTGGTTCTTGAGCCGCCTTTTTATGCTTCAATTAGTCATAGTGGTTTCTGTTGTTAAAACCCAGGAACTCTGACTTATACTCCATTTTTAGTTTAAAGGAAAAACTTAGCATATATAAAATCCTTAATGTTTTTTTGTACGTTTCTTTAACAGTTTCAAAGGCTACACACTAAATTGTTAACAGTACTTTTGTCAAGGACTTGAGATTTGGGGGGTGGGGTGGTGGTGGTGGTAAAGAGGGGTTGGCATAGGGTAGGAAGAAACATTTTGCTTTACTTTAGATACCTCTTGGTTTGTTTGAATGTCATTGAATAAAGCATGTACTTGAGTAATATAAATGTTTGGAAAAAAACTTAAGAATGAAACAATTGAAGATAATACTTGCTTAACCTACTTTACATTATTGTGAAGGATAGTTGCAAAGAGTAAATGCAGTAGGGAATATGAAAATATTCTAAAAATAAGTGCTATTTGAATATGATGAAGTAGAAATAGCAATAGCGACTTTTGAGTGTCATTTCAGTATTGAGGTAGAGACCATTTTGAAAGGAGTTGAGGAAATAACTGCTAATAAAGTCAGGGACGTGAATATCAGATATTCATTGAATTGGCAGTGAAAGGCCAATAGAAAATAGATGGCAAAGGAGACTTTTCTCAACTTTTTAATTTGACGCTTTTCAGGCTCAAAAATTGAAAGTACTGTGAACACTGACATAACCTCAATCTGGATTGAGCAGTTGCTAACATTTTGCTACATTTGTTTTAACTGTCTGCCTATCTATATAAAATTTTGTCAGTTTGTTTGTTTGCTAAAGCATTTTGAAAGCAAGTTTTAGGCATTGGGACACTATCCCAAATACTTCAACATTCGCATTTTAGCAATAAGGACACTTTCCTACATAACTACAATACCATGGTCACACTTAAGAATATTATTAACAATAATATCTCCTAATATTCATTTCATATTCCAGTTTCCCCAGTTCTAAAAAATTTTTTGGACAGCTGAAACTCATTATTTTGTTAACCAGTGTCACCACAAAAAAATAAATTTAAAAATTAAAAAAAAAATAAAAGTAAAAACATTTTTTTGTAGAAAATTTTATTTCCTCAATTTAAGATCCAGAATTTATACATTGCATTTGCTTGTTATGGTAGTCTCTTTTAATCTGCCATATTCCTCCTACCCTTGTCACCTCTCAGAGCACTGACCTGCGAAAGGCATAAGCCAGTTGTCCTACGTTCTAGATTTGCCCGATTATATTCTCTGTGTATAGCTTTCCTTCTTAATTATTTCAGATAACCTTTATCATAAAGGATGGAGCTGGGAAAAGGAAAACTTCTCAGGACTGGGCTGAATGCATTGTATCAAGCAATACACCCCATTCATGGCCTTGCCTGGACCAATGGGAATCAGGTAGTCCTGACTGATGTACAGCTTCAGAATGGAGAGGCCAAGTTTGGGGACTCAGAGGTCATCGGACATTTCGAACACATCTATGGGGTATCCTGGGCCCCACCTGGTACGGCTGACGTGCCTGCTCTACTCGCTGTCCGGCACAAGCAGCATGTCACTGTGTGGCAGCTGTGTCCCAGGACTACGGAGACAAGCAAATGGCTGATGTCTCAGACCTGTGAGATCAGAGAATCATCCCCTGTCCTTCCCCAAGGCTGCGTGTGGCACCCAAAAAGTGCTGTCCTGACTGTGTTGACTGCACAGGATGTCTCCATTTTTCACGATGTTCACTGCGACAGTTCCCGGGTGAGAGTGGACAGCAACACCCAAGGTCTTATTCACTGTGCGTGTTGGACCCGGGACGGCCAGAGGCTGGTGGTGGCAGTAGGCAGCAGCCTGCATTCTTATATTTGGGACGGTGCTCAGAAGACTCTTCATAGATGCTCCTTCTGCTCAGTATTTGAAGTGGACAGCTATGTGCGCTCCATTGGGGCCACTGTGGACTCACAGGTCGCCATAGCCACTGAGCTCCCACTAGATAAGATTTGTGGCTTAAATGCTTCTGAAACACTGATTGTTCCACCTAGCATTGAAGACGCTTCTCTGTATACTTCACCGGTTATTGATGAAGCGCCCTCTGTGGAGAAAGGGGTAACCCCTTGTGAAACAAATTCTGAAGCATCAGTTTCTCCCTTTTTTTCTTCCTTTTCAGATCCTCTGGATCTAACTCATATACGTTTCAGTAGATCTGCATCTGAGAGCAGTGCTCTTATTTGTTTAAGAAAAAAGGACTACTTGACTCGAAGTGGTCTGGATTCTTCACATTTGGTCCTTGTGACCTTTGAGAAAGAGGTTACTCAGACCAGAAAAGTCACCATTCCAGGCATTCTCGTTCCTGATCTAATAGCGTTTAATCTTAAAGCACAGGTCGTGGCAGTGGCTTCCAATACTTGTAATGTAATTTTTATCTATTCTGTCATTCCATCATTTATGCCAAACATCCAGAAAATTCAGTTAGAGAGTAGCGAAAGACCAAAAGGCTTATGTTTCTTGACAGATAAATTGTTATTAATTTTGGTAGGAAAACAAAAATCCACTGATTCCACATTTCTTCCTTCTTCAAAGTCTGATGAGTATGTCATTCGCTTGATTGTTAGAGAAATAACATTGGAAGAGGAATTTCCAGTAACATTAAGTGAAAACCAGAGTGGCTACTCTACTTTCAGTACTCTGTTAAATAAAGTAGAGAGAAAAAAGCTAATTGAAAGTCTTTCCCCAGATATTTGTCACCAAAACAGAGGGCTCTTGTTAACAGCTAATAGCAGTGTTGGTGTTCGAAGTGGAAGGCCTGGAAGTGCCCTTATTAAAGAAATCAAAAGCCCTCCATCCAGTGTCTGTAATTGCCCCATAGCCATGGAAACTCAAGATGCTGCGCCCGTTAACCAGTCAGTTACGCTGCCCACACCCAGCAGCAGACCAGACCTCACCAGCACCCCGGGACCTCCTAATTTCCTTCATCAAAGAAAGAACTTAGAAAGGGAAAAGGAAACCTACCAGCTATCTAAGGAACTAGAAGTTTTATCTAGGAACCTGACTGAAGTCCAGCGATGTCTTTCTAAACTTACAGACTTCCTGTATAATGGAAAGAAATCTTCCCCAGTGTATCCACTCTCTCAGGATCTGCCTTATGTCCACATCACTTACCAGGTAATTTCTTCTTGGAGGAGCTGCCCACTGTACCTAAAAGCTCCTGCAGCCAGTGGGTACTGCCAGAAAAATTGATGAGGAAGACGGTGTTCTAATGGAACTGGGCATGTTGTGTTACAGGCAAGTTATAGCTTCCCAGATCAGTTGCCTGCTGCCAACCACATGGACACACATATCAGTGTACACGGATTTCACCATGCACGTAATATGAAAACGTAAATGAGTGCACTTATTCTGGCAATTTACATTTAGAAAAAAAAATTTCTTAATTGTGAAAAATTTTCCTTATGCAATGCAGACCCTCTTCCATTTATAAAAAGGGTTATATTTATTTAAAGATTTTTAATGCATCTATTTATACATGCATATGCAAATCATAATATTACGTGAATGGGACTGTATCATATCTGTTTTTATTGTGAACACTTTCCTTCCCCGTTGAACGTGGTCCTGCTTCTCCCCTTTGAACTAGTGACTTAATGTGGATCCTTCCATAGTTTATTTCATAGTCATTTAATCTTACACAGATCTTTGTGTATGCAGATATTATAGGGGGTAGGTGTTTTGTTATTGTTTTACAAAAATAGGGTCATATGGTACACTCTTTACTTCCTGCTGAGAATGTGCTGTTTATTCAGGCATTTCCTTGTTGGTGGCCATTCACTTTGTTTTCAGTTCTTAGCCACTTCACATAGTGCTGCAATAGTATTCTGTATATATCCATTTGTATATATACTTTTGTTTCTGTTGGGTTGGTTCCCAGAATGGAAGTGCAATTTGAATATATGTTTCTGCTTTTAGTAGAGTTGCCAGGTTGGCTCTCAAAGATTTTTACTTTTTACTTAGCATATCATCACATACCAGCAACCTATGAGGTTGTTTGTCCTTTTCCTCACATCCTCATGAATATGATGTGAAGTGGTATTTCATTTTTATTAATTTTTTTTCCTTTACTATTAGTGAATATGAGTGCATATGTCTTCATGTTTTGGAGCCAATGAATGAATTGCCTATTGCTTATTTTTTTCCTATTGGGTTATCAGTTTACAAGAGATTTTTGTATAGTGTAGAAATTGATATACATGTAATAGTATATATTTTCTATATTTTCTTACATTTTATTGTTTGAGTTTTTACATTTACATTTTTAATATTAAATTTTTGTGTATGGGCCACTTCTGCTTTCTGAGAATTAGAAAACCAGTCATGCTAGCAACATTATTAAAAATATACCTTTATCTCACCTAACTTGATCTACCACATTTATCGTATATAAACCTATCTATACTGGAATCTAATTCTGGATTCTTCATACTGTAACTACTATAATGCTAATCTCTTTACCTAGAACTTTAATACCACACTAATTTGATTACTACAGACTTAATAGATCTTCTTAAAAGATATTTGCAGAAAGTTGGTATTAAAATAGATAATCAGTAATATGTAAATTACTATTTAAATAATAGTCAAGGAGGTATTTTAGTGTTTACTACCATTATCACATGTGATAACATTAATAATAATTACTTATATCATCTAATATCTAGTCCTTATTCAGATTCCCCCAATTCTTCCCAAAATCATTTAAATCACAGACCAGCTAAAAATTAGTTAAATCACTGATTAAAATTTTTTTCCAAATTAATTTCATAACCATATTAAAAATCTTAGTTATATCACATACCAAAGCTAATAAAAACACATGTTTATAAACATTTAACATCTCTGTGTTTCTCAGCAGTCAGAAAATGAGTGGTGATAACTTTAACAAGTTAGACACATAACTTACTAATAAAAAAACTTTTCAATTTATATTAAATGTTAACTCCATTGCTTCTGCATTGGTTTAACAACTTTTATTTTTATGTTCGAAGAAACCTTATTTTGTAGGTTCTGTTGTTGAGAAAAGAGACATACTTCTCTGCAATGGCAAACTAAGGCTCGGTACAGTTCAGCAGACCTTTGGCCTCTCTCTCATTGAAATGCTGCATGGTAGGTAAAATTCAGAAATTAACGCTATCCAACACTCCTCCCTCCACCATCTATTTTGTAACTTTCACGGGTAATGAAAATGACATATACCAACCATTCGGTGATTCACCAGATAGCTGAAAGTATTATTAACTGCCTACTGTATACCCAAGTATGTTACACACCTGTAATAGACACAAAACACATGGAAAATATGTGTTCTGCCCTTAAGGAACTTACAGCCTAGTTGGGAAACCTAAATTCACATGACAAACTAGAAAAGAGTTACAAAGCCACATGTAGCGACTACACAGAAATGACATAAAAACCTTATATATACCTGTTATACCAGAACATAAAGATCATAGCAGCATTGCACAATATTTCTTAAAGAAATTGTTTTAATGTGCAGCAAACGTGGACACAAAGGACACTCCTAGATGGCAAGGGACTGAGTCACGCCATGTTCCATCAGATGGTGGTTTTCTTGCTCTCATTCTGTCACAGTAGCCGCTGCACTGAACATAAAATTGGTTTTCATTTTTCCCCCTTAACATTGTAACATCAGCATTTTTCTATTTTGACACACACATTAATGATGTGGCTTCATTATTGTCATTATTCCTGGTGGAGTTAATGTTTCATTCTGAGATAGACCGTATTTTACTTTGCCACATTTTCTTTAGCATTTGAGTGGGTTCCAGTTTTTCACAATTATAAATAACAATAATGAAAACCTCTCTGCATGTTATATGTTGCTTTTGGAAAGTATAGACTTTCAGAAGTGAAATTACAGGGCCAAAGGGTAATACACAGTGGACTTGAAAGAACCAGAGAAGGTCCAGGCCCTTGGGTACGTGGAATAAACCATCCCAGGATTATCTGGGCCATTGTAGTCTAGCTCTAGTCACAGCTTCCTTGGGTGTCTAGAGATTAGACTGGATTTAAAGAATAAAGTTTCCTCCAGAAGAGTAGCTGTTCCCAACTTCACATATTTTCTGGAGAAACCACTTAACAGCATAAGGTAGGGTCACTCCACACACAACCTCTAATACATGTGTGCAGACACAAGCTCACATGCATGCCACTGAACAATAAATACCTAGTGTGAGTGAAAATGTATGTTCTGTAGCTACACCTAAGTCATCAGCATACCTTTCCTGCCAAATAACCAGACCCTATGTAACACTCAGTTCTTCCATCTCCCCATTCTCTGCAGTCTTCTGATAGGTTTAATATTATCAACTATTATATTCTTCCCCTCAAAAAAATCATATTTGTTATTTTTATTTTATAGAATAAGGTGAGCTATCCTAAATTGCCTATGTGTTTATTTTACTTTGCAGACTCGCGCTGGATCCTTCTCTCTGCTGATAGTGAAGGCTTCATCCCGTTAACTTTCACAGCCACACAGGAAATAATCATAAGAGATGGCAGCCCCAGGTCAAATATCTTTAGAGACCCTGTCTCAGAGTCTTGATTCTGTTCCTTGTCTCTTTAAGTCTTTCAAGTCCTTACTGCCCAAAGTTAGATACCGCTTGCTGTTCTGACCACTTAGGCAGTATGGGCTGATAGTGTTCTGGAGAGTATTTGCTGTGTAGCTTTTCAGATGAGGCCGTTACAAACGAGATCTGTTTTCCACTGTGGACTCTCCCCAGCTGAGATTCACACTGTAGCACAGAGGTGAAGCACTTGCCAGGCCGGCTCGGCCACTTCTCCCCCGGTCTTGGCTAGATGGCTCAGAGTGGTTGTCTGTGTGTTCATGACTGTGTGGTTTTGTCTAAGGGCAGAATTCCCTCAACAAAACAATACTGCAGTGTCATATGGATTGTGTTTTATGGTTCCTCTGAGGCTTTCTGTCCCTTGCTCAAAGCTGTCTTAGAAACACTCATAAGTTACCTCAGCAATGTATATAGATCTTTCTCTTGGCTTAAAGCTGAGGGTGTGGAGTGCTGGTGAACCTACACTCCAGCATATTCTTTTGACCCTAAACCAACAGGAATCCACGGAGCTCAAAGGAAGACAGAAAGAGGAATGACTTCTCCCCCCACCTGCCCGCCCACTCCTGCCCCCGCCCCAGTCCCTCTGCAACAGGAAATAGTTCTAATGTTGGCTGGACCTCCTAGAATTTAAACCTAACCCTTTTGCTTCTTTAGAAAATTCTGGCTGACAGAGGTTCAGATACTCCTAAAACCTGGCCCTGGGCAAATTTCTAATGAAATTCCAAGTACTTTGGCCCCTGTAGACCCAACCTGATCATCTGCTGATGTTACTAGTACAATGCCAAGCACAGGTAAAGTCTTAAGGCAGGACTTCCTGCTGTCACCACTCCAGATTTTCTCCCTGAAAAGCTTTTTTTTTTTTTTTCCTTCATTTTGGAATTATAAAAATATCTTATTTTTCCCCTTGTAATCTTTAAGTTAAATTATCTCTTTAATTTTGGTATTTTTCTTTTCCCTCCATTCAAGTCTTAGAGACCAGCATAGAGTCTGTGAGAGAAAGTGTTTCAGAAAATTAGAAATTTCACTGAATCTCTGGTAGTTCTAAAAAGTACCAGTTATTATAATTTTGGGCTAAAGTGCCAGCTTAGTATAATGGAAAGATCCCTGATTCCAACTTCAGAGACACACAGTGCTTCTCACTGCCTTCAAACACAATTATAAATTTCAATTACTGTAGCATAACAAATCGATCAGTGTGTGTGGCTGGCTGGTCAGAACACATCTGCAGATAAAGTATTTCAGCCATCCAAGCTCCATTAGCACATAGGTATTTTTTTTCTCTCTTTCCTTTAAAATTATCTGGAAAGAAATGTTTTGTACCCTTGGGAACTCCTGTCTGTTACCATTTGTGAAGATGGAGCTGCGATAGGGAAGAAGCAAGGGCCCATTTTGTGGTTCGAACGCATTAGAGCGCTGCTGGGATAATGGAAGTGGAGGCTACTTGTCTGTAATCAGTTGCCTGAGAGCAGTGGCTGAGGACAGTCTGGGGCCTGGCTCTACTTGCAAAGGAAGTGTCTGGCGGGGGGAGGGGGGGCGGATGAAAGCACACAACTGTGAAGCCTAAAGAGGGGGGCTGGGAGACTCCCCAGTAAGGTCAATGTGGCTGCCTCAAGGTGTGTATAATAATCACCATCTTGCTGGTCAGAATCCTGTGAATGAGTCTTCTTCAGTAAAATCACTCATGGTCGATGTGGCTGTTTTGTTTCTAATGTGAATGTTTTAATGGTATTTTCTTTGTGATTATTACTGGGGCACAGAAATGTCTCTGTGTTTCTTCTTCTAGTGGATAGTCCAGAATATAAATTATTTAGTTCTTTACAATAAATCTGATACTATGACAACTGTCTAAAAAAGGTGTTTCCTTGACCCTTGCTGTTATAGTCATACAATAGCAGATGGAAGATAATCCAGTATTTGCTGGCTTTGGAGACAGGGAGAGAAGAGCTAGATCCTTTAAATTATTGTTTAATGTTATATTGAGACTATTTTGCATAAGGAAAGACATTATTTACAAATCTCATTTTT